>OW026452.1:52025359-52602282 GCA_932274525.1 Podabrus alpinus
TTTGTTGAAGCTTTGACAATAATTTAATATATGTATTTTTATATGCTATAATAAAAAATAATTAAAAGTATTTTTACTTTAATAGTTAAAGAAATGAATTCTTTTTCATTGGTTGAGTAAGCGATCTAAAAAATCTACAATAGTAGACACAAAAAATCTGCAAGTAACCGTTATGAACCAGTAATTATTGTTTCAGGACCGTTTCAGGACCGGATACGGTCCTGAAACAATAATTACTGGTTCATAACGGTTACTTGCAGATTTTGTTGTGTCTACTATTGTAGATTTTTTAGATCGCTTACTCAACCAATGAAAAAGAATTCATTTCTTTAACTATTGAATAATTTTCGGTCAACAATTTAATAAAATTTGAATTTTCGCAAATTCAAAATTTAAACCACGTATTTTTACTTTTTTCTTAAGAATTGATTTGATCCTATAGTTACGCTTCTGAAAAGTTATTCATTTTATATAATAGTAATATAATGTAATAGTTTACATTTATTACAATTTTAAATACATTTGAACACGTTTTATATTTAAGCAAAATGTTTGTTTTTAACTACCTACTGTATAATGTAATCATTCGTAATTAATAAAAATATTAAGTGACCATGCCTTAATAAGGTTATTAGCACTTCTACTAAAAAATTCTTTTAAATGTAAAATCATTAATTATAAGCAAGAGGTTTTATAACATTTCAAAATTAAAAAAATTATAAAGCACCTCAAATAATAAACATGTTTTATTTTGTTTTTAATTTACTACATAAAATAAGAAAATAATTAGTTTAACAATTCAATTAAGCGTCTTCAATTCAATAAAATCGTATTCATGGCTTATTTCTATATTTAAAAAGTATCAATTACTTAGGTAAATAAATATGATGTCATAGTAATAAACATATGATGTCAATTTTTTCAATATTAACAAAAATAAAAAACACTTCATAACTTCATATATGAACTATATTTTATTTAAATTATATTACATTGTATAAAATTTTTAAATAATATACAGGATGTCCTAAATGTTATGATATTCATAGTACTTAAATTTTCAAGAAATGTTATTTAATAATTATTGTATTAATAGATTATTTTATAAATAAAAAGTATGTGATTTTGTAATTTTTTATTTACCAATACTTAATTTTTCGTTAGTAATTAATTTTTCGTTAGTAATTAATCAAAGTTTATGATCGAACCCTGTATAATTCGACCTCAATTTGAGTAAGAAATAAAAGACTATATCTCAAAGTTTTATGAACATACCTCGTATAATTCGATCGCAACTTAAATGTAATTTATTTAAACAAAGTCGTAAATGTTTATTTTTAATAATAATATTAATATTAAATATAAGTATACGTCCCCACTATATAAGAATTGCATAATATTAAATAATACAAAATTTGATTTAGTACTCTTTTAAACATAACGCGAAACATATATTATTCACAATGAAGTCTCTTAAATTATCATGTATTGATGTTATCGTCAAAAATGTTCCTAATTGGCAAACGACGTTACCAAACAGTTTAGTTGGGGTTATCTTAGATCAACTAATCAGTTCTCTAGAAGACAAACTAGCCCAACTCAAATTACAAAAGGAAAAGTTAATTTCACCTCCCAGGCCTGTTTTTTACCTAGACTCGTTGTCTGATGATTCGGATGACGAGTGGGAGGCCTAACTTAATTGTCAATTCACCGGTCCAAGTGATAATCAGCGCGATTTTGATTACTATTACTGGTGTAATAGAATAGATTAATGTAAGTTATTTTATAATGCTGTTATGCAATACGCTTAAAAAATTTTTATTCTAGGGCTGCATAGTTGATCATTCATATATTATTATTATTATAATAGATTATAATTTGTATTTTTATTTTTAATAGATAATATATTATAAATTTTATAAATAAAAAGAATTTGTTTCATGTAATTTTTTATTCACCTCTCCATGTTGACAAATTCAAACTACTTAAATTTTCAAAAAATTATATAAGTCCTTACTCTCGTTCTTACACCCAAAACTTCTATAGCGCTTTTAATATTGTAAAAGATTATTTTATAAATAAAAAGAATTTCTTTTATGTAATTTTTTATTTAGTCATACGTACTTTTACACATTATAAATTATTTTGGTAGGATTTTGTTTTTTTAAATTTTTATCAATTAAAAATAAACACGTTTTGCATTTAATTAATTAATTAATTTATGTTTTATACACATTTGAACAAACTTATTACTGAGTAACAACGACATATCTACATAATGACCTACCTCACCAATAAATAAATAAATAATTTAAAATGTCTTTAATATGTCATTACAAGATTATTAAAAATTAAAAAAGAAAGCTATTATTATTGTGTTAAAAGTCAATAGATTATCACCGTCTTAATGTAAATTTCAAATTTTATTAAATGTAAATTGTTATTATTAAATGTAAATTGTTATATTAAGCAACTAAAAATTAATTCGTGAAGAATTTGTTTTATAAAATTATTAAAAATCAACAAACAAATTTTAAAAGCTTTTAATCGTGATTTTATTATTATTATGATAAATTACTTAAAATAATATACTAGGTGACATCAATAATTTTTATTCATATAAATATAAGTACAAGATTATTAAAAATTAAAACAGAAAGCTATTATTATTGTGTTAAAAGTCAATCTTAATGTAAATTTCAAATTTTATTAAATGTAAATTGTTATATGGAAACATTGCATCCCCAAAGCACTTCGAAGCGTTACAAATTTTACAACAATAAAAAGAGTTTTACAACACCATTTTCACATTTTACGGGTACATTTTTATCATTTCTAAAATACAATACCCATTTTGTGTTTAATCAAAATTTTCAAATTTTTAACGTAATCACAATCACCTATCATAATATAAAAATGTTGCAATTCCAAATTTTACCAAAAAATTTTTAACGTTTATGCTTCTCTACTGCAAATTTTACTTGTGTGAACTTTTCATTTGAACGCGTTTTATATTTGTATAAAAAGTTTTTTTAAAAATACTTTAAAAGTACTCAGTAGTAATTTAGAAAAATATTAATTGATATCATCACTAGTTCATTAACATTTCTGTATTAAAAAATTACCTAATTTTTCGTTAGTAATTACCCAAAGTTTTATGATCGTTCCTCGTATAAAAGAAATAATTTTAAGGTTTATTATTAAATAATCGTCCTGCAAGTATATTATTTCAATAAAATTGTATTCGTTATCAATAATAATCACAAGATATCCTAATTTTTCGTTATTAATTACTCAAAGTTTATGATCGTTCCTCGTATAAGAGAAATAATTTTAAGGTTTATTATTAAAATTATATTGCTATATATGTTATTGAATTATTTAATTTTTTATGTTTATTCCCAATTACGTCTTATTTCTATATTTAAAAGTTTGTTTTCAATTAATTAATAATTAAGTAAATATGATGTCATAATATACTATAAGCACTAGGTCAATTTTTCGATATTAAAAAATTGAAAAATCACATAAAAGAAATATTTTATTTTGTTTTTAATATACATGGTAATTCTAAATAATTTTATGTTTTTACATATCAATTTCTATATAAAAATTACATTTTTAAATATAACAGTGTTCTTCAAATGATTTTTTTACATTTTCAGGGTACATTGTTAGCATTTCTAAAAGGCATTACCCATTTTGTGTTTAATTTGGAGTGGTATTATATTGATATATTTCTTTTTTTAACCACTCGGCGTCGACAATCGCACTATTTTATTTACGCACAATATTGTTGTATAATTTGATACAGTTATTTACTGCGCATTTACATATATTTAATTTATGTTTTTGGCACATCGGTGTATCACTATAAAATTTACACTGAAAATATCCCCCATCAATTTCATCATCTATGTCAACGATTTTATCGTTCAAAATTGATTTTAAAAACGTTATTTTTTGGTTCCCTTTACACATCACTACGTCAGCTTCCAAAGTGTCTTTTATTATAATTTTGTGTAAATCCTTTACATTAATTGTACCGTCACTGTATTTTAATCCGTGGTGGTGATCTTCTAACCATATAACTTGTCTTTTTAAATCATCATTTAATTCACGAAAAAGATATTTTGGCTTAACATGATAATGCTTTATTGTTTTACCATTAAAAATTGCCACTTCTTTGGGTATAAATTCGGGTATGCAAAATCCCTGCATATCAATTGTAAACACGTTACAAGGTACTTCACACATTTTTGAATAAAATTGGTTTTAGAGAAATAATAATAATAATTTATTCACTCACTAACATAAATGAATCGAATCTACACTATATGCTACCGTAGGCTATATATAATACCCCGCCTTAACAAATTAATCTAATAAGATTTTTTAAATTTTTACTAATTAAGTAGTGCGCGTGTCGTTATCATAATAAACTATATTTAAAAGGTATGTTTTTAATTAATTAAGTAAATATTACATCATCAAATGTGTTCCTAAGATTTCTATATTAAAAAATTGAAAAATCACATAAAAGAAATATTTTATTTTGTTTTTAATATACATGGTAATTCTGTTTTTTACATATCAATAGCATTTCTAACAAACAATAGTCATTTTGTGTTTTAACTATGCTTTCCTGTTTAATCAAACTTTGAAAATTTTCAAAGTGATCACCTCCTCCTATTCTAATACTTGAGTACAAACAACTTGTAAAAAAATGTTGGAAATCCAAATTTTACCAAAAATTTTTTATTAATTACTTATTATATGCGCGTTGTATTCATCAAAATAAACACACTGATATATTTAAAAGATTTGATTTTAATTAAGAAAATATTAATCTAACTCCATATTATGTATTTGTTCTCGAGATGAAATTATTTAGTTCCGTTCGATACCATTACGTTATCCAATTTTTCCGTTGTCAATATCTATGTCTATTGTTATATATTTACTTTTTGAATTATTTAGCCCAAATGAATTTTGGTAAATAAAACGAATTTCCTTTACGTTTTTTGGGCCATGATCATAGGAAGATGACACTATCAAATAAAAGAATAAAATAAACAATTCTTAAAATACATAATATAAAATTAAACTTACTTTTTAAAAGTGCTTCTAACAACCACAACAAAACAACTGTATTAATAAATTGATGTAGCACAATGCGCTTTGGTTATTTAAAACTATATAATACCCTCCGCCCCTGCATGTCAAAACGACCTTAAGTGTGTCTACATATACATAATACAATAAACAATTCTTAAAATACACAATATAAAATTAAACTTATTTAAAACTGCTTCTAACAATACTTTATAATACCCCGCCACCCCGCGCATGCTAAAACGGCCTGAAGTGTACCAAATCCCCGCTGACATTATTTAAAACTTTATAATACCCCGCCACCCCCTGCAAGCCAAAAAGACCTTAAGTGTGTCTACATTTACATAATACAATAAACAATTCTTAAAATATACAATATAAAATTAAACTTATTTAAAATTGCTTCTAACAATACTTTATAATACCCCGCCTCCCCGCGCATGCTAAAACGGCCTGAAGTGTACCAAATCCCCGCTGACATTATTTAAAACTTTATAATACCCCGCCACCCCCTGCAAGCCAAAAAGACCTTAAGTGTGTCTACATTTACATAATACAATAAACAATTCTTAAAATATACAATATAAAATTAAACTTATTTAAAATTGCTTCTAACAATACTTTATAATACCCCGCCTCCCCGCGCATGCCAAAACGGCCTTAAGTGTTCGATTCTTTTACCTTCTTGCTTATGTAAACATGATATCATCATATGATATCACCTCTTATAATGTAAACATAATAACGACCATGTTTATGTAAACATGATGTCACCCGTGCTTATGTAAACAAAAGTCATCGACACCAAGGGGCTCCTCTTGGGTGCCATGCACCCGGGGATCCTTTTGGGAGGATGCGCAGTAGACCTGCGCAGAACCCTACTTTGCGCCAGAAGCCCCATAGGTATACTACTAAAGGCGATTCAATTTCCCGCGAAATACGGTTATGGAACGGCAGAACGAAGAATGCTGCCGATGGTTCTTTCATGGGCTTCCACAGTTCATAAGATGCAGGGGAGTACAGTCGATTATGCCGTGATCTATTTAGGACCAAAACCTTTTGCCGAAGGTCAAGCATATGTCGCCTTAAGTCGAGTTCGGACGTTAGATGGTCTACAGATAGAAAAAATAGATTGTACAAAATTAACGGGGCAAAAATCTTGTAATAAAAAGGCTTTAAAAGAAATGGATCGATTAAGAAGTGTTTCTTCAAATTTATAACAAAATATTATTAATGTTTTAATAAGGTTTTTTTTTCGAATTAGAAACTTTAATAAATTTTTAATATTTTGCTTCTTTTTTCTTAAAAAAAATTTTTGGAAGACTAAAAAGAAATAAATAAAAAATAAATAAAAAAATTTTTTAAAAAAAAGCTTTTATAAAAATATGCACTAAAAAGTTAAAAATCATTTTTCGTCACAAACAGGATCAACAAAATAAAATCAACCCATACAAAACCTCCAAAACTCAATTTGACTAATTAGAGTAAAAGCGTGGGACACTAATTGACTAATTGTGCTTAAAATTTATTGCCCCCCCCCCATCGAATTTAAACTTGAAAACCCAGAAAACATTTAATTGAATAAATCAATCCAGTTCGTACACTTTTGTCAAGTTTATATTTTTTCTTTTTCTTTCTTCACCTTTTTTTGTGAGAGTTTCCACTGTTTCATAAGGATCTAAAAATATATAATTTTTAATGAAATAGTGATGCGGTTTCCTATACGTAATTTTTTTGAAATAAGTATGAGTTTTATACGATAAACTTATCCTTAAAGTTTAGGTCCTTACCTATTTCTTCCGCTTCTTCAACATGTTTTGTGTTCTCTAGCACCGTATTAGCAGTATAATTCGCATTCGTGTTTTCTTCAATATTCTCAATTCTATTCTCTTCGATATTCTCAATCCCATTCTCTTCGATATTCTCAATCCCATTCTCTTCGATATTCTCAATCCAGTTTTCTTCAATATACTCATTCTCGTTATTATTGTCGGCCACATTCTCGTTATCCGCTTTATTGACCTCAATTTCTTTTTCTTGTGACACTGAATGCTGGTTATTTACTATTAAACCTAATAAACCGAGAAACTGAAAAATGTATTCATTTATTTGTGGCAAGGATATTTTATTGTACAAACCTGTGGGAACTATTATATTATTTAATATATCATGTACTTCATTAGTAACTTTCCGGTTCGATGTCACTTGTATCTAAACAAACTCATTTTTAACATATTTTACCAAAGAAATAGGTAAATATATCTAATTTATAACTTACTATTTAATATATTTGAGTCTAATGTAATATTATTAGCATCCTTTAGGATAATTCTATTGTTAACAATAATGCAACTCTCGGTAACTTGGATAAATTTTCCATCACTATTATTATTATTAATTTTATTAGTATTATTACTTGACTCGAAGTTACCCAAGAAAAATGCATCCTCGGTAAATACTGGAAACACCACATTTGATTCAGTTGCTAGTGCCACTAATTTTTTTCCTCTGGCACCCATCATCATTCCATGAACTTAGTATTTTAGCACCAACTTGAATTAATATTACAAACACTTACTACCACTACGTACTATTAATAATAAGTATATTATAAACAATAAATTTTTGCAACACCTATTATAATTTATCAGCCATTCCTCAAAAACAGAATGAAACCGAATGAACAAATTAACAATCTGTTGCAATCTTGCAATTAATAAAAAACGCGCGGTGCATTTTATATAAATAGGTATTATAAATATAATTAACAAGCTTAGCAAATGATAACATTTAAATCGTCGCATTCCTACATGTATACACCGTACTTGATAAGTTGCTAAGGAAGATCCTCGTATTTGAATCAAAATACGGGAATAGCGCTTAGTAAAATAAAAGTACGTGGTTTAGCCTTAGTTTTTCATAGATTATTTTCAAATACGGGTTAAAGTTTATTATAATTTTCTTATTTTTAGATCAAATACAGTGGGTTAACGTAAAAAAACTGAAAATTTACGATATTCTAATATGCTAAAGCAAAATATCTTATTTTACCATTTTTTTTCAAATACGGTAGTTTGGCTTAGCACGGCAGAATGCACGGCAAACTATATATTTAATTACAAAGAGCGCATCAAAGCAACTATGAAACTAATATAACATCGACCGAAAATATGAAACGTGATATACATTAATTCGAAAACGCCGTTTACAGTTCATGTATGATCAAGTTACATAAGATGAAATGAACTTTTCGTTTCTCCGCGTTCCTAATGAGAGGACGCCTAACGAGAAAGAAAGATTCCTCCCACGTGAAGTGACGAACTCCACTTTATAACGTGGTGAGCCCTGATCGAAGTTAAGCTGGCTCTATAGTTGGTAACGTCGGTATGCGAGAGCCGTGATTTCCGATTGCGAACTTACTCCTGAAAGCTTTATAAAAGAATACCCTTCTACAAGAGAAATAAAAAACGGTAGTAAAAAGGTAACAATTTAATGACACAATGCAATCGTAAAAAGCAAAACACAACGGTTGACAAGTAGTTAGGTAATACAATACAAAAAAAATGAAAACGCCGATTCCTGATGGGAATCAGCCAAACAAATTAAAACAGCGTACGATAAAATCTGTAGCCGGTGAACCAGAACGTTGCCTCGAAGAGCTACTAAAACTGAAGGTGGCAAATACAACACGCACCTTCTTTTTAATTTACAAAAAATATCTCGCAATAACACACAATCCCCAAAATAATGAAAATGTAACTCGACTTACCTCGGCCAAGACAGACGACGAAAACGCTCCACCGCCGGAGACTGCTGCGAGATTGAGTTTGAATGGCTACTCCGATACAACTTCCGATCACCGGACTGACAGGACACGCTTTCTTGGATGGTTCTTCTATCGAGCGACTCCGATGCTTCGTCGTATGTTTGGTCGGACAGCAGACAGGTAAAAATGGTGTTGGCAACGCAGCCAAGGAAAGGGTTGAACCCCCAATTGAGTTGACTAAATATTCGAAATAGCGGCTTCTACGAAACCTCGGGCGATAGGTTATGATGGTAAATAAGACGTACCTACTTGAGACAATAATTTGAGATGGACACACTTAATAAAGACCAACGGAATCACACATAAAATTTGGTGCAGCTTGACTTTTCACGAGATCTTTTGAGGTTACACCCAAAAGTTATATGACAGCTCGAATAATTTTACCAACTTTGGTAAAACAAAAACTCCAAAGATTACGCGTGCGCACTTGTAACAACTCGACGTTAAAAATGTGTTTGATAAACGAACTTGGATCGAAAAAATTGCAACACGAAAATCTTGCAAATACGCTGCAGCGCGCAAAAAGCTTCGTACACAGAATCACTCTCGCAACTTGCTCAAAATGACTCTCCAATTCCAAATCCAGCACAATGATAGAATTTTTAAGTTATACCAATATCCACGCAGTTAAGGAATACGTCTATACCTCACGAAAGCTACACTGAGCTACACCAAAAGTGACATTGGAAATTACCGCTACTACAAGGCAGACAATGCTCGAACCTCCGCGCTGGCAGCGAGGTCATGTAGGTCGTGTCTAAAGTGACGCCAAACAGCAAAATAACGGGCAGTAAAAAGGTTGACGTTGACGAATCTAATGTGCCGGTATTGACGCAGTATATGTCTATAGCCCGTGTTAATATATATTTAAAATCCGTTTGTTTGTTGATGTTGTTCGCGGTTGTGGAGATGTACGCCGCCTCCAGAAATATTCTTTTATAGTAATTCTGCTCGTTGTGCAGAATCTCGACATCTTCACGTGTGAACGAATGCGACTCACCGACGTAGTGGTCAGACGAACCTGTCTTAGATGTTCCTTGTCTGATGTCACAGAGGTGTTGGCTAACTCGGTTAGTCAAACGCTGTATCGTTTGCCCCACGTACGCCGATCCACACTGGCACAACCCCGCTACGCAACATCATGGGCACCCCATCCTTGACATCCGAAAACAAGATCCTCCCCAAAGTAGACGGGTTGTGGAAGGCGAGCTTAATCTTTTTACTGTCTAAGAACTCTTTAAAAACCCGACGTAATTTGTTCGCTAATAATGGGTGGAAAGTAATTTTGTTGTATTTAGTCTCTATTGCAGACTGATCCGGATCCCGAGAGTCCACAACGGGGGCAATACGCCTCCTCCCAAACAACACCATATCAAGCATACGCCCCCGGATAGCCATTCTGTAAAAATTGTACCTTGAGGTCATGCAATCTTGAGCCTAGAACTTCCTTAGGCACACAGTTCTCCAGCCTATGCTTCAAAGTGTTAATAAGTCCCACCTTCTGGTTTAAAGGGTGAGACGACCCAAAGTTGAGCAGTCTGTCGGTTGATGTAGGCTTTCTATATATATCAGTTATGATATTACCGTTGTCTTGTCTTTTGACCAAGAGGTCTAAGAATGGTATAGTACCATTCACCTCTCTTTCACACGTAAAGGTCAATAACTTATCATAACCATCCAGAACTGCCAACCAATTATCCACCTCCGCCTCATGGACCGCCGTCAAGATATCATCTACATATATCAGGAGGAACGGCAAAACAAATGTAACTATTCCAAAAAAACTCAATAAAAAATCGTTCATGACAAAGGCCACGAAAGTGGGGGAGCATGGATTCCCCATAGCTGACCCAATCAGTTGCGAGTAAAACCCCTCGCTGTAACTGAAGTAGCTGTTGTCAAATATAATGGCCACCAATTGGAGAAACCTGTCAAGAGGGATGGAGGTGAAAGGCCTGATAAGGTCCCAATTGTTGCGAAGTGCAGATATGGTGAATAAATATGGCGAATAAATCATCCGAAACGTCGACTGAACAACATTTTGTTTGATTGAGTTCCATTATCCCAATAATATTCCATCCATATTTTAATACTTTTGAATTATGTACTCCGGTTCATTTTGAAAACGTTTAACAATCGAAGCCTCCAAGTGTTCTTCAAGAGTCTCGACATTGTCACTCAATTCATTCGTCCTTCACTAATTTCCAGTTCCTACGCCTCTCGCTGATATGAACGCCCACATGATTATGCTACATTACGAATCCTATAGTTAAAATGAAAACAGCGTTTTTCTGTTGATTTTCGCCGTTTACAACAATACAACAGTTTCCATCATTTTGTATTTATTTATTTTTTTGTTTTATTTTGTTATAAATGATTTTGTTATAATAAAGCTTATTCTATACTAATCACCAAGCGCTAACGAATAACTCTGCAAAGTTTCTACTCTGGTACATTATTGGAATATTTACAAGTGATTTAAAATCGAACTTGAATTAGGATTCAAATTTACAAGTTAAGGATTAAAAGTACTAAACAATAAAGCAACTGTTCTTTAATTGTTGAATCTTTGAATTATAAGATTAAAATAAAAATCACCTATTTCCAACACAGCATTAAATTTGGAACATTTCTCATGTAAGCGATAACTAGTGTGGACTTTAATAAAATGTCTTTTTAAACTTGAACTACGTGAACATTATTTATAGATTTCACAACTAAGCGGTTACTCACCCGTATGAGTTTTTAAATGTCTTTTTAAATTTTGACGTTGTGAACAAGTATAGCCGCAAAATGCACAAATAAACGGTTTCTCGCCGGTATGAATTTTTAAATGGTCTTTTAAACTTGAACGATGTGAAGATTTATAGTCACAAATTCCACACTTGAAAGGTTTCTCGCCGGTATGAGTTCTTAAATGCATTTTTAAATTTGAACGTCGTGTACATTTATAGTCGCAAATTTCACAACTGAAAGCTTTCTCACCGGTATGAATTTTTAAATGGTCTTTTAAATTTACCCGTCGTGAAAATTTATAGTCACAAATTTTGCAACTGAAACGTTTCTCGCCGGTATGAGTTCTTAAATGGACTTTTAAAGCTGAACTTTCTGAACATTTATAGTCACAAATTTCACAATTAAATGGTTTCTCACCGGTATGAATTTTTAAATGGCGTTTTAAACTTGAATGTCGTGAATATTGACGGTCACAAATTACGCAAATAAATGGTTTCCTGTGGCTATGAATTTCCAAGTGTTTTTTAAAATGTGATTCTCGAACACATTTGTATTTGCACACTGTACAGGTAAACAACGAAGAATGTGTTCTTAAATGCAGTATTAATGCTTTCTTACTCGTATCTTTATATCCACACTCTGCACACTCATATACATTTGAATCGTTCTGTGATAATTCTTCAGTTTCGTTTTCTTCTTTTATGTCGATGGAATGATGCAAATCTTCTAAATTAAATTTGACATCTTCCAACTCTTCTTGTTTAACTTCATTGCAGCGTATCTTCGAGTTGTTTGAAGTTTCCAAAAATTTACCGTCGTTTTCCATAATTGTTAAATCTTCCGATGGTCAGCAATATTCGTAATAACAGGTTTTATTGCTTGCGTTCAACGAAGTAAGTGATATTTATCGCTTCTTTTTTGACATTTGACATCTTTAATCGATTCGTGTTTATAAAACGGGTGTTTTGAGCAGTTTGCAGCGGTAAATTTGAAATATGCATTTAATATTTTTCAACCCATTTTGATTCGCTTTAATTTTCGGTATACATAAATTGTATGAGCATCTAATTTCAGATTATAATACTAAGTACCTAGTATATCGGTATCTACGTGTTTTCTTGACATGCATAAGGTGTTGATCATGAATTGATAGACGTCCCTGCTGTTAGGAGTAATTAATACAGTTACCAATTTAAAAAAGTTTTTTTGTTCTTCATTAATAATCAAATTAGTATTAATTTAGATAAACCTCTTGTAATTGACAAAATAATAAATTTCGTTGAACGCACCCATTAATTATTATAACACGTAAAGGTAAGATCAGACTAGGCTACTTTTGCTGCGCGCAGCAAAAGTAGCTGTGTGTGAACTACAGGCCCGTAGCCCGGAGGGGGCACCTGGGGGCACGTGCCCCCCCCCCCGAAATGTTCAAAAGAAACAAAAATTTTAAAAGTAAAACATTTGAATTTCGAAAATAAAATAGGTAGGTATATTTTGGAAAAAGTTTTTTCCAAATTTCCTCATTTCCAAAAAAAATCCTCATTTGGGGAAACGCCGGCTTGGGATTTTTATGAGACATTTTGGGGGTTTATTAGAACACTTCAATATACATCTTTGCCAAATTTCAGCTTGCCCGGATCTTCTGTAAGCTCAAACCAAAATTTCGGTTTCGTTACTTGGAAGATAGGTAGGTACTATAACTTGGGCAAATTTTGAAAAAATTTATTTTTCTCTTCATTTTCCAACCTTGGCCACAATTTCAATTAATTTATTATTAAAAGCATTTCCCGTTCCCGAAAACATTTCTCCCCCTGCAACGAATCAATATTGTGCCATTTTAAGGGTGGGTTGTGTTTTCGGTCAATAATTTAAGTATTAGTGTGCCATGGAAAAATATGAAAAAAAAACTATTTTATAGAGAATTTTATGCTCTTCAATTATGGTCTGATCATAATTTTTAATACAAGCATAAATAAGCGGGTTATCGGCAAAAAATCGCGTTGGGAGAGCTAAAACCCCCCGATTGTGGGGGACGCCGGCGTGGGATTTTATGGGACTTTTGGGGGGTTCATTAGAACACTCCAATGTACATCTCTGCCCAAATTCAGCTTGCCCGGATTTTTTGCAAACTAAAAACCTTCCTTGCCTGGACTATAACGTTTGTTTTAAATAAAAATAAATTAAGAAAAATAAAATATTGAAAAAATTTAAAAAAAGTATTGTAGCGTTTTAAGAATGTTTTAACATTAAACCAAATGCTATAAATCAAATTGAGATTTTTAGTAATTATGTGAATTTATATTTGTTACCTTACCCTTGTTCATTATTTTCAGAGTTTCTGTGAAAACGGTTGGTTGCCCAAAAAAATTTATTTGACGAAAGTTGTAGCCCGTTAAATTCCCTATCCGGTTGGGGCCGTTAGTTTTTTTCTTAGTTTTCCCCCCAAATGAAATCCTGGCTACGGGCCTGTGTGAACACCACTGCAACCGATAAAACTGCACACTGCTGCACATGTGGTATACTGCGCACGCTGTTAAAAGCAGCTTAGTGTGAGTGCAAATTTTGTATGTTGCATTCGCAGTAAAAAAATATTCATTTGGTTTAATATTTTGCTGCGACTACCGGTGCAGCTTTTATCACATTTAAATAAAATATAATTTTTTATTTTTGTTTGCACCCTCCGATGTTGCTCGTAGGTTTTATCTTTGATTAAATCATCAATTTTTCCTGACCAATCCAATGTTTTAAATTTTATTTTGATTTTATTTGTTAATTTCATTGTCCAATAAATAATTTCCGTTTTAATTTTTTTCTTAAATTTCTTTGTCCAATCCAACAAAAATAATCATTACAATTTTATCGCTGTTCAATCCAGTTACTTTTAATTTTTTTAATAATTGTTTTCAAAATTTAATTTTTTATTTCATTCGTGATTAAAAAGTAATTTTTTTAATTTGCCGATAAAACTGCACATGTGGTGTACTGCGCACGCTGTTAAAAGCAGCTTAGTGTGAGTGCAAATTTTATATGTTGCATTCGCAGATTAATTAAGCTGCCTATTGTAAGTTGATACCTAACTGGTAAGCTGCTCCGGGGGTGACATCATGCGCTGAGTAAACATAATTGAGTAATGCACCTGACAAACCATATATTCTATTCGCAGTAAAAAATATTCATTTGGTTTAATATTTTGCTGCGACTACCGGTGCAGCTTTTTAATATACAATGCCACTCTGTAAGTGGAATCGTGAGCAAATATATTCAAATTGATCGAAATGATCGAGGAACGAAATTGTTTGTGGAATGTCGCGAGCGCTGATTACCACAATCAGATAAAGCGGCGTAATTGTTTAGCAGAAATATCATCTGAAATGAATGTTCCAGTAGTGGAAATTTAAAAAAAATTCATACTCTTCGGGCTCAACATTCAAAAGAACGTACAAGAATGAAAGTGAAAAAATCCGGGAGCGGTAGTGACGAAATATACCACACAAAATGGGAGTTTTTTACTGCTTTGCAGTTTATGTTTCAGCATACCGAGGATACAAAAACAACAAATTCTATGGTAAGCAAAATAGTATAATTATTATTGTAGTTAATAAGGTATAAACATTAGATTAATAGAACCTCTCCTTCTCGGCAAAAGTATTCTTTAAATTCCTCTCTAACGTTCTTTGCCAATGTGGTTGCATTTCTGGACGTGGTTACAGTCAATGGTTCCAAAGCAGTACATCCACTGCGCCAGGTACCAAATTTAATTGTGCCATCTTCATTTTCCGTGTCAAAAGTACCGCTTGGAGCATACAATGCTGCGGAGCCTGGTCGCGACATCAAGAAATTGTGTAATACACACACAGCACAAACGATTTTTTGAACTTTATGTGGAGCAAGTTCAATTGTTTTTCTAAGTACTCTAAAACGTGCGGAAGCAATTTCAAATACGTTTTCTATTATTCTTCGCGCACGAAACAATCGACAATTAAAAATCCGTTTGGAAACACTTTGATTTTTGAAAGCAAATGGCTTAATCATGTAAGATTTTAACGCAAATGCATCATCTGCAACTACAACATAAGGCACATGGGTTCTTCGGCCAGGCAATGGTTTAGCACTCGGAATGTTCAATGTATTATTTTCTAATGCTTGTGACAATGAACTACGTATGAAAACGACACCATCTGATTCGCGGCCTGGCGCTCCGACATCTACGTAGGTAAATTTATAATTTGCATCAGCTAATGCCATAAGAATTATGCTGTAACGATTTTTTTAGGTCGTTCAAATTGCCTTTCTGGGTAGCCAGGGTTTTTAGGACGTCTTGTCGATTTTTGCACTTACTTCTTTTAAACTCGAGCGCCAAAAGTTTTTATAGGTAAACTTTAAACTAATAATAAAACAATGAGTTGTTTTCGGAAAATGTAACATAGGATTTATTGAATGATTTATATACAATATATTTTACTTTAAATAAAAATGGTTTGCACAATTTAATTACTTTATTCTGAAATTGAACATAGTACGCCACTGGAGTATTTTATGTACATACAAAATATAACATAACCTTTAATAACGTTGACAGTTAATATTGAATCTAAATCAAATCAGTTTGCTACCTGTGAAAATGGAATAAAACAGTTTTACTTTAATCGGATTTTTACTTGACGGCGGAATCTGTTTCAAGCTACTGAAGTTTTTCGGTAAAAAGATTAATCGGGAAAATCAATGCAAGTGATTTTTCTTACTCGGAATTTTGAAAGTACGGTGGAAGTCAATGAATTAACTCCGGAAGCAAATTAGATTTGCTTATCACAGGTGAATACTAATTCTTGATGAGAACTAATTATTCAACAGGATTATCTTTTCGTAGATGGACATGAATGTCTAGAGACGTAAACAATCACCTGGATGGGGTTTACTAACGTCTAGAAACTTAAACGCAAGCTAGGATCGGAGCAGCGAGTATGCTTGTCTAGAGTCGTAAACAAACAAGTGATGGAAATTACTAACGTCTAGAGACATAAACGAAAGCGGAGGATTTGGAAATGTCGAGTACAATGTCTAGGAACATAAACAATGCATCGGCCGGACGGATAATCTTTCAGTTAGATACTTTCGGATCGGATATCTAACTTTCGGATCGGAATCGGTTACCGGTATCCTTTCTGCAAAAATTTTATGACCCTTCTTGTAGGAAGGGTGAAGATTTCAGAAAGTCAGCCTTTCACCAACTGCCTCTGTATATTTAAATGTTAAACATAATTGCTTGCTTAATTTTATCAGATTCTATTTGCAGCAACCTGTAATTTTCAAAAAGCCTGGGGCGGTATGCAACCAATCGGGCATTATGTTAAGTGCTATTATTTAAAAATTCCATGATTTTAAAAATGCATTTGAATCAAACATAATATATCTTTACAGCTCGGAGGGTCCCAAAAAAAAAGAGACCGTAACTGTATGTAAAAAATGATAATAAAAATAAAAGAACTTTGTATGTACATATACCTCTCACCAGTAATAAAAATTAAAAAATAATAAAATTTCTCAGCCGGCTTTAATTTGTAGCGTTTTTGAGCAGCCGTTTCAATCTGCGGGCGCGCAACTCCCGGAGCTGTCCATCGCACAATACGATGGAACGATATGGGCCACTCTTCTTCATCCCGTCATCGAGGATCCGTTGGATTACCCCGATTGTGGTGACGAAGGGTGGCGATGTGATGATGTAAGCCTCCGGAATGGAGGCGTTGCTCGGCTTCTCTGGAACGGCTACGGGGGGTTCCACTCTCCTGGGCTCCGGCTGATCCTGGAGAATAGGTAGGACCCAAGAGTCCGGAATGGCGGAGTCGGGGACCTCTCGGATAATGAGGTCTGCAACCTCCTTCTTGGTTGACGGTTGGGTTTCCCGTGCGACTCGGATTGTCCGGGGTACACCTAAAACATGCCGATTTGGTCGGCGAAAAGTCCGGTACTTACCTGGCTCTTTCGTGCAGGGAAGGACTGCTGGTTTCCTAGTGGTCGTCGGGACTACTGACTTTCTTCCTGGAAGATTCACCTTGGGTGTGGTCAGGTCCAGCTGGGCCATCTTCTGCAGCGTTTCCTCGAAATTGGGCCGGGTTGTGGAGGTGGAGGTCCTGCTGGTGACCAAGGTAGGTCGGGTAGGTATTCGACCCCATGGTGCTCCTACGGCGGGAGGGACCTGCAGTCTTCTCCGTAATACTTCGGCGTCTCGGTGGGATCTCCTCCACAGGTTTCCGGTATTTTGGCCGGATTTCGCCTTCCTTTGGGTGCGGATTGGTGGCATCTTACGACGAAACACTTCGAAATCTTGTAAGTAACTACGTCGTTTGTGAAAATTTTCCACCATTTGCTTGATAAATTTTCTCTTATCTTGCAAGGTCTTTTGCAGGCGATTGAAATTTTTCGAAATCTTTTACAGGGTTGTCCTAGGAAATTTTTGTTTACATGGCGGGTTGTTGATTTGTTCGCACTTTCGGGAGCCTTCCCATCTCCACTACTGGGTGATTCGTCGGCAGCTTCTTTTACGGATCGGCGGAAAGCTGACGGTTGAATCCGGAGTTTGTAGCGGACGATGGTCGGCTATACGGGGGGGAAATCTTTCTCCGAAGGATTTCCCTGGTGTCGAACTCCCTTCTTCGGTTGCCTTAGGACATCGGAGTTTATCGACTTCTCGGTCGTTTACCAATCGGATTGGTCGGCAGGATCTTGGCCTTTTAGTTTAGCGACTTTTTCGGTCGTAACCCATAGGTAATGTTGGGTTTATCGGAGTTTATGGTTTTCTTTAGTTTATCGACTTCTCGGTCGTTCGGGCGGACCTTCGTAGAGGAAAGTCGTCCTCTACTGGGGTTTCGGGGACAGCTAACGGTTTGACGGGGGTTCTGGGCAACCTCCCCCATTTCAGGTCCTTTACATGGACTCGGATCCGGTTCGTTCCTTCGGGAGTTATTAATTCTACCACTACTGGCGATAACACCCGGTCGATGACAAAAGGACCTTGAAATTTGGGGGCTAACTTTGCAATTACCCCCGTAACGGCACTGGACAAGGTCCTCTGCTTCCGGTATACAACGTCTCCAATGTGGGGGAGTTGATTTCTTCTACGGCGATTATAGTATCGGCTTTGGGTGTTAAAGGCCGTGGCGAGGTTGGTCTGGGCGATTTCTCGTAATTCGGCCAACTGGCGTAGGGTTTGTTTAATCTCCATTGATTCTCCGTCGACGAGCCTTTCTTTAGAACAATACAGTTCTCTGCCGAGGTTTAGTAGGCAGGGGGAGAATCCGGTGGATGCGTGCTGGGCGGTGTTCAAAGCGAACTGGATTTCAGGTAGCAGGGCGTCCCATTTTCGATGTTGATTCTCGCAGGCTTGGGCAATCATTGTGCCGATGGTTTTATTAGTCCGTTCGACTGGGTTACATTGCGGAGAGTAGGGGGGGGTAAAGCAATGTTCGATGTCGTAGGCCTGGGTTAATTGCCGGATTTCTTTGCCCGTGTATTGGGTACCGTTGTCCGTTAGTAGTCGGTCGGGTCTCCCAAACCGTAATATCACTTGTCGCCTTAGGGCTTGGCCCACTTCGGAGGCGGTGGCTTTTCGGAGGGGGCAGAGTTCTACCCACTTTGTAAAGGTGTCCTGGAACACCAACAGGTATTGGTACCCTCGGGTGGACCGTGGAAATGGTCCCATCAGATCCGAGCTCACCGTCTGCCACGGTTTAGTGGGTATCCTTGGGTGCATTTGGCCGGCGGGTGGTCCTGAGGCAGGTTTATACTCATTGCAGGATTTGCACGATTTTATGTACTTGGCTACATCCCGTAGCATTCCGGGCCAAAAATACCTGCGTCCGATTCGGGCGGCCGTTTTAGTTATTCCGGCATGTCCGGCGATCATTTGGTCGTGATTTTCGTATAAGATGGCCGGTCGTTCGGACGTAGGGACACACCGTCTCCAAGGGGATCCCAATTCTCCGGTCAGGGTACTATTTGTGGTGGGAAATTTTCGGAAAACCTGGTCATGTGCGATCTTATAATCTTTAAACTTTAGCGGTTGCCGGCGGACATTCTTCTTCAGGTATCGGTACCAACGACATTTCGGCGGGTCTGGTTTTAGGGCGGCCACCGTGGGTAGAGGTTCTTCCTGGTAGCTCCTAGACAATACATCAGCCACATGGTTGCTTCTTCCCGGCTGGTATTCGACGGTGTAATCGTATTGTTGGAGTTCGAGGATCCACCGGGTTAGTCGTCCTGTCGGATTCTTCTGAGTTTTCAGCCATCGCAGGCTACGGTGGTCGCTGATGATGGTAAAGGAGTAACCCTCGAGGTAGCCGCGCAGTTTCTTGACCGCCCATACGACGGCCAGGCATTCGATCTCGGTAACGGAGTAATTTTTTTCTGCTGGGAGCAGGCTTCGGCTGATGAATGTGATGGGTCGGTACCCTTCGGGGTATTCTTGCTCCAGGACGGCTCCTAGTCCACGGTAGCTTGCGTCGGTGCGTAGGACAAATGGCCTGGAAAAATCGGGACATGCCAGGACCGGCGCCTTGGTTAAAGTGTCCTTCAGTTTTTGGAAAGCTTGCGTCTGGTCCGCGTCCCAAAGAAACCTTTTCCCCTTTCGTAGGAGCGAAGTGAGAGGTTCGGCCAAAGTGGAGAAGTTCGGGATGAACTTCCGGTACCAGGAAGCGGCTCCTAGAAAACTGCGGACCTGTCGGACGGTAGCGGGGGGCTCAATTTTCTGGATCGCCTCCACTTTTTCGGGGTCGGTGCTGATACCGTTTTTGTTGACCACGTGGCCCAAATATCGTAGTTCGGGTTTACAGAAGGCACACTTCTCGGGCTGCAGCTTGAGTCCGGTTCTCTTTAGGCGGCTGAACACTTCGGATAATCGCTGAAGGTGCTCATCAAACGTGGTACTTACGATGATGATGTCGTCTAAGTACCAGAAGGTGTGGGGTTCCAGTTCGGGTCCCAGGGTGTTGTCCAACAGCCGTTGAAAGGTGGCGGGGGCCGAATGGAGCCCAAACGGCATCACCCGGAACTGGTATAACCCTCTTCCGGGGACGGTGAAAGCAGTATACGCTTTGCTCTCTTCGGTCAGTGGGACTTGCCAGTATCCATTTTTCAAGTCTAGGGTACTGATGTATCTGGCTCCTCGGAGTTTATCGAGGATGGCCTGAATATGGGGTAACGGGTATGCGTCCTTGATGCTGACTTCGTTCAGTTGTCGGTAATCGATGCAGAATCGATATTTCCCGTTGGGTTTTTTTACTAAAACAACTGGAGAGCTCCACGAGCTTTGTGCAGGCTCTATGACTCCTTCTTTCAGCATCTGATCAACTTCTGCGTCGATTATTTCTTGCATCTTGGGGTTGCGGGGGTAGTACCTCTGTTTGATAGGGGTGACTCCCGGTTTTAACCGGATCTGGTGATAGGAGGTAGTAATCGGTCCGGCTACTCCTTCCAGTGCGGGTAGAGCTTGCTCTAGAAATTGGTTAAGGCGTTCCAGTTCGCCTTCTGGTTCGGATCGGAGGGGGTTGAGTGGCGTTGTTCGGGCCGGAGCTGGTACAATCAGCCGGGGGGGGTCGAGTCGGATGACCGCGTGGAGCTGGGTTAATAGGTCCACGCCTATTATGGCCTCCGTGGTTAATTCCGGCACATAGTTCCATTTACTGATGACAGTTCGGGGGCCTATGGTCACTTTTATCTGGAAGCGGGCTCTTATTGGTACCGTCCTTCCGTCGGCTAATGTTACCCTTCGTCGGTGGGGTCGATTATCCCCATTGTGACTTTTCTTTATGTGGGAAAATATCTTTTTTCCCAAAAAGCATTCGGCGGCACCGGTATCGACTAGGGCACGGTATTTTCGTTGATTGAAAGTCACGTAAGCGTAAGGACGGTGGTCTTCCAGGTTACTGTAATCCAGTCGGGGATGGAGGGAGGAGACTATGGCCGGTCGGTGGAAGGATTGTCTCATTAATTCCTTCGACCCGGTTCGTTTCCCGAACGGGCTGGGCAATGACAGTCTCGGGTCATGATACCTCTTTTCCCACATCGGGAGCAGCTTATTCGGGGTGTTCCTTGGCACTGATGTTTCCAGTGGCCTGTCTCTCCACATCGAAAGCATCTGTCACCGGGAGTGGTATTTCTGGATGAAGTCTTATCGTACCTTGGTGGGATGTGGGTTCGATTCGGCGGGGTCGGTTCTAGTCTGTCGGATGTCTCTTCTAGGGCTAAGACCGGGATGCCTTTCGAGGGTCTCCTCTTTGCTTCCTGTAGCGTTCGGTCGGTTTCTTGCGCTAACAGGATTAGTTCGGGTACGGTGGAGAAGTCCTTTCTCCTTATCGTAATTTTAAATTCGGGCCGTAGGTTGTTATGGATGATCTCGGCTTGATCCGTCGGCGAGTATCGGCCATACCTTCTCATCAGAGTCAGCATATCTGTGATATAGTCCAAGACTGGCTCTGTGGTATGCTTTTTATTGAGTATGTCCGCTCCCAGTTGTAAGTGATTATGGTCGGGACAATAATGTTGGCGAAAGGTGGCCAGAAATTGCTGCCAATTGGTCCAGTCGGTTCGGTTATTTCGATACCACAGCAGGGCCTTGCTATAAAAAAGTTCTGGCAGTGCTGATAGCAGCTCTTCCTCCGGCCATTGGTAGCTCTCTTTTAGCTCTTCTACTCTTTCTAGAAAAGAGATGGGATCCTCTTTTCCATCAAATCGGAGATTCCACTTCCGGACAGTGTTGCATACTTCGGCGGGATTCATACGGGATCTTGTTATCTCGGCGGGTTTGTTGGTTTCTCCTGGAAGAGTAATGGTGGGTCTCTTTCCTTTCCCGGTTAAGAAGCATTCCTTTACTCTTTCCTTCAATTCTGGTATCGTACCGTAGGGGACGAGTCCGCAATCGGTAGCCAAACCGACGAGAGACGGCTTCTTCAACACATTCAACCATGCGAAGTTGGTTTCGGCGGGATTCGGTGAGTCCAGAGGGTTGGCTTCCTTTCTCTGCGGTTCCGGGGTCTTCAGCATGATTAGATTTGGTTCTGCAGCGAGACTCATTTCTAAAACAAAAAATTTTAATCGGGGATCGGAGGGAGATAGGTATTAGATTGATTCCCTTGACCGAAAACAGCAGCTTTTAACTCGGTGTAAGTGACCAAAAAAAATGTCCCTGCACAGGGCGTCAAAATTTGTAACGATTTTTTTAGGTCGTTCAAATTGCCTTTCTGGGTAGCCAGGGTTTTTAGGACGTCTTGTCGATTTTTGCACTTACTTCTTTTAAACTCGAGCGCCAAAAGTTTTTATAGGTAAACTTTAAACTAATAATAAAACAATGAGTTGTTTTCGGAAAATGTAACATAGGATTTATTGAATGATTTATATACAATATATTTTACTTTAAATAAAAATGGTTTGCACAATTTAATTACTTTATTCTGAAATTGAACATAGTACGCCACTGGAGTATTTTATGTACATACAAAATATAACATAACCTTTAATAACGTTGACAGTTAATATTGAATCTAAATCAAATCAGTTTGCTACCTGTGAAAATGGAATAAAACAGTTTTACTTTAATCGGATTTTTACTTGACGGCGGAATCTGTTTCAAGCTACTGAAGTTTTTCGGTAAAAAGATTAATCGGGAAAATCAATGCAAGTGATTTTTCTTACTCGGAATTTTGAAAGTACGGTGGAAGTCAATGAATTAACTCCGGAAGCAAATTAGATTTGCTTATCACAGGTGAATACTAATTCTTGATGAGAACTAATTATTCAACAGGATTATCTTTTCGTAGATGGACATGAATGTCTAGAGACGTAAACAATCACCTGGATGGGGTTTACTAACGTCTAGAAACTTAAACGCAAGCTAGGATCGGAGCAGCGAGTATGCTTGTCTAGAGTCGTAAACAAACAAGTGATGGAAATTACTAACGTCTAGAGACATAAACGAAAGCGGAGGATTTGGAAATGTCGAGTACAATGTCTAGGAACATAAACAATGCATCGGCCGGACGGATAATCTTTCAGTTAGATACTTTCGGATCGGATATCTAACTTTCGGATCGGAATCGGTTACCGGTATCCTTTCTGCAAAAATTTTATGACCCTTCTTGTAGGAAGGGTGAAGATTTCAGAAAGTCAGCCTTTCACCAACTGCCTCTGTATATTTAAATGTTAAACATAATTGCTTGCTTAATTTTATCAGATTCTATTTGCAGCAACCTGTAATTTTCAAAAAGCCTGGGGCGGTATGCAACCAATCGGGCATTATGTTAAGTGCTATTATTTAAAAATTCCATGATTTTAAAAATGCATTTGAATCAAACATAATATATCTTTACAATGCTGTGCGTTTGTTTGTAATTGAAATAGAGACTTCCACTATTTGCTGGTGCTTTGATGTTTACATGTTTTCCATCTATAGCGCCTAAACAGTTAGGAAAATTCCACTGAACTGCAAACTCATTAGAAATATTTGCCCATGCCTCTTCTGTACGTGGAATCTGAAAAATACATTTGAAAAAAATTAGTATACATGAATCTAACAGCATAATAGGTGTTTATATCTAAAAACTTTTTTACAGAGTATTGAAAATGACCTCGATATGAATATGGTGGAGGGCAATCCAAACGATGGACAATCAGCACATGTGGTGGCACATCAACAGCCACCAGCAACCGAACATCCGGCATCAAGCCAAGCACTTGATGAAGCGGCAACTCAGTCAAGCGAGCAATCTGCCACACCAGTGCGCCGAGCAACAAAAAAGCGAAAGGCCCCTGACAGCAGCATTGAATTGCAGGAACAAGCTGCAATAAATCGTTGCATGGCATTTTTATCATCCGCTACGCCAAGGGATGAATTTTCAGTTGTTGGCGAGTATGTGAGCAATGAACTGCGGTTGCTTGGTACTTCCCCCGACATCCAGTTCAAGCTGAAATCCGACATACAGCAATTGATTATAAATGCCGGTTTGCAAAATGCCGTGCGACGATTTGGAGAATCATCGGCCCCATCTTCTTCGAGACACAATTCTGGCAGCTTGTTGACGTCGCCACCGCTTTCTTCGCAGCCGTCTACACCGAACTCTGAGAATGCAGAATCGCAATGGGAGGATGAACGCCATTCGCCACTTTCAAATCTGGAGCATTATTTAGTCATTTCCAAATCAATGTGTCGGCAAGATCGGTCGACTGATAATTAATATTTTTTAACTTAATTTAATTTACAAAATTATAAAAAATTTAATTTACAGTGCCGTGTGGTGAAATTTTTAAGAGTGAGGCAATGCTTTCAAGTGCCGCCTTTTAAAAGTGAAATTTAACCAAAATAACAAAGTATAGATAAGTACAATATTAAACTTTTATTTTAAAAACAAATTTACAGTTTTACAATAACTTTTTTTAGCAAGCTCTTGTATTAACCAATTTTTTTAATTTTGTTGCAAGATTTGCAAGCACTTCAGATATCGAAGACTTTAAAAAATTTTTGCTAGTTTTTGTATTCCTTTTGTACTTATTCGTGTTTACTATTGTAAGTAATTACTATTTTAAGTTTTAAGTTAGTTTTAAAAGTAAAATGTATAAAGTTTACTGTATAGTTTTAAATTTGAAAAATTATAAGAAAAGATTAAATGTAGGCACTTTTCTACTGAAATCAAAATAAAACTGTTATTTTTTAATAAAATCATCTATTTATTTCTGATATCAATGGCACATACATTTGGCTCACATTATTGCGACGAATAGTTATACAAATGTAATCAGTCTCAAAGTTGCAAGAGATTTTCTGAACCTTGCCATAAGTGGCATTAAAGGCGCTACCTTTTCTAAAAGATAATCAAAATCCGCTGCAGACATTCGCAGAAAGTTTTTGTAGAACACTTCATCGCCTACACGCAGCTCTTGCAGTAAATTGGTGACAATTCCAGAGTTCTCACGGTTTCTGATCCACTGCTTAACCCAAATGCGTTCCCTTTTTTTGCGATTCGGCGTCTTCTCTTTGCTCTTGATAACAGAGTAATTGCCAGACATGCTACAACTTTAGTATCCATCTATATATAATCAATACGCTATATCTATAATCAAATATACATATTATAATCTATAATTATAAATAATATAATTATAATATTATATAATCAAATAACACACACAATTTTTGTTGTTTCAAACGACCGCACAATACTCACGGTCTAGTACAATTGGGCGCGATCGATTGGACGCAATCGATTGGGCGCGATCGATTGGGCGCGGCGACAACTGGGCGCAGCGACAACTGGGCGCAAATACAATTGGGCGCAAATACAATTGGGCGCGAGGGAAGATTTATCCATTACATATTACTTATTATAACTGATTGTAAGAATTTTTTTTCTAAAAAACTATTATTTACGTAACTAAATCTAGAAATGTTTATTTTTAGCCAATAAAAAAAATTATAATTAAAAATTTAAACTAAATGTTTTTAAAATGTTTATTCCTTCTAACTTCCACTAAAATTTAGAAATAATGTTTATATAGCCAATAAAAAAAATTATAATTAAAAATTTAAAGTAAATGTTTTTAAAATGTTTATTCCTTCTAACTTTTACAAATAATAACAATGCCTATTAATATAATACCCAACTGATTAGGAATTCAATTAATTATGGGAAATGCCTCGCAAAAAGTCTATAACACTTCTATTCGCGTAATCCTCTACTAGATTCTTGATGCGCGAATCAGCCTCCAAGTATTTCCTTCTCTTAGTAGGTGGATTGTTGCCGGAAACTAAGTGTTCATAAAATACATCTCGCCCACGTTGAATAATTTTCAAACTAGAAATTAATTTCCAGATGTTTTGGTGATCCATGCTCATTGTATAATCGCGTCTTAACTGACACGGGAACAAACAATCATACTGAAGCGGCACATAGACGATTAGAGACAGAGATAAGTATGGATCTAAGCTAAGTATGGAGCTAAGTATGGAAACATTTGGAAATTAATTTCTAGTTTAAAAGTTATTCAACGTGGGCGAGATCTGTTTTATGAAAAATTAGTTGCCGGCAACAATCCACCTATTAAGAAAAAAAAATAGTCGGAGGCTGATGCGCGCATCAGAATTCTAGTAGAGGATTACGCCACATAGGGGTCGTCCATAAATTACGTCACGCAATTTTAAGCAATTTTTAACCCCCTCCTCCCCATCGCCACACTTCGTCACACAAACCTAGACCCCCCTCCAAATATTACGTCACATATTCTTGACCCCCCCCCAATGTAGTTTTATTGACTTCTTAGTAAATTTTACAATCGGTTTCATTTTGATTTTTATAACAATTTATTATAATAGATTTATGACGGCTCTGTATATTTATACATAAATATACACGTACAGATTACCAACTAAAATTAAGTTTTTTAATCTTTTAATCTTTTTACGTTTTTTAAAAATTTTAAAAACCATTTTGAAAAGTTCAAAAAATAGTATTTTTGAAATACTTGTTAGAAGAACGAGAACATGAGTGGCCAAATTATACGAGGGCCGGTCCTGACCAATGCCAGGACGTCAAAAACCAATTATTGCATATGTAAAACATACTTTTATCTTAAGTTGTCAAGTTGGCAACCTGTTACTAACTCGACATTTCAAGAAGCTTTTACGTTTTTAGAGAGAGAGAGAAATAAAAGCAATAATAATTTTTGTGACGTCACAATTTTTGAAACCCCCCCACCCCCCATCGTCACAAGGGTCTGAACCCCCCCCCCTAGGAGCGTAACGTAATTTATGGACGACCCCATAGAAATATTATAGACTTTTTGCGGGGAATTTCCCATAATTACGAAATGAATCCATGATTAGTTAGGTACTTTATTAATAGGCATTTTTATTATTTGTAATTGTTACGACTAAACATGTAACATTCCAATTGTTACAATATTTCGCCCAGCGAAATAGTTTATTTTTCAATCCTTAATTTTAATACCATCGTAGGTCGATTTATTTTCAACACCTTAATGTCGACCGAATTTAATTGAGGATTTATATATTACTATGCCTGTGGGTTAGACAACCCAAAATGACGGTCAAGATTTTTCAAAATTAAAATCAGAGAGGTCGTTAAGACGGTTTTTGAAAAAGATAAAGGGTCGATAAAATTCTGTGCGACAGGCAAGACGTGAAAATTTTGGCTCTCCATGGTTTTGGTAATTTTACGATATTTTTAAAATGGTGAAATTTAACTTTAAGTGCGGAAGCATAAGTGCATCTGTTTTTGACGCTTCCGGACCGATATCATTTTACCACATCGGGAAATCTGACCACATTTGTTACTACGACGACCTAGCCAGATAACCACAGGTATGTCGTATCATTTTGCGATTTATAATTTTTGCTTTAATGTTTTATTGCTTATTTTTGCTTTTTGGCTTATGCCTTATTATTTTTTTATTTGTACAACATCTTGGGTTGCTTTGCCACGCACTTTTGCTGTGAACGTTTTTTGGCCAAAGTAATCGTCCGTTTGCAGATTTGCACTTTTGTTCGACGAGATAGCAGGCCGATTAAACTTTTGCGTTCGCAAGGCGTCGATTATGAAAATGCGATGTGTTCAAATCTTTATATTTTAAAATTATTAATGAATTTTAAATTTTAAATTAATAATTATTTGTTTGAATTTGAACATAGCATTATTTTCGATAATTAGTATCGAACGGCGCTGGTTGAATGCAACAGGCATTGGAGTTCCAAACTGAACGTCACACGTTCAAACCCTGAACTTGAGATTTTTACGTCTGACATTTTTTTATGTGTTACTTTTATTTATGAGTTTTTTTTTGAAATTAAATAGTGTGGTAAACCAATACCACGTTAAGGCAACGACAAGCTGATTGCCGAATTTATGTTTATTTTAATAAATTGTGCTACTTATTGTTTTTTTATTGTTTTAATATATTGGTTTTCACTGTCTTGCACTTTTATTTGAATGTTTGACCGAGATGAATGATACGCCGAAAGTTTCGCATTTCTGCTCGATGAGATATTGTATCTTATCCCACATTCGAATATGTGAATTTCAATGCCAATGCTGAGCTTTACTTTTTAATAATTATTTTGATTAATTAAATTACATGATTATGCTAAATTGAGTTTTATTTGTGCATTTGAATTTTACTAGATGACATCAACCGGCGTTGGTCAACTGCAATGACTTTGAAACTTATAAGCGTTTAACACGGGGGGTTGGTTGGAGTAATTGTTTGTATCCTATTTGGTTTAACAACACCTTAAATCATACATTACTTATGGGGGGTTGGTTGGGTAATGTTTGTCTGCTTATTGGTCCAATAACATCATGGATCAGGTAAATCTGCTAAGGTTCGTTTACCTACTGGTTACATAACACCATAAACCAGATTACCATTTTATTTTTTTATAACTACGTACCACTACATCCAGGTATTAGTTATTCCACCTTTACAACGGGCAGAGGCTCTGCTTTAGCCTTGGTAGCAATCTTTGTTAGTTAAATTGTTTAACTAAATTTTTGGAATTTGTTCTTTTTTTGTAAGAAGCATTCCGCTTGGCTACCATAAGCTGTAGTAGAGTCCATTTCGCTGCTGTGTGTGCTCAAATATTTTTCGTTTATTTATCATTTCCCTTTTTAGTGTTGATTTAATGGACTAAGAGATTTCTGAAATCTGTTACTTCTTCGCTTGGCGCCCGGGCACAGTTATTTTCGCAAAGCAGATCAATTAATTTTATACGAACCCACGAACGCTTTCGAGCGACCCAGCGAGCTCCGACACTGGGTAATTCCTATGAGCTAGCTGCCTTGTACCTTCCAACTACAGGCATGACAAGTGGCGGATGAAGCGGGAAAAGCGACAGGTGAAGTCGAAAGCTTATGCTTTTTATAACCATTTGCCGGGTTATGGCTTTTCTACGTTATACAAAGTGTCGATCCAACGTGGGGCTTGACTACTGCTTGGGCTACTGCTTGAGCTACTGTTAGATATTACAAAATGGCGCCTCAACGTTAGGGGCTCGACTAGTCATTTGCTATACAATTAAAATGACGCCCAAAGCGTGTGGCATCGAATTTACCATCTGTACGTTACCTTTGCGAATAACTGTCCATATTTTTTACAGGAGCACACACGAATTTTGCGTTGGCCATGAGAGCAACATTGGTTTTTACGACCTGTTTTTGTTTTGTTTTATATGCATGTTTTGTCGACCAATTTTTAGGTGTAGTTCGGGAAGTTATTGGTTTTAGGGCTCTGAGAATCTGTGAGATTTACAAACAGATTCATTTTCTCGATTCACCCCAGATGCCTAAGTTTTTTGGTGATCCATATTTTCGGGTCAGGAGTGCCAGCTCCCATCTACCTTTTTTTCACGGCGCTGAAGTTTTTGCTAAAGAGCAAGACAGCGGCCTTTATTTTTTGTGACGTGTCCGACGCCTATGGCCCCAGAAACATTTTGTCGTGTTCTGGCTGCTTTGTTGGACACGATCATGACTTCCAAGTGGTCTCTTTTGTACCAGGAAGTAAATTTCTTAGCTAAGATAAGTTTTAGCTACAAACCCACGCCTCTTTAAAAGGACTGGATTTTCCTTGGCAAACCCAGACGAGTTACCAGCTTTTTAGCATTTTTGAGACGGTACGTTCCGTGCTGTCACCAACTCGTCGCCAATCCGCATATCCACTTTTAGGTGTTTTTGAAATAAACATTTATGTAGTTTATTCAAAACAAACCGGGATAGTGCACCGAATCGAGATCCGTGATCAATAACTATACCATGCTATTGCCCCTATGTGTTTTTATTTTCTTTACGTGTGTGTTGTATAATTTAATGAAGTAGTGTTTGGGACATTAAAGACTTGTCGATCTTTAAGTCCGTAATATCTTTCTCTTCAGCCGACAACAGAACTCCGCTCGAGGAACATTTTTGGTTTTCCCATTTTCGACTGCTAACTATTTTTTTCAATAGCTGAATGCAGCTATTAGTTTGGCAGGGGGGAGTGTAACATTCCAATTGTTACAATATTTCGCCCAGCGAAATAGTTTATTTTTCAATCCTTAATTTTAATACCATCGTAGGTCGATTTATTTTCAACACCTTAATGTCGACCGAATTTAATTGAGGATTTATATATTACTATGCCTGTGGGTTAGACAACCCAAAATGACGGTCAAGATTTTTCAAAATTAAAATCAGAGAGGTCGTTAAGACGGTTTTTGAAAAAGATAAAGGGTCGATAAAATTCTGTGCGACAGGCAAGACGTTAATCAAATTAAATCGTTAAAATTTAATCAAACCCTGAACTTGAGATTTTTACGTCTGACATTTTTTTATGTGTTACTTTTATTTATGAGTTTTTTTTTTGAAATTAAATAGTGTGGTAAACCAATACCACGTTAAGGCAACGACAAGCTGATTGCCGAATTTATGTTTATTTTAATAAATTGTGCTACTTATTGTTTTTTTATTGTTTTAATATATTGGTTTTCACTGTCTTGCACTTTTATTTGAATGTTTGACCGAGATGAATGATACGCCGAAAGTTTCGCATTTCTGCTCGATGAGATATTGTATCTTATCCCACATTCGAATATGTGAATTTCAATGCCAATGCTGAGCTTTACTTTTTAATAATTATTTTGATTAATTAAATTACATGATTATGCTAAATTGAGTTTTATTTGTGCATTTGAATTTTACTAGATGACATCAACCGGCGTTGGTCAACTGCAATGACTTTGAAACTTATAAGCGTTTAACACGGGGGGTTGGTTGGAGTAATTGTTTGTATCCTATTTGGTTTAACAACACCTTAAATCATACATTACTTATGGGGGGTTGGTTGGGTAATATTTGTCTGCTTATTGGTCCAATAACATCATGGATCAGGTAAATCTGCTAAGGTTCGTTTACCTACTGGTTACATAACACCATAAACCAGATTACCATTTTATTTTTTTATAACTACGTACCACTACATCCAGGTATTAGTTATTCCACCTTTACAACGGGCAGAGGCTCTGCTTTAGCCTTGGTAGCAATCTTTGTTAGTTAAATTGTTTAACTAAATTTTTGGAATTTGTTCTTTTTTTGTAAGAAGCATTCCGCTTGGCTACCATAAGCTGTAGTAGAGTCCATTTCGCTGCTGTGTGTGCTCAAATATTTTTCGTTTATTTATCATTTCCCTTTTTAGTGTTGATTTAATGGACTAAGAGATTTCTGAAATCTGTTACTTCTTCGCTTGGCGCCCGGGCACAGTTATTTTCGCAAAGCAGATCAATTAATTTTATACGAACCCACGAACGCTTTCGAGCGACCCAGCGAGCTCCGACACTGGGTAATTCCTATGAGCTAGCTGCCTTGTACCTTCCAACTACAGGCATGACAAGTGGCGGATGAAGCGGGAAAAGCGACAGGTGAAGTCGAAAGCTTATGCTTTTTATAACCATTTGCCGGGTTATGGCTTCTCTACGTAACAAACATTTTAAAAACATTTTCTTTAAATTTTTAATTATGATTTTTTTCATTGTCTAAATAAACATTTCTAGATTTAAAACATTTTTATACGTAAATACCTATTAGTTTTTTATAAAAAAATTCTTACAATCAGTTATAATAATTAATACGTAATAGATAAATCTCCCTCGCGCCCAATTGTATTTGCGCCCAATTGTATTTGCGCCCAGTTGTCGCTGCGCCCAGTTGTCGTTGCGCCCAATCGATCGCGCCCAATCGAACGCGCCCAATTGTCGGTCACCGACCTTCGGTATCATCAAAGTTGTAGTTTCAAAAATAAAAAGGATATGTGTGTTGTCGCCTTTAAATAACTTAGCAATAGATAACCAAAACACCTGCGCACTGTTGATACACTGTTGATAAATTGGTATGCCTGTTGTTCAAAAGTAAGTCAAATTGTTGTATTTTGAATTTTTAATTTTCTTAAAATAATATTTCTGTTCCAGGTTATTGGTCCACATTGAAATTGTGTTTCAAAAAGAAGTTTCCCATACGATTCCATTGGTATATGCTGTTTTTATGGTTTAATTCGGAATGTTTCTGACTCAGCTCACGCCATTTTATATTATTTTCAAATTTGTGCGATTTTCACCCTTATTCACAACTTCGATGATTTTTGTCTCTAAATTACTTGAGTTACATAGATGAAGAGATTACATAATTTTTGATATGAACAGATTTGTACAAAACATGTTATTTTAGAAGTAATTTGGTATCAAAGTTTTACATTTTTAGGTTATTGTAATATTCAAGATAACAATACAATATTAATTAATTTCTAGCTAATTAAATCTTTTAGTTACATTTTGATGTGACAATCATCAATTTAATTATTCTCAGCAATTTTTCACATGTCTTTCTTATCCCGAGAGATTCAAATAATGTCATAAAATTGTAAATTGAGAAGGTTTTGAGTTTCTCGTAATCTGAAGTTTTTAAGTCTTACTTAGAATTTTGTGTTCTTTTTGAATATATTATTCATTTTTGAATTGTGTGCCTTTATAGAGCATTTTGGAACACATCAGTACGTAGCGGACATTCAAAACGTAACGTAAAGAAAGTTGAAATGCATTGTTTCAAATGCCACCATTCACATTCGGAAAAACATGGTAGACGTAATATAACGTAACAAAAAAATAGTTCTTTCAACTACAATTTGTAGGTTAAGCCTTCTATGTTTGACCAATGGAGTTGCTTTCATTTTATTAGACAACACCCCTTTTACTGCACCTGTTCAAATAAACTCTTCTTCTTCTTCTTCTTCTTCTTACGCTAGGACTACGTCCTGTACTTCCCAACTATATGCCTCTGTCAGAGGCACTGTTGGTTCTGTGAGCAGTTTTGGTTTTTACATCTCAGGTAGCTTGCTAGGCTTGCCTTTCGATGTGCCTGCACCCTGTTTTTTACTGTTATGATGGCAAATCATTAACACACGGGGACCGCCTGCTTAACGTGTCCTCCGAAACACGGAGGACAAAATGTAAATATTGACAAAATTTACAAAATGTAAATAAACTCAATTTCAATTTTAAGGTTAAAGATACCTTTACATTATTAGATTTTGTATTGGACTTTTGTATTCGATATTTGTATAGGATTTTATATCCTATGCTCGAATCTAACGCATTTACACTATTGGATATTTGTATAGGATTATTAATGACATATATGACAGTGCTGAGAATAAAATTATGTCAAAATCTTTGGTTAGATTTTAGTTTTTGTGGCAAAATAAGTAGTCAATAAAGTGCGCATGCTCACCAATAAAATATAATGCAAAATCCGGTGAGACTGTCTCATCAACTGTCACTCCGAACTAACTTGTAACTTTCCTATTGCAAAGATGAAGGTTTAGGTGAGAGTGTCATAACAACCGCCACTACGAACTAACTTGTAACCTTCCTAATTGAAAGATGAAGGTTTATATAGGCCCCTACTACAAAAAAATTCTGAGAAAGTATTATCCAAATTTTGAGTAAATCGATTTTGAATTATTAGTTAATTATTAGTGCGATGTTATACGCACGGGAGTCGACTCACAAATGCGCTCCCGACAGTGCGAGCGTGCGTTATATTTATAACCTCGGTTATGGGCGTGGTCTAAACTTGCGATTTACATGTTAAATTTAGCTTTTTCTCAAAATTTTGACTATACTTTCTCGGGCGAAATTTTTACAGTACACTCTAATAAGGTTCCGGTGGTTGTGCAGTTATTCTGACTAGCTGTGTTGGAATAAACGTGCTAATCTGTTTTGACACTTTTGGCTCCTTCGTACGTGACGTTAGTGTTGAGTCGCGTCTGCGCTTTACATATATAGAAACGACATCATTATTAATAGCGCAGGGAAGCTAGCGTACATGCATGATTGTATAAAGAGTGTTTTTAAATAAAAGTGGATTTAAATAAAGAGAGAAAAGAGAGTTTGAAAAGGAAAAGGAGAGATTTAAAAGACAGATAACATATCCTGAATCTATGCAACACTCTGATGAAGAAGGAAGTTCTGAAATTGCACCTGAACATGTAACCCCAGCAGAAATTGTAAATTTAATTCATTCTGAGTTCAATAAAATTCGCAAAGGTGAAACACACAAAATTGAAGTAGTAAATAGAGAAAGTGGAGTAAAGAGAGATTATAAATTGACAACTCAGTGTAAGTTTGATTATTTTTATGATTATTTGAGATCGGAACTAAGGTTGAATGACTTGTTGTATGTCATTGACACCAGTGAAAAACCTGGTGATGAATTGACAGAATATTTAAAAGAGCGTCATAAACATAAAGTGAGAGACATCATCATAAATAGACTGGATATTGTTTATTATACCAAAATCCAATCTATTCGTGATCCTGTAGATTTACTAGCAAAACTTAAAGAGATTAAAAGATTTGAATCAACCTCTAGTGCCGTAAAGTTAAAATCAAATCTGTATAATGTCAGGTACATACCAGAAAAAGAAAGAGCGGCTGATTTCTGGAACAGATTTGAAGACATTGTAAGAGAGCATGACAGCATGTAACGGGCCAAATTGGTTCCGTCAACAAACTGTGATCACACAGGTGAATGTGTGGCACCTACCTGGATTTGTATTGGATGCCGCTAGCTCAATCGCGTGGGTCGTGGTGCTTAAATCACTCCAATAACAATCCGGGACGGCAAAATCAAGGGAAGTCACAATCGGGTATTAGGGCGCCACTGAATTTGTCATAAACTACCCCAAAAGTAATTCAGAACTTACCTATATAGAAATAGGGGGGGAGTCGAGAGTGAAATAAAATATATCCAATAACGAGTAACAATATTTTAATTAAAAGACTTAATTTTGGTGGAGCTAATAAACTTAATATGTGAATAATAATGACGGCGATTTTGACAATTTATGTCGATTAATAATAATAAACGTTGATGAGATTGTAAAATAATGACATATAAATACGATAAATAGTTGTCGGATTTAAATAACTTATGACTAATAATACACAATAATAAAATAATGATATAAAGAATAATAATACTTATGCTAAAGGTGAACATAAAATGTTCAACACACTGTATATATAACCTAAACACATAAAAGAACATAAATGTAATATAAACAGGGTTTCGGTAGGTCGAATCGAGATGAAAATTGACTTGGGGTAATGTCCCACTAAAACAACACCTCGATTCCACGTTCGAGAACCAAATAAAAAAAAGGGTTAGTACTTATATTTATAATTAAATATATGAACATTTGATAAACTAAATAATGTTGAAAAGTTTGACGTGAAGATAACTAAAATGTTTAAAATATCGAATTACACAATGCACTACACCTGGGTACGGACCACAAGTGTTCACGAGATTTATGCTGAAGGTGAACGCAAAATTGTTTGAATAGCAACTCCGAAACACAAAAACTAAAGGGATGGGCGAAACACTTCATTCGGAGTTCAATTGTTTAAAACCGGTAGAATAAGTGATGATTAATTTATATCTTTAATTTGACGTAATTTAATGTTTGTAATATTTAGAATCGGTAGCGGGGTTAATTAAAATAAACTGATAAAAAGTACTTACGCAAAATTTAACATAAACAATAAATACACATTGACGATGGGGCGAAATACGGTCCTGCATTCAGGAATGTGCGAACAAAGGAATGGCGTCATCAAAATACATCAGCTTCGAATACCACAATATTTAAGGAAGAGATCGAACCTAATTTTGTAGCAAAACTTCACGGATTGATTGAATTGCGTGGTGATTGGTTTTGTCGTTAAAACTCCAGTAACATAAATTTGCATAAAAGCTGTTGATTGCATATACCAAATATGCATCAAAAATAACCAAGCCTTGGTGAACGTAAATAATTGTCACAACGGACGATCTTTTTCCATCCACACCCAGATAAATGGACAAAAGAAATTACACCAATTTCGGCAATTTTACCAGGTTTACAAACACACACAAATCACAAGCGTCCTTCTTACTACGCCATTTTCGTCAAGCCCCTGTGGTTGTGGTCGTGCGCGCGCCACATGAAACTCAACTAACTCCTGTCAACGCTAGATGGCGGACTTTTGAAATTTAAAACTTATCGCGGGAAAAACGTAAATTGACGGGGAAAATGTAAAAGATCATTACATCACCCGGGCTGGAAGAACAAAAGCCTCTTTTGTTCTTACGAACCAGAGCTTAGTAAACAGTAGCATACATCGCCAATATAACCTACGCACTTAAAGATAAAAGCTAAAGCACATAAAACACAAAATACATAAATATTATTATACAGTGAAAGGTATCAAAAGCGTAAGCGGAAGCTAAAAGAAAAAAAAACATACATATTATATACAAGTTCGTTTATCTGTCGGTATGGCCTAACCGCATCGGTCCACGAAGCGAATCAGTTTCCCAATTCAAATCTCATCAAATTGGTCAGAATAAAACGTAGGATAAACAAGTCAAATCAGGTTTAGCAAAACGCTCTCTTCGTAACTCAAGATACATTTACTAAATTATAGTCGCAGTTGGGGTTAGTTAACGCCCTCTGCGTAACTCAAGGTACGCTACTAATATGACTTACTCGGGAGCGGATTTAAGATCTTTGGCATTCCACACGCCTTGGGAAGTTCCAGATTCATCAGAAAGCTCATAAGTGGCATAAGAAACTTTCTTTCTGATGTAAAAGGGTCCACGAAATTTGGGAGCTAATTTCGCCGTAAAATATTTTGACGCGTCAGATAACACATAATTGCGTCGCCACACCGAATCTCCTACTTCGAAAGTAGCAGCTCGACGTCTTAAATCGTAAGAACTCTTGTTCTTTTCATAGGCTACTCTAAGCCTTTTAACAATATCGTCATACAATTTGTGGAGAGCCTTAGGTTTACCTTGTAAGTATAACCTATCTCCAAACGAAATATCCGCATCTCCTGTCAATTCAGAAGAGCCTACGGTACCTCCATCTAAATTAATTTCTCTACCAAAATTCGCGAAATAAGGCGTTACTCCAGTTACTTCGTGTACTGCTGTGCGCATGGCGCAAGCAACACGGGCTAAATATTTATCCCAATTCCTATGATTGTCCGCTACATAGGAGGACAACATGGTCTTCAAAACTCTATTAACCCTTTCGACCGGGTTAGCTTGAGGGTGATAATTGGCGTTATAAGTAATTTTAACATTATACAGGGAATTCATGTTTCTAAATTCACGGCTTCGGAATTGTACACCGTTATCACAAAGTAAAATTTTAGGGGCACCATAAACTAAAATTACGTCTTCTTCGATTTTACGAGTAACAGACGCAGCAGTGGCAGAACGTAAAGGAAAACACAAGGAATACTTAGTAAAATAATCTGCTACAACTAGGATATACACGTAGCCGCGGGTTGAGCGTGGTAAGGGACCTACTAAGTCAACAGAAATCATCTGCCAAGGACGAGTTACATTGGGATGGGAAGTCATAAAGCCAGCGGGCTTTTTCTGTTCTGGTTTGTGGGCAATACAAACGGGACATCTATTTACATAACGGGATACTGAAGATTTCAACAAAGGCCAATAATATTTTTGAGTTATTCTACTTAAAGTTTTGCGAATTCCGAGATGACCAGCAGTAGGTTCATCGTGACAAGATTTTAGAATGTCATTTCGTCGAGAATTTGGAACCACTTCCTTCCATTCCGCCTTCTCACGAAGTTCAGGATAATCGGGAGTTACATATTTAAACAAAAGGTTGTTTTCGATTCGCCATAGGGGAAATTTATCTGGTTTGTTCTTAACCTTACTTAACATGGACTTATACCATTTATCGTTATGGTTACTTACAGGATTGGGATTGGAGTCATGATCATCATCATTGGACTCATGAAGAAGCTCATGATCCTCGTCGCTATTATAACCGGAATGATCGTCGGTTATTTCATCAATCTGTATTGTTTTAGGAGCATTAGGGATCTTATTTACATTCATATTTTGACTAAATTTGGGAGTAATCGAAACATTATCAATCACGGGAACGGATCTTGATAACGCATCCGGAACCACATGATCTTTACCTTTTCTATGCGTAATTTCGAAGTCGTACTGTTGTAATCTTACCATCCATCGAGCTAATCTACCACTTGGTTGAACAAGATTATTTAACCAAACGAGACTATAATGGTCAGTGATTACACGAAAATGGGAACCTTCCAAATACGGTCTCAGTCTCTCAATGGCCCAAAGAACCGCGAGACACTCTCTTTCCGTAACAGAGTAATTTCTCTCTTGACGCGTAAGTGAACGACTTAAATAACATACTACATGTTCTACTCCATCAATTTCTTGAGTGAGGACAGCAGCGATGCCAAAGCCTGAGGCATCGGTTTGAACAACAAAAGGTACATCAAAATTTGGACAAACTAAAATAGGAGCATTAACCAAACTATCTTTAACCAAGCTTAACGCAGTGTCACAATTTTCGTTCCAAATAAATTTCTGGTTCCTCTTTAAAAGAGCGGTAAGAGGTGCAATGATTGTTGAAAATTCAGGTATAAATCGCCTATACCAAGATGCCATACCAATTATGGTGCGTACATCACTAACTCTTTTGGGCGTTGGTATTTTTAAAATAGCTTCAACTTTACCAGGGTCAACCGCAAGACCTTGTTGATTCACAACGTAACCGAGATATTTGAGCTCAGGTTTACAAAAATAACATTTTTCCCTACTCAACGTAAGACCTGCATCTTTTAATCTTTTTAAAACATCCGTAAGAATTTCAATATGTTTGTCGAAAGTTGGAGCACAAATAATTACATCATCTAAATACACAAATACATAAGGTTCTAATTCTGGACCAAGAATTTTGTCAATAAAACGCTGAAAGGTCGCCGGGGCATTATGTAAACCAAATGCCATACGGGTAAATTGAAAAAGACCTCTACCAGGTACAGTGAAAGCAGTGTAAGCTTTCGATTCTTCAGACAATGGGATCTGCCAATAAGCTGATTTTATATCCAAGGACGTTATAAATTTTGCATCGCGCAGGCGATCTAATATAGCGGAAACATAAGGTAAGGGATATGCATCACGTTCAGTAACTTGATTCAATTTTCTAAAATCTATACAAAATCTAAATTTTCCGTCTTTCTTCTTAATTAACAAAACGGGATTCGACCAAGCTGAATGGCTTTTTTCTACTACACCAGACTTTATCATTTGGGTTAATTCTGCGTCTATTTGAGCTTGAACATTAGGGTTCACCGGGTAATATCTTTGCTTAATAGGAGGGGACTTTGTAGTAATAACATGTTCCACACCTAAAGCACATCCTAAAATTTCTGACTTACTAATATCTTTAAAACTAGAATTAATTAAATTATTTAAGATAGCTCCCTGCTCACGGGTTAAACTTTGTTCAGAGACCAATTGGGTTTGTTCGTCCTCTAAAGACACCAGCGACAATTGTTCAGGCTTCGAAAAATTCCACTCACCACGAATAACATTAGGCACAAAGCCAATAGCCCTCCAAAAGTCTATTCCTAAAATTACCGTGTGCGTAACATCAGGCACTATCAAGACATTGATCACGATGGTTTTGTGACATAGCTTAATTGGTAACGAAACCGAACCTAAAATATTTATTTGACTGCCATCAGCCAAAGCGCAATTCGACTTAACATTATTTAAATGAAGGCCTAGATTAGAAATTCGATTCCAACCTTCAATTCCTAAAATTGTCCTAGAGGCACCGGAATCTAAAAGTGCTGCAAAAGATTTACCAAAAATTTCAACTGTCACATAAGGACGTTCGTCATATTTGGAATTTTCCAATATATAATTCAACATAATTTTATTCTTGTCATACTCTAAATTTCGATTATCTATCAGATTTCTTAATGAACGGGTGGAGTTATAAAAAATCTTCGAGGTAGCAATCCCGTCTTTTACTGACCTCGACGCTCGTTTCCCGAAACAGAACATTTGGGACAAGTACGTGTCGTAAAATTGGGTTTCCCACACTTAAAACAATAGTTTCCTTTCTTCGGAACGGTACATTCTTTTGAAAGGTGTTGGTTGGAATTACAATTCCAGCAGTTTCTAAAATTAAGACTAGCATTATTTGTTGAATTTCGAGAATTTTGAACATTATTATTGAATTTCGTAAAAGTACTAAAGCGTGGATTATTATGATCGTTAGAACGAGAATTCGTAAAAGTATTTGAACGATAATGGGCATAACTATTTTCATTTGACAAACTTGCCTTATAAGGGTTTGAATAAGATTGACTCATTAACGGGGTAGGTTGTGAAGAATTTTTCTCAACTTCTTTGACAGTCTCAACGTTACATGAAACATCAACAAAAGCTAATTCAGGTTCTAAATCATTCTTCTTTTTCACAGGGGGAACGTAATTATCAATCGCAATCCTTCGTTCTTCGATGATTTTGCAAAACTTAATTAATTCGGGGATAGACGTAATTTTTACAAGGCCTAATTGAGTTTGATACGACGGATGTAAATTTTTATTTATAATTTTTAATTGTTTGGCTTCAGATAATTTTTCAACTAATCTAGAAAATAAACTTTTCATGACTGCAACAAAAGTACCAATCGATTCCGAAGAAGCTTGAGTTCTTCGTTCAATTTCTCTAATTAAAACATCATCATAATCTGGTGGTAAATATTCTTCTCGTAAGGCCGATTCGATATCACTCCAAGTATTAAAATTTTCACGATTTGCTCTAAACCAAATCAAAGCCTTCGAACTGAAGAGTTCGTATGATTCGCGAAATAATTGTATTTCCGAAACATTTCTGGTAATACTATACTCCCTAACACGTTCTAAAAATGCATTTAACGATTGGGTTTTGTCACCCGAAAAAGTAAATCCCCATTTAAAAACAGGTACAGTTTTCTGTACGTCCGACATAACATTACTCATTCTTGAGTTAACAGGAACAGGGGGAGTCAAAATTGTAGATGGAACACAATAAGTACTAGCTGGCATAACATTTTGCAAAGCAGAAGTAGAAGCAGCAAGCGTTAGAGGGTTAGTAGCATCATTTTCTAATTTTAGATTAGCAATCTTTAACACAGGGGTTTCACTAGCGGTATTTATCACGGGAGCATCTAGCGAGAGTTTGGAAGTTTTAAACGCAAGTTCATAATTTACTATCATATCTTTAACCACATTCACCCAATCTAATTTGGTATTATTTTCTTCATCGTCACTGGGATTTGAATTTTTAATTCGATGAACTAAATGTAAAATTTTAGTTTGAATTAAAGGGACCGATTTATCTAAATCGGAAGTCTCAATTAAAGAACTAAGATTTTCAATCATCAAATTGATGTAAACTGAATCATCCGAAAAGGTTTTTGAATAGGGGGGGCGAACAAATTTTGGGTCGGTCATTTCCTTTTTCAGGACTTTTCTTAATAAAGTTCGTAGGGCTGGAACATCACCTACTGACTGCGAGCCTCGAACTTCGAGTTCATAGATTAATTCTGTCTTGATAAGTCGTTCTACAACCAACTTATAACTGGCAGTTAAATTTTCAAATTCGCACTCCATTAATTATAAAATTATAAAATCAAAAGGGACTAAAATAACCACAATGGTTTCGGAAGAGCTTGAAGATGACTTAACAAAGCCAACACGATATGGGTCAAATTTTGTAGTGGTCGAGCTTCAACGTTGGAGTCAAATTTTGTAGTGGTCAGGCCTAAACGTCGGGGAACAATTTTTAACAAAAGGCCCCACGTTGGGCGGCAAATTTGTAACGGGCCAAATTGGTTCCGTCAACAAACTGTGATCACACAGGTGAATGTGTGGCACCTACCTGGATTTGTATTGGATGCCGCTAGCTCAATCGCGTGGGTCGTGGTGCTTAAATCACTCCAATAACAATCCGGGACGGCAAAATCAAGGGAAGTCACAATCGGGTATTAGGGCGCCACTGAATTTGTCATAAACTACCCCAAAAGTAATTCAGAACTTACCTATATAGAAATAGGGGGGGAGTCGAGAGTGAAATAAAATATATCCAATAACGAGTAACAATATTTTAATTAAAAGACTTAATTTTGGTGGAGCTAATAAACTTAATATGTGAATAATAATGACGGCGATTTTGACAATTTATGTCGATTAATAATAATAAACGTTGATGAGATTGTAAAATAATGACATATAAATACGATAAATAGTTGTCGGATTTAAATAACTTATGACTAATAATACACAATAATAAAATAATGATATAAAGAATAATAATACTTATGCTAAAGGTGAACATAAAATGTTCAACACACTGTATATATAACCTAAACACATAAAAGAACATAAATGTAATATAAACAGGGTTTCGGTAGGTCGAATCGAGATGAAAATTGACTTGGGGTAATGTCCCACTAAAACAACACCTCGATTCCACGTTCGAGAACCAAATAAAAAAAAGGGTTAGTACTTATATTTATAATTAAATATATGAACATTTGATAAACTAAATAATGTTGAAAAGTTTGACGTGAAGATAACTAAAATGTTTAAAATATCGAATTACACAATGCACTACACCTGGGTACGGACCACAAGTGTTCACGAGATTTATGCTGAAGGTGAACGCAAAATTGTTTGAATAGCAACTCCGAAACACAAAAACTAAAGGGATGGGCGAAACACTTCATTCGGAGTTCAATTGTTTAAAACCGGTAGAATAAGTGATGATTAATTTATATCTTTAATTTGACGTAATTTAATGTTTGTAATATTTAGAATCGGTAGCGGGGTTAATTAAAATAAACTGATAAAAAGTACTTACGCAAAATTTAACATAAACAATAAATACACATTGACGATGGGGCGAAATACGGTCCTGCATTCAGGAATGTGCGAACAAAGGAATGGCGTCATCAAAATACATCAGCTTCGAATACCACAATATTTAAGGAAGAGATCGAACCTAATTTTGTAGCAAAACTTCACGGATTGATTGAATTGCGTGGTGATTGGTTTTGTCGTTAAAACTCCAGTAACATAAATTTGCATAAAAGCTGTTGATTGCATATACCAAATATGCATCAAAAATAACCAAGCCTTGGTGAACGTAAATAATTGTCACAACGGACGATCTTTTTCCATCCACACCCAGATAAATGGACAAAAGAAATTACACCAATTTCGGCAATTTTACCAGGTTTACAAACACACACAAATCACAAGCGTCCTTCTTACTACGCCATTTTCGTCAAGCCCCTGTGGTTGTGGTCGTGCGCGCGCCACATGAAACTCAACTAACTCCTGTCAACGCTAGATGGCGGACTTTTGAAATTTAAAACTTATCGCGGGAAAAACGTAAATTGACGGGGAAAATGTAAAAGATCATTACAAGCATACCTACTGTTACTCGCTTAACTGAAAATGAAAAGAGAGATGCCTTTTACCAGGCTATAGAACTAACGGTGCCACAGGTGCAATCGGTGAACTTTGTTTCTGAAAGTTCTACAGGTAAAGGACTAAGTTATGAGAGACTAAAAGATTTAATTATACAAGTGGAAACAGCACAGTCTAAGTGTGCTCCTCCCAAGGCCGTGATGAGAGCTGACGGTACTATGAAGAGGTGTTTTGCTTGTGGTGACTATGGACACATATCAAAAGAATGTCCTAATGAAGGTAAAACAAAGTGTTACAATTGTAACACATTTGGTAACCATACAGCTTCAGAGTGTCCAGATCGCCGTGTACCGGCAAACAGAGTGGGAAATAGATTCAAAAGGAATGTTAATAATTATAATTTCTCTCGTGAGGGTGGTTTTAGAAATAAAGTTTGGAATCGTAAACGCAAAATAACTTCTGATACAAAAGAGAGTGAAAATGACAGCAAACAAATGAAGTACGGAGATAAATCTAAGAGAAAATGGGTTAACAATAGGATGAAAGATTATAGAAGAAAACCCGTATCAGGGAATTCGAAAGAAGGCCAGCAGGGGTCTAACTCAAAATTTGTCAGACAGGGTAAGTGTTATTTAACAGATTTTTTAAATAAATGTGAAAGTCAGAAGTTTGCCGGTAATAATGAAACTATTGCTAAATTCATTGCGGATTCGGGTGCTACTGAACACCTTACTAACTCAAAATTAATATTCAAATCGTTTGATGAAAGGGAAGGCGGAATCATAAAATGCGCAAATAATGACCCTACATCGGATTTACAAACTTCAGGAGTAGGTTCGATGGAAATTTCGTCAAAGAACAATAGTAGATATCAAATTGAAGAGATAATATATGCTGAAAAAGTAGCAGAAAATTTATTGTCATTAAGGAAATTTGCGGAAATGGGTATGAGTATCTATTTAGACAATGAACGAATAGATATATTTGATCCAGTTTTGCAAAAATCCTTTATAACTGGAATTTATAACAAACCCTATTGGGTAGTTGAATTCGAAATTAATAACAAAAATTCATATGATAGTAAAATTAATAAAAGAGAGATTAACACCCCTATTCACTAACTTCAATCGAAAACGTTTCGATCATCGAAAAGTAGGCGATCGAGATGTGTCATTTATCGATTGTGGTAAAAATTCGTATTCTGTAACTACACTTTATCGATATGGAAAACGCCAAAAGCTTAACGTTTGGCAACACTGTTGTAAACATAATCATAACCTATAAAATAAAGAAATCTGAAGGGAATTTCTAAATTAAAAAAAATTAGGTTGGTAGTTATGTCATATTATAATCTTTTGCAACTACATACATAATATAATATACCAAATTGAACTTGAATATGTAAATTATAATATTGAATTAGTTTATATTATCTAGTTGTGATTGTGATAATTGCTAAAAATTGTTTTGTTGATCCAAAATGTCTGCAGCAATAATACGTATTTAAGATAAACAAATATAATCCCAATGATCCCAATGCTATCAAATCAATAAATCCATTATAAATCAATAGATCACTCACTTATCAAATTATCTACAAGGTAGTAATTTCGAAAAGTTTAAAATAAATATTGACAAACAGGTAAATTTAAAGGTTATTTGACTATAATGCGCACGGCACTGGACTCTTCGATAGATCGAGAAGCAACAAATATAATCCCAATGATCCCAATGCTATCAAATCAATAAATCCATTATAAATCAATAGATCACTCGCTTATCAAATTATCTACAAGGTAGTAATTTCAAAAAGTTGAAAATAAATATTGACAAACACGTAAATTTAAAGGTTATCTGACTATAATGCGCACGGCACTGGACTTTTTGATGATCGAGAAGCTTAACGTGACCCTTCTCCGTCACGAGAAAACATTCGATCGATCGAGAAGTTTTAACGATCGACCGAACGATAACGTCTCGATTCGTTAGTTACTGGATACGAATTGTCACTCTTTTCGATCCATCGAATACTTAACGATTCGATCGATCGAAAACGGAGTTAGTGAATAGGGGTGTTAGAGAGGTTTTGTTAATTTAGCGGAAGATATGAGTGAAGCAACTCCTAGATACATGACACGTAGTGCAGTAACTAGAGAGCATATGAATTTAAAACGAAAATTAAATGAGATTGAGAATGTAACTGATAAAAGCTTAATAGAAAGAAGAGAAATGACTGTGGATGAAAAAGAAATTGAGGAAAATGTGACAAACACATCTAATGAGAGAAAGACTGAAAAAAATGAGGTAGCTGAGTGCACTGACAATAAAAGCATTGAAATAGATGTAAAATCTAAAATTGAAAGTATATATTCAAATTTTGATACCACTATCTGTGACAGAAATTTTCATGATGCTTGTGAAGTACCTATAAGTCAGTGGCGGTTTTACCGACCAGGCAGGTTAGGCCAGGCCTACCCAAGAATATAATATTTTTTATATATTTTAATATTAGTATTAAATACAATAAATTAATTGTTGTTATTTTTTGATTGTTTTCATTATTTATACTCAAAAGTACAAAAATACATAACAAAATTCACCGCGCTATAATTTTTTTAAAGTATAATTGTTTTCAAGTGGCCCCTAGCCTACTCGGCAACTTGTGATGCTTTAGGCCGTGGATTATTTTATTGAATTTTTTTAACTATAATCATAAGTTTTTTAAATGTAATGCAGTTTATATTTTTACTATTTTTTTATTGTTTTCATTATATATATTCAAAATTTAAATAATACATCAGTAAAAGTCGGTAATTTTTATTTGTATGAGTATTCAATGGGCAGTGAAAGCCGATATCTACTCGCATACTGAAACGTATGAATCACGTACCATATGATAACAGGCTGGGTAGGCCGTGGATTATTATGCGCTATGTTGCACTGTACAATAAATATTTGAAACTTTGTAGTATTTACTACGCGTGTTCATGTAATTTTGCTATGAACTATATATTATTGGTATGTTGGTTTGTAGGTAAATAATAATTGTTTAAATCAGTGTGCTATTCTTGTAAAAGAATTTAACTTATTTCAGGATTGTCTTCAGGAGTTATCAAAAATAACTTCAGAATGGTAAAGCAAAACCTAATAACTTGAATTCGTGTCATAAAAGTCGTCGTGGAGTTCTTATCGATGATTAATTAAAAATATTATATTTTTTATAATCACATTTTACAATTAGGTACATACATAGAAACATAATATATAGTAGTATACTATAATATCTTTCACCGTTTTATTTTAAGGGTGTCCCAACAAGAGCGCCGGATTTAATTTTAAAGAAAAACACATTTATTTTTTGAATTAAGCAAACATTTTTATTTCAACATAAAGAAAAATAGTTCCGATTAAACGTGAAATACAACATCAGGCAAATGGCCACCACGAAACCTCTGGCACAGGGTTATTCTTTTGTTGAAATTTTGAATAACGTTTTCGCATAAATGTGGCTGTATTTCACCAATAACGCGCCGTATTTCCTCTTTAAGATGTTCAACTGTTTCAGGCTTATTCGCATACACCTTTTCCTTCACATAGCCCCAAAGAAAAAAGTCCATCGGCGTTAGATCGCACGATCTTGGTGGTCAATGTTGATCGCCAAATCGGGAAATGACACGGCCTGGAAACTTGGTCTGCAGTAACACCATTGTTTCACGTGCTGTGTGGTAGGTCGCACCGTCTTGTTGGAAAAACATGTCCTCCACATCAATTACATCCTATTCGAGCCACAAAAACTCCGTTAACATTTCGCGATACCGCACACAATTAACAGTTGGCGCATTTCCAGCCGCATTTTCAAAGAAATACCGCCCAATCACTCCGCCAGCCCAAAATGCGCACCAAACAGTTACTCGTGGTGGATGCATTGGTTGTTCGAGTATCACACGAGGATTTTCAGCACCCCAAATCCGACAGTTTTGCTTATTTACATATCCGTCGAGTTGAAAATGTGCCTCATCTGGAAAACCGACTTTCTTCGAAAAATCCGCATTAATTTGATGATGTTCTAACACCCAATCAGCAAATCCATGGCGCTGCTCATGGTCACTTGGCTTGATTTCTTGCACCAATTGAACCTTGTACGCGTGCAAATGCAGATTTTTAACCAAAATTCGTTGCATGGTGCTTCTGGAAATGTTTAATTCTTGACCACGATGCCGAATGGAAGTTCCTGGATTCTCGGCCACAGATTCCCTTCCTGTGGCTATATTTTCGAGTGACAGACAAGGACGACGACGAACAATGGTCTTCTGATCCATCAGCGTAAATTTGGTCTCAAATTTTGTAATTAAACGCCTCACTGTCGATTCATTTGGCGCATAATTGCGACCGAAAACTTGACGTAATTGGCGAACTGTTTTCGCAAAACTTTCACCATTTTTATAATGTGTTTTTACAATAATTAAACGTTGTTCGTTTGAATACTTTTCCATATTCTTAAATCGCGTGGTCTGTACGTGACGACAGTCAAAGCAAAATCACCGTACAACTCGTATTGACAAAATGGCGGCAAATTTAAATCCGGCGCTCTTGTTGGGACACCCTATACAAATAAAAATATTTTAATTTTAACAATTAATAATTATTGAGAATTAAAAACTAAGAATTAACAGTTTAATTTAATATTTCAAGGATATATTATTTAATAAATATTACTTCAAAAATACCCCCCCCCCGTCGGAGTTTTTTTTTCTGTATTTAACAAGCTGGTCTACCTAAGATTTTACCCCACGAGCCGCCGCTGCTATAAGTGAGTTGACAACAGCCGAAAGTTCTACTTTTGCTAAGTTGCAGACACTTAATAAGGATACAAGAGCATTTTTGTGGCATGTCAGAATGGGTCATGCTTCAATACAATATTTGAAGGCTTTGCAAAGAGAGTTTCCTGAAAATAAGAATTTAAAGAATGTAAAATTTGATGATGAAATTTTGAATTGTGATGTGTGCTTAATTTCTAAAATAAACAAATTACCTTTTAATAAGACTAGAAATAGAGCTACACATCCTTTGCAAATAATACATTCTGATACAATGGGGCCGATAAGTCCTGCTGCACATCCTAAAGGATATAAATACATATCAGTATTTATAGATGATTTTTCTAGAATAGCAATGGCTTATCCTATGAGAGTAAAGAGTGAAACAGGTTATTGTCTAGAATCATTTATTAAGAGTGCGCAAAATCTGTTAGGACAAGATGTTAAAGTTTGCTACTTAAGATCAGACAAAGGTACAGAATATACAGGTGGATATACTGTAGAGGTTTTAAATAAATTGGGAGCCGAGCAACAGTTTGCTTGTCCTGATACACCCGAACACAACGGTGTAGCTGAAAGATTTAACCAAACAATTCAAAGAAAGGTAAGATCTTATATGTATGATTCTAGCTTGCCTAGCAATATGTGGGACCTAGCTTTAGGAGCAGCAGTTTATGCATACAATAGGACCCCACATAAATCGAAACACATGATTATTCCCATGTTAAAGTTTGCACCGAAACATAGCTTTGACATGAATCAATTGAAACGGTTTGGATGTCTGGAATACATTCGAGTTCAAAGAAACGAGGGTACAAAATTTGAGTCAAAGGGACGTAGAGTAATCCTGGTTGGTTATACACCAACAGGTTATCAATTTTTGAAACCTGAAAATGGAAAATTTTATGAGAGTAGACACGTAAGGTTTAACGAAAAATTAGTGTATGGAAATGTATATGGTAAGCATGACATAAATTCTTCTTCTTAGTCGTATTGTTCGTTTCCGAACGTCGTGACCCATCTCTTTCTATGCATGTGATGTGCGTTCCAAGTGTTTTCACATACATAGAGGACCTACTTGTTTAATGTGGGCTCCGAACCACGGGAAGTGTAATACACTTCATGTTGAGATGGGCGCTCTTGGCAAATTACCTCGGTGGTTTGCCATTGCCTTCCGAGGAGAGACGGCCAGAATAAAGTTCTTACCCTGCCCGGATTCGATCCGAGCGTATCGCATTAGCAATAGACGCACTTAACTGCCAAAGCTATGACCATCTCTATGACATAAATTACTGGCCGACAAATGCCAGTTTTATTTGGGAATAAAAATTACTGGCCGACAAATAATTGCATAGTTAATAAAGAGAGTTGGTTTGTAGAATTTGAAAAAGAAAAAGATTTGACAGGAGAGGTATTATTGAAAACGGAGGGAGAGTTGACTAAAAGGAGAGGTAGACCGAAAAAGAATGTTAAAACTCCATTGGACGAAACTCGGTTATCTAATGAAAAAGAAAAATCTGTAAAGATTATGGAAAACAAAATAAATGATACCAGTTTCTCGGAACTTACAAGTAATACAGAAAAAGATGAGATTCATTTTGTTATGATGGCTCAAATTAACAGAGATCCTGTTACTTATAATGATGCAATGAAATCTAAAGAAAGTGAACAATGGAAAAAGGCTATTGGAGAGGAAATATCGTCTATGAACAAAAATAATGTTTGGAAATTAGTAAAAAGACCTTTGAATTTAAAATTTGGAAAGGTAGCTAATATAATAAATTGATTCTAGATGGGTATTCAAGCGAAAGAGTGATACAAATGGTAAGGAAAAATATAAAGCCAGATTGGTAATAAGAGGGTTTAAAGACAGAAATCATTATGATCTAAGAGAAACGTATGCACCAGTCTCGAGGTTACCTTTAGTGAGAAGTATGTTTGCTATTATAAAGAAACACAATTTAGAAGTAAATCAAATGGATGTAAAAACTGCTTTCTTAAATGGTGAAATAGACAAAGAAGTTTATATGGAAATCCCAGATGGAACAAATTATTCTGAGTTTACAAAGAAAAACATGGTTTGCAAACTCGAAAAAGCAATTTATGGTTTACCCATAAGTCCTAAGAAATAGAATGAAAAATTTACTCAAGTAGCTCACAAAATAGGACTGAAAAACAACGATAAAGAATCATGTTTGTTTGTATGGAGAGAAAAAGATTGTTTCTTACTTTTAGTATTGTATGTAGACGACATGTTGATGTGTAGTAACAGTAATACAAAATTATGTGAGGTAAAAAATAAAATTTTTAAACGAATTCGATATGACGGATTTGGGAGAACCTCAAGAATTTTTGGGAATAAAAATTAATCGTGATAGAAAAAATAAAGTATTGATTCTGAATCAAGAGAGTTATATTGATAAAATCTTAAAAAGATTTAATTTTCAGAATGTTCATCCACAGAGAACTCCTATGGTCACTACACGAGTCGCCAATAGAGAGAGAAAGATGCGAGAGGAAGAAAATGATGTGGAATTATTAAATAAAACTGAAACAAAACTAAATGTTCCATATCGAGAAGCAGTAGGCAGTTTGTTATATTTAGCCTGTGCTACTAGACCCGATATTTCTTTTGCAGTAAATGTTCTTAGTAGACATCAGATAAATCCTACTGAAAATGATTGGCAAATGGTAAAAAGAGTGTTTAGATATATAAAAGGGACAAAACATCTAGGTTTAAGATATCTTGGAAGGGATGACAACTTGACAGCATATTCAGATGCTAGTTTTGCTGACTGTAAGAATTCATTGACTACGTGTGGGTGTGTTATTAGATTGTACGGGGACACAATTATGTGGAAAACACATAAGCAACCGTATGTTGCTTTATCCACATGTCAAGCTGAATATGTTGCAATGAGTGAAGCTTGTCAAGAGCTCATTGCTTTGGAACAATCAATTAAAATTATGACTAATAAGAGTTTTTACCCAATGAAATTATGGTGTGACAATAAAGGTGCAGAAGTAAATGCAAAAACGAGCGGAGGTAACAAGCTTCGACACATGACTGAAGTAAGAGAGGACTATGTCAAACAATGTGTTGAGAGAGATTTAGTTACTGTACATTGGATATCCTCAAAATCCCAAATAGCTGATATTTTTACTAAACCTTTGTCATTTGATACTCATAAACGTCTGACTGATCGAATTTTGAATTATGACAGTTCATAATAATTCTTAAATTTTTGAACAGACGATATAATATGTATATTTGCTAATTTTTCTTTTGTTGTAGATAAAGCCTAGAAAGGAGAGAGAGTTTGGAGAGAAAAGAGTGTTTATTTTTTTTATAATCTTAGTAGCTAAGCTTAATATTATTGTTCTATTATTAATTATTATAAATTTTTTTTTATTTTTGTTCAAACATATGAGCACGGGAGGGAGTGTTGGAATAAACGTGCTAATCTGTTTTGACACTTTTGGCTCCTTCGTACGTGACGTTAGTGTTGAGTCGCGTCTGCGCTTTACATATATAGAAACGACATCATTATTAATAGCGCAGTGAAGCTAGCGTACATGCATGATTGTATAAAGAGTGTTTTTAAATAAAGAGCGGATTATTTTTCAACTTAAATAAAGCAAGTGTTTTCTTTCGCATCCATTATTCCCTCAAGCTGAAAAAAAATTTCTTCAGCTACACACTAAAGAACAGGCTTATTTTAGGCTATAGAAAAAATTTCATGCGAGAAATCCTAAAAAACAACCCCAAAATCGACTTTTTAAAAGTACGGGAAAGTCGCATCGAGTATGCGGCAGACCCCGGTCGATGTGCATCGTTCGCCCGTGGTCCCTTGAAAATGCGTAAAATTTTTTCGCTCCGATTTGAATTTTTCTTTGAAATTCGGATAGATGGGGGTGTGATTAGTGCATATTAGTAATAAATATAATCAAAAAAATGGAAAATAACCCGTGTATTGCCGAAAAAGTGAAAAAATTAAAAATTATTAAATAAACATAAACAACTATGGGGAAAACCTAGGCCCTTCCCTACGCTCCCCGGGGCCGGTTTTGATGGTGCAAATTACTTTTTAGGGTGGATCCGGCCCGGCCAGAAGTGTGCGCATCAAAAAACCTGCCCTACGCCCCTCCGGGCGGTTTTTCAATCGCGTACGCCGCTCCGCGGCTGAGCTAAACATACGAGAAGGCGCCACCCATCAAGCAAACCGGGATGAAGGCAACCGGGATCTGAAACCCCCAAAAAATCGCGTAAAATCAAAAAATAATCGATGTTACATGTACGAGTGACGAGCTGCATCTGCCGGTGCAAACCTTTACCTGATATGTATTTGATGGAGCATCCCGGCATGGCCGGCCTTCTCCTTCATCTGAAAGAATACATTAATGACATTGGAAGTTGTAGAGACCGGTGGGTCTCTGGGAATTGGCGCTTGGCGGACTGACTGGTTAGAAACCTGGGCTGTGACTGTGAATATGAGATATGTGAAGAAAAAGAAATTTTTACGTTTGCCGATATAGTAGAGTCCCTAATTCGAAGAAAGAAATTATAATTTCTATTGATGACCTCGAAGTGAGTGGCTTCTACTTGGAACTAGTCAGAATTGGCGACTAGTGGGATTGTAGTGATACTATGGGGGGTGATTTATCGAAGCTTGTGGAAATTGATCGAAAAATTACACAAATCTAGTGAATAAATTCACTTTCGAAGAGAATTTGTGTAAGTTAAACCTGTGAACATACATTAGTCTGTGTGGGGGTGAGTTATGGTCAGGAGTTGTCCGTGGTCAGGAGTGATTTGGGACGGGGAATGAAGAAGTCGGCTGGGTTGTATTGACCTAGTTGATTTACTAGTGGGTTTTCTGAAAATTTGGATTTGTTGTAAAGATTGGTGGCATGTTTGCGGTTAAGAGTGTTAATAAGATCTAGTTTGGCGTCTGCATGTAGTCGCCTGTTAGTGACGTAATAGGGGGCGCTGAAAATAGCTCGGAGATTTTTGTTTTGAATGACTTGAAGTTTATTTATGGCCCTAGGGCGTGCGTATCCCCAGACAGGGGAGGCATAAATCATTGTCGGGCGGATTATGGCTTTGTATAATCTTAGTTTGTTAGCGGGGGACATGGTACTTTTACTGTTCATGAGGACGAACAATCTATTGAAGAGGCATTTGGCTTTACCGGTTGCGGAGGAAATGTGAGCGTCCCATTTGAGACGTCGGTCCATGGTAACGCCAAGGTACTTGACCTTGGTTTTCCAGGGGATTTGCTCCTCAAACATCCAGACACTGGAGTTGTGAGGCTTGCAACGATTTCGAAACATGATCGCGGAACTTTTGCTCGAGTTAACCTCGATGCGCCAAGTTTCGTACCACCTCCCGAGATCGTTGATCGCCTCCTGGAGGCGGGTTGTGGCTATGTCCGGGTGGATTGAGGACGTGTATATTGCAGTGTCATCTGCATATAATGAAATTTTTGTTGCGGGATCTGAGGGGGTTGGAATGTCGCTCATAAAGATGTTAAACAGTGAAGCTGCAAGGATCGAACCCTGGGGGACCCCGGAGGTGATGGGGCGCTTTGTGGATCTAGTGTTCATGAGTTTGACTTGCAGTTTTCTGTCGTGAAGGTAGGAGGCAATAAGTCGGACTAGTGGAATTTGAATTTTAGATTGAAGCATTTTGAACAGGAGGCCTTCGTGCCAGACCTTATCGAAAGCTTTCGATACGTCGAGTAGCACTAGGCCGGTGAATTCTTTTTTGTTGAGTGCCTGCGTGACGTGCTCAACTAATCGGAGGGCTTGGTGGGTCGTGCTGTGTCCAGCACGGAAGCCGAATTGTTCGTTTTGAATAATACTGTTATCGAACATGGCTTCTTGGAGACGGGTGAGAATGACTTTTTCAACTACTTTTCCAATAGAAGAGAGCAGGCTGATTGGTCTATAGCTTTTCGGAAGTTTGAGATTTTGACCGGGTTTGGGGATTACCACTACGTCAGCGGTTTTCCAAATTTGTGGGTAGTAGTTGAGTCGAAAACATGCGTTAATTACGCCGGTGATGGCAACTTTGGCTTTTTGGGGAAGTTCTTTGAGGGCAGTATTGGTGATGCCATCGGGACCTGGGGCTTTCCTCTTTTTGAGGCGTTTAATGGCAATGATGACCTCCGGAAGAGAGGCGGGGGTGATATGTGTGTCATCGGAGGTGTTTAGGGTGGTGGTGACATAATTTTCGACCGAATTGATATGGTCTTGGTCTAATCTTGTGGTGTTGGGGGAGCATTGAGCTTGGAGGCTGTCGGCGAAGATTTCAGCCTTTTCAAGATCGCTCCGGGCAATAGTGCCGTCAGGGCGGGAGAGAATTGGGATGGTGACTTTCTTTTTCCCCTGGAGGGCGGCGGCCATGCGCCATGCGGACATGTCTTTAAATGATAGGGAGTTAATGGTGTCTAACCATTCATTGTCATGAAATTCTTTGACTTTAACGTCTACTTGCTCTTTGAGCCGGTTGTATGACCTTTGGTCATCAGGGTTACGAGTTCGCCGGGCGAGTTTCCTCGCTCGGTTTTTGGCTCTGATAAGATCTTTGAGGGAGGGAGTGAGTTTGTCTCTGACGTCCGTGGTGTTGACTTGAAAAGAAGTTTCGTCAACGGATTTTTTTATGTTGTCTTGGAAATTGACAATGAATTGGTCTAGGTCAGTGGGGGACTCAAAGAATGGGATTGGTCCAAGGTTTTTTGACAGAGTGTCTTTGAAAGAGGTCCAGTCTGTTGTCGTTCTCGTGGGAGGGCCCTTTGGGGGTGACAGCGGTCCGAGTGTCAGAAGGACCGGGTAGTGATCTGAGTTTAGCTCTTCGCTGGTGGAGATGTCGTATTGGAGTTGTACGTCTTTGAAAATGGCTATGTCCAGAATGGACGGCGTACCTGCGTTAGAAAAGTGGGTAGGGGAGGTGGGAGCGATGATCGCGAAGTCCAGCTCGTTTGCTAGTGAAAGTAGGTCACGTCCTACATGGTTTGTGTGTTTGCACAACCAGTTGGAGTGTTTAGCATTGAAATCGCCGGCGATGATCTTCGCGTCGGGGCCTTCAAGGAGGGTTTCTAGGTCCTCTTTGAGGATGCGTTGCTGAGGGCGATTATAGACGGAAGAGATTTGCAACCAACCGTGATGTGCGGTGTGGATGCTCACCGTAGTGACTTCAAGGTACTCTAGGTCGGGGGTCGGTATTGCGACGTGTTCGATGGATGATTTTACGTAAATTGCGGTTCCGCCGCCGCGTCCGTCACGGTCGTTCCTATAAAGTGAATAGCAAGGGAGTTTTGCCAGTTGGCCAGCTCTGAAGTGGGTTTCGTTGACCAAGATTACGTCAAGGTCGTGATCGTGCGCGAACGCGAGAAGTTCATTTCGTTTGGCTGAAAGGCCGTTGGCGTTCCAAAAAGCCGTCTGCAAAGTGGTGGGTTGGAATCTGGGTTTAGACATTAACGGATGCGTTGCTAATGGCATTGAAGTTCGTGATTGATTTGAAATGGTCAATGACTTTGTCGCTGACTCTTTCTCTCTGAAGGAGATCAAGAACTGCTCTCATTTGTCGGGAGGGGGCCTCCTCGTAGGAGGTGGAGGGCGTGGGGGTGGCATGTGTTGCTTCCCTGTGAGGGGCATGTTGGCTAGCGACTCCTAGATAGGATGGTCGATTGGGGCCTTGAGAGGAGGGGTAATTGTAAGTGGGGCGGCCAGCGAAGCGGGAAGATGCTTCGCGGGCTGAAAGTTCTCGCCTCTTGGGCTTGGGGAACGAGGCGCAACCTTTGTAGTTTGCGGGGTGGTTTCCCCCGCAGTTAGCGCAAGTGGCCGGGTCCTCTCGGATTTTTTGACAGGAAGGTGTTAAATGATCCCCTGCGCATTTGACGCATTTGGGTGGGGCGTGGCAGAGGGTTTGGGCATGCCCGAACCGTTGACAACGGTGGCATTGACCGACCTCTGTACGTTTGTGGGGGGTTTCGGTACGAGTATTGATAGACAGGACTGATGTCATGTCGAAAATTTTCTTGCCATCTGTGTTATGGGTTAGATGGACAAGGTATAATGGCATAGGTTTTTTATCGCGACCTTGGCGCATCTGAAAAACTGATTGAATATTGAAGCCTTGATATTCAAGGTCTTCTTTGACTTCTGCGGCTGTTATTGTGATTGGAAGACCTCGGATAACCACTTTAAGTGGTTTGTCCTGAGGGAGAGAATAGGAGTGCGAGGGGAGGGATTTTTCCTCAAGTAAACGGCTGAGGGCCCGGTAGTCTGTCTCGGTGGCCGTCTGGATTGAGATGCCGTCCACGAGCGTGCGGATTTTGGTGGTGGCAATTTTCCGATCGCGAATCATTTTGTTGATGGCCGGCCAGTTGTCCTTTGTACGGAGGACAATTGGGGGGATTCGGCTGGAGGAAGAGTATGTGGTAGGGTCTGGGTGTGAAGCACCCTGGGAGTTCGATTGGGAATCGTTGATGTCGATTTGGGGGTTATTGGTGTCCATGCCGTTATCATCGTCGCGTTCGGCTTGGATATCGGTTGGGGTGTCTTCTACCTCGAGACAGGCGAACCTGTTCTTGGTAGCGGGCCCGGAAGTTTCACTGTCATTGCTGACGTTGGAGCGGGCGCGTTTAAGATTGCGGTCGCTTGGGGTGACGAAGGTGTCACCGCCAGTGGAGGTGGAGGCTTGGATATCCATTGCCTCTGATGGAGGTTGGACAATGGAGAGGGTATGTGCAGGTATAACTGCACGGAGCGAGCGTCGCGGCTTAGGAATAGCGGATTCCATAAGGGGGCGCGGAGGGTCAGCTTTCTTGGTCGTGGCTGGTTTGATCGTTTTGGCCTTGATAGGGGCTACCTTTTTGGTGGAGGAGGAGGTCGGTAGAGGGGGGAAGGGGGTCTTCTCCTTCCTTTTCCCTGAGGGGGCGTCTGCGCGTGGTTGTGCGACCGGAGGTGGTTGCACGACCTTGGGAGGTTTGGCGTCTTTCGCGGCTAATTGGGCGGTAAGTTTGCTGATTTCAGCGCGTAAACCTTCGATGATGGCAGTTTGACTAGCAAATAACGTGAGGAGGGTTTTGAAGTTTTCAGGGGTCATGGTCATGTCGTTAGTAATCGTCATGTCGTACAGTTAATTTAAATATTAAAATAAAAATTTTTTTTTAAATTAAATTATGTTGCGAAATCTAAAATGATTAGATTAAATTTGAATAAATTTATATCTGTGAAGCAGCTGGTTTTAATTGAATGCAAGTTTAATTTTTAAATCTGAAATTTAATTAAGTGTTGTGAATCAACCTTTATTTAAATCTGAATGAACTTGAAAATTTAAAAGGAAAAGGAATTTGTTGACTGACAAAATTTTTGTTAGGTTGCGATAAAATTATAATCTGAAAAGAATCTAGGTCAAGTTCAGTACACTAACCTTGTTTACGTTCGCTTCTGAACGTCGGTGATGACCTCGAAAGGGGAAGGGGGCAACAGAGCGCGCAACCGTTTGCTAATTGTGACGTAGCTAGCTACGTCACATTAACAAATGGCGGGTTCTTTTTTGCCGGGAAACTGGGAAGTCACTTATAAGCGTGTTTAACCGCTTTGACGACGAAAATTTAAATAGAAAGGGGTCTTGAAGTAGCACTTTCACTTCTATATTAAATTATCGTTTAGAGAACAGTAATGAAAATTACTTTTTGAACTTAATTCGTGAAAATTAAAGAACGCAAAAATTGACGTGCGGTGTAGTTCAGATCTAGATCGGAACTGCCGCCGGTGCAAAATACTCTAAGTGTTAGGGTCATTCATTACGCACGGACTGTCAACAGAATGAGCGACGCGCGGGAATCTCGTTAATTTTACCACTGAATTACATGAAAATGAGCTAAGTTCAAATGCTTTTTTTTCAAAAGTTTGTGCCCTTTTCTCGCATAATATTTATATAAATCTACTCTATAAACCTTGTTCTTTAGTGTGTAGCTGAAGAAAATTTGTTTCGAGTAGTCAGAACAACTGCACAGTACCCAAGGTTCCTTTTGCTATAAAAAAAATTTGAAATGATTTGGGGTGGCGGTTAATAGGTAATTCTTCCCAAGGTTTATATAGGCCCCTGTTAAAATATTATGTATGAATGTATTATCAAAATTTTGAATAAATCGATTTTGGAGTTAGCAAATTTAACGAGATTCAGTGGTAAAATTTAACGAGATTCCCGCGCGTCGCTCATTTTGTTGACGGTCCGCGTAGAAACAATTACCCTAACACTTAGAGTATTTCGCACCGGCAGAAGCACCACGTCTCTCGTACCTGTAACATCGATTATTTTTTGTTTTTACGCGATTTTTAGGGTCCCTAAGTTCCCGGTTTCCTTCATCCCGGTTTCCTTGATTGTAGGTGCTTCAAATTTGGCGATGAAAAACCGGCCGTCCGGGCGGAGTGAATTAAATTCGGACTTAAGAAAGCCCAAGTCTAAACTGCGCTAGTTTCAAAGCCAGGCTACTGAGTAAGCATCATCAATCCTGATGACATACAAATTATTAAAAGAGTGTTGCAATCTACATTTTTAATTTGGAAATATTAAAAAAAATTGACAATCGAGAACGGTGATTTTCGGATCTTGAAAAAGTTAAATATAAAAAGGATTGATTTTTTAAAATGCTGGAATATAATATAATATTGCTACGCTTCCCCAAAGGCTAGCACGCAAATATTAAAGTTAGCACCCCCTAGGATTGTCCACAATTCAATGTTTATACACGAGTCCGAAACTTCAACCAACTTCCCATGTAGCACAAAATATTTCTGCAATATTGGTACCTCACAGTTGACAAAATAGTAGTGCAATATTGATATCCAATATAACGCAATATAGAGATGTGAACATTTTGCAATACTGTTACAATATCGCACAAAATATTGTGAACCAAAAAGTGGTAAGTTGTTAGTATTTTTTTAATTTAATACAATATATTGTCGTGTTTTAAAATAACAATTCCAAATTCATTATGTTTACAAATTAAATATTTTTTTTTATTATTACGGTAAAATGGTAAATTACAATGGTGTCACATCTCACATCAATCACAAAGTTTTCGTTTTATGTTATTTATATCTCGTCCAAAATTGTCAATTAAATTCGCATTGCCACACATTTGCTTAAAATTCGTGGTGAGTAGACATATGCGTCCCCAAATTTTTTGAAAGTTTATAATTTTTATCAATTTATTTTTCTTACTTGTAAGTTGTTGCAGGCGTCTGTCCCGTAATCTTGAATCATGTATGAATTGCTGTATCGATTTTAATATCTATTAAGGATATCACTCTAGCTTGTCAATTATCATTCAGAATATATCGATAATTTATCGATAACTCGAAAATTTTTTCCTATGGTCGATCCACCATTAATTTTAAATCCGCGTTCAATAGCGCTCGATCCAAACTCGACCTACATCAACTATCGTTCAACGCTCTCTCTGCCCGCCAAACTCCTTCGGGTTCTACCTGTATGTGGTATCCACATCTTAATTTTTAAATTCGCGCACCTTTTTAAATTTTTCCTCGTTTATAAATTAATTTTATGTGTACATAAATTTTACAATTATATATTTTTATTTATTAGCCGTAAGGAACAATTCTACCTTACAATCGACTATTAATAATTACTTTTTTTGTTAATGAATTTGGAATTTTTTTTTATTAGACTTGACTTGTATAACATTTTTAAATTTGTAGTGAGCTATAGGGTGGGTAGGTCACTTACTCTCATATAAATATTTTTACTTACTCCACTTTTGGAATATCCAGGCTAGCTAAGTTGTTTATTAACATGAAATCTCTTATCTCTGCTTCCAGGCATATCTCCATAGGTTCAGGCTGACCGAGTCACCTGCCTGTCGTTACTGCGGGGACAAAGATACGGCGGAACATACTCTTTTCGGATGCCCAAGATGGGAGAGGGAGAGAGTGATGATTTCGCTCCGGATGGGCGACACACTAAGCCCGGACAACATGAATGCTTTCATGCTGTCCGGCGAAGACGAATGGCTGGCTGTAGCGGTTTTCATCAGTCAAGTGATGAAGACCAAGGAGGGGGACGGACGAGCTGAGCAAGCCGAAGTTCAAGTCCCCGCCCTACAGTTAAGTCAATGATAGCGTTGTAAGTTCCCTTGAGAAGTTCCCGCGAGAAGATGCGCGAGAAGTTCCCAAGAGAATTCCCGAAGAATATCGTCATTGATCGGCGGGTCGGGTCGGGTCGAGTAGTGACGGTCGTTCGACGGGGTAGGTTAGTGTCGGTACGACGATAGCGCGTAGACCCTCTGTGGACACAAACTCTCGTGCTAATCCAGAGGGGGACGATCGCGAAAATAGTGCCGTCAAATATAAAGACGAGTGGACTGGCACTTTGCCAGCGACCACAAGTTTTTCAAGATGACCCGGTCGCATCGCGCTCTGTGATTTAATATCATTCTTACTTTTGAACCATGGCATGTTGCATTATCCTTTTGAAATATGTACTCCGGTTGATCTTGAAAACGTTTAACAATCGAAACGTCCAAGTGTTCTTCAAGAGTCTCGAAATATGTCACTCAATTCATTCGTTCTTCGCAAATTTTCAGTTCTCCACTCCTCTCGGTGATATGGATGCCCACATTATTATGCTACCTTACGAATCCTACAGTAATCGAGAAGATTGATCGGTCCCGCACACGTTTACAACATTTTCCATCATTTGTAATTATTAATTTTTTTGTTTTACTTTATAATGATTTTGTTATAATGAAGCTTAGAGGAAAGTCGCCTAATATGGGGGTAGTGCCTAATATGGGATAGTTCAATTTCTAGCAAGTACTTGTTTCGACATGTATTGTGAACATTAAGAACTAACCGGCGACTTCCTAGAAAGCGCCCATTCACGTTTCGGAGCAAACACGTGTTCCGTTTCGACGATTTAGGTTATGGTAATTTTGTGTATAAATTAAAGTTTCTGGTGACTGTTGCATTTTAGATATTTGGGGTAACTTAAAGGTAAGTTCTTAAAAATTTAATAATATCATTCAATATATGATTTAGCGTAGTTTATGGAAATGGTTCTGTTTTTTTAACATCACAGTTTTTTCAAAAACATTCCCCTTCCAAAAATCTAATTTGCTCGTTATATGGGGTACCTATCAATTCCTAATTTGGGGTACCTTTTTAAGGTAAACTTTGAAGATGCCGTTTGTATTTTTTGCGAAAATCCGTTCTCCGAAGATGTAAGAGGCGAAGAATGGGTAATGTGTCAAAGCTGCTTCAAATGGGCTCATGTGGATTGTGCTGGTTGTTTTTTTTTTTAAAACAAACAAAACATACGAGCGACACTTATTCCGAAAAATGGCTCAAGATGATGGCGAAACTGTAGATCAGTTTGTAACAAAACTCAAGCAGCAAGCTAAAAATTGTAAATTTGCGGATGAAGAGGACGAAATATTATCACAGGTAATAGATCGATGTAAATCTAGTAAGCTCAGGTTAAGATTATTAGAGAAGCCAAAAACATTAGTTGAAGCAATGAACAGTGCTAGAATAATGGAAGCAAGTGCGAGGCAGATTGCGGCAATGGAAGAAAAAGCGGTATTGCATAAAGTACAAGAAAATGAACATAAGAAAAATGAAAAGAAAGCACTGAAATGCTATCTGTGTGGAGAAATAGGTCACATATGTGCTTCGATAAGAAATGTCCAGGAAAGAAGATGACGTGTAAGAAATGCTCGATCCAGGGTCATCCCACAGAAATGTGCAAAACAAAAAGTGGTAAAGGAAAGAAATGTTACCAAGTGGAAGCAGATTCGGATGGATCAGATGAGTATACATTTAAAATTAATCAACCGTTTGTAAATAAAATAAGTAGCGATGACGCTATGGTAAATGTTAAAATAGGGGGAGTAAAATTAGAAATGTTGATAGACTCAGGAGCTACTTGTAACGTTGACTGTGAGACATGGCAGATTCTTAAAAAGAATAAAGTTAAATGCACGAATCAAGGAAATTTAATTAAACAAGATAAATGTATTAATGTTTATGGTTCGGGAAAAATAAAGATACTGGGGAAATTTTCGACAACGACCGAGACAGATAAGAAGAGAATGGAAATTAAAATGACAGTTGTAAAAAGTAAAGGAGTACCAATACTAGGAAGAAATGCGTCCATCAAAATAGGTAAACTAAAAAATTTCAAGTTAAAACTACCTATAAACAAAGAGATAACTCCAATCGCTCAAGCACCTAGAAGAATACCTTTTAATATGAGAAAAATAGTTGGAAAGGAAATCGATAAGTTGCAAAAAGATGACATAATCGAAAAAGTAACTGGACCAACGCCATGGGTATCACCAATAGTGATCGAACCAAAGAAAAATGGTAAGGAAATAAGACTTTGTATTGACATGCGAAGAGCAAACGCAGCAATTGAAAGGGAAAGATACCAGTTACCCACATTCGAAGAAATGGTGCAAGAGATAGGCAACGCAAAAGTATTTAGCAAAATCGACATATAAATGGCTTATCATCCAATCGAATTGGATGAAGAGTCGCGGGGAATCACAACTTTTAGTACAGAAAAAGGTTTGTATAGATACAAATGACTAAATTTTGGAATCTCATGTGCACCAGAAATGTTCCAACGAATAATAAACCAAGTGGCGATGGAGTGTCAAGGAGTGATTACATTCATGGATGACATAGTTGTTGTTGCTGAAACAATAGAGGATCATAAAATAAGATTAGCAGCATGTTTAGAAAAAATAAAAGTTGCAGGAATGATTCTAAATGAAGAGAAATGCGAATTTGCAAAAGAAAAGATAAAGTTCTTAGGGCATGAGATTTCATCTGAAGGGGTGAAAACAAGTAAAAGCAATATACAGGTCATAGAAGAGTTTCGAGAACCGCAGAATGCAGAAGAGGTAAGAAGTTTTTTGGGTTTGGTAAATTTTAGTGCAAGACATATTAAAAACTTGGCAACCTTAAATGAACCACTAAGGAGACTCACCAAAAGTGGAGTAAGATTTGTGTGGAAAACTGAACAAAAAGATTCATTTAAGAAATTGAAACAAGAAATTACGAATTGTAAAGTTTTGAAGATCTTCGATAGACATTGCAGAACTCAAGTTGTAGTAGATGCGAGTCCAGTCGGTCTGGGAGCAATATTGATACAAAGACGACAAGATGAAGATCATATTGTTGCATATGCCAGTAGAAGTTTAACGGATGTAGAAACCCGTTACTCACAAACGGAAAAAGAAGCTTTAGCAGTTGTGTGGGTATTCGAAAGATTTGAAATGTATTTAATGGGAGCAGAATTTGACTTAATAACTGATCATAAACCTTTAGAATTTATATTTTCAGAAAGATCAAAACCGTCAGCACGTATTGAAAGATGAGTGTTAAGAATGCAACCGTTTAAATACAAAGTAAGTTACAGAAAAGGAAAAGACAACATAGCTGATCCATTATCAAGATTACTAAAAGTAGAAAAACAAGAAGGTAACGATTGGATTAGATGGGTGGCCATTTCATCAACTTAAAAGGCGTTAACAACTAGAGAAATTGAAGAAGAGTCAGGTAGTGATCAGAAATTAAAGCAGTTCAGAAATATTCTGAAATATGGAGGAGAATTTAACGAAGAGCTTAGAGCATTTAAATTAATAAAAGAAGAACTATGTATAGTAGGTAAGATTATTCTACGCGGTACAAGAATTGTGGTTCCACAAACAATGATAGAATTTTGGAATTGGGACACGAAGGACATTTGTGAACAACGACCATGAAGAAAAATTTAAGAACTAAAGTGTGGTAGCCTAAAATGGATGAACACATAGAAAAATTCTGTAGGAAATGTCATGAATGTCAGTTAGTTTCAGCTCCAGGTCCAGCAGAACCATTGAAACGTAGCAGATTACCTGATCAACAATGGCAACATGTAGCAATTGATTTTCAAGGCCCATAACCTTCAGGTGAGAATATTTTAGTAGTACCTAGTTGACTATTATTCTAGATATGTAACGGTAGAATTAATGAGGAGTATAACGACAAGCAAAATGCTAGACAAACTTGAGGAAATGTTTTCAAAATTTGGTTATCCAGAATTTATACATTCGGATAACGGACCACAGTTTATTAGTAACGAATACGAAGTCTATTGTAAAGAAAAAGGAATATACAAAATACACACAACACCATTGTGGCCTCAAGCAAATGGAGAAGTCGAAAGACAAAACATCAATTTTGAAACGATTAAAAATTGCAGAGTCAAAAGAAAAGTTTAAAACAAGAACTGGAGACATATTTATTAATGTATCATACGACACCACATTCGACTACGAATAAAACTTCAGGTGAATTATTTTTCGAAAGGATGTTACGGAATAAATTACTACAAATTGCAACAAGGAACTTAGAAGATGAAGAAGTAAGAGAGAAGGACTTTGAACAAAAAGAAAAAGGTAGAATTTATGCAGATCAGAAAAGACATTTGAAAATAAGTGAACTAAAAACAGGAGATAGGGTATTGGTAAAACAAACAATACAAAGTAAACTAACAACAACGTTTGGAGATGAGAAATGTGAAGTGCTACGAAAGAAAGGAAATGAAGTAACTTTAGAATCACCAAAAGGCAAAGTGTTTAAAAGAAATTCTAGTTGTGTGAAGAAATATCAAGAACCAGAAGGAGTAGAAGAAAATGAACGTGTTAGTGAAAGTGAAAAAAGCAGAGAAATTAAAGAAAGTGATAACCGGGATAAAACAAGTGAGATTGATATCGGAGAAAAGAGAACAAAGAAGGTTCCCGAATATTTAAAAGACTATGCTTTGTAACTTGTTACTTTATATTAATTTTATAGCTTAACTTTTAGTTTATTATGCATCTACGGTTTGTTTTAAAAGAAGGAAGAAATGTAGTGATGTGAGACCTAATAAACAGCATGGCAAGAACCACAACAGGAGGTTATGTATGAATGACATAACGGTTGTAATTAGCACATGGAATTAAATTAGTATATTAAATTGAATTGTTTATTATAAAGAACCTACAACATGTAACTGGAGAATTCAAATTGATCTCTTTATTTAGAAACTTTTAACTTCAATTACACCCTATTTAAGGGACAACTGCCCCCTTATATATTTTGGTCATGGAGTTGATTAAATTCAGCTCCCAGCTACCCCACACTCTACGCTAGAGGCTTTATCGCACACAAAATTGACATGCCTTTGCATCGACAGTCTTGTTATCAATAGCATTCCGAGGTATTTGTATTCTTTAACTAATTTTATTTTTTATCCGTTAAGGTATATTCTTACATCGTAGCCATTCACGCGTTCCGGATAGTATCATGATTCGGGTCTTTGTTTCAGATAAGTTCAGTTTCAATGTTTTAAACCAGGCCTTGAGGTTGTCCACATTGGACAACCTTGGGGGGCACACTTTTGTGCACATTTTCTGAACCGTGATGGATTCCGATGTCAACGACACATTTCTAGCCATTAAGTAGCTTTTTTTAATACTTTTAATCCATGGGAGGACTCCTTTTTCGTCCAATGAGTGGAAAAGGGCTGGCCACCACAGATTATCGAAAGCCCCGGAAATATCATAAAATACCACTGCAATATTGGTTTTGGTCTTGTTTTTGTTGATTTCTTTTAAGTTATTAGTGTCAAAATATTTTTTGATTGTATCCAAAGTGGATGAACCCTAGGTGAAGTCGTACTGTTTTTTATGAGTGAAATTGTTTCCTATGTTCCAAAAGTCTATTTTTAATAACTTTTTCTAGAATTTACCCAAAAACGAGAAGTAGTGTAATCGGTCTAAAGTTTTTAACCGATTCCACGTCCCCGGACAGGAGTATGCGAAGTACTCCTATTTTTCACATTCTGGGGAAGTAGGACAGAGGTTTTGACAACACCGTAGATCTTCTTAAGGAAGGATCCACGTATCCTGTCAAACCCAGGAGCCTTCTTGGCTTGTGTTTGCAAAACTAAAGTATCAAGTTCCTCCTCATCGACTTGGCTCGGTTGGTTCCCATTAGGGCACCTCTTTAGATTTGCAGAGTCCGACCTCATAGTTTGGTAATGCAATGTTGCGTCGGTGCTTTTTTCGTCTGCATAAGTAGGTTGCCTAATAGGAATTGGAAGGCCTTTGAGAAGGTGAGAGTGTCCCTCCCGTGATTCCCTTTCTCGGTCATTTCAATACCAGGACATTTCGCTCTCGGGCATTTCGCTACCGGGGGAATTCGCTACCACTTTTAGCATATTATCTACTATTATTTCTCATTATGTTTACATTATTTTTCGTATTCATCCTTTACGGTATTGGAATGCGCCTGGGCTTTACATAATCGATTTTCGCACATCCAATATTGTTTCGAACCAACTACATTTTCTTTATGCTTGTCATACAAATGGTCGCCAGGAGTGCTATCAGCACTGTCAATGTTCCATCAATGACGTTTTCTCGTGCTATGGTGATCTAAAAGTTTAATGTTAAGTTAGTTAACCCATAAATAGTATATTACCACACAAGAGTCGTATTTGTTTTACCGTCACGGTAAAACAGCCAAACAGTAATTATTATTATAAGATATTGCAATATTTTAATTATGTCTGTTTTTAATTGTACTTCCGCCAAACTTGTATATTTATTGTAATTGTTCTTACTGAAAGGGAAATCGATAAAATATATACTCATACACTCGACACAAGCGTCGCGTGTTACAATTTCATTCAAGACGGTGAAACTGCAATACGACTCGTGCATGAGTAAGATATTTTATCGATTTCCCTTTCAGTAAGAACAAATACAATAAATATACAAATTTGGCGCAAGTACAACTAAAAACAGACAATTGAAATATTGCAAAATCTTATAAAAATAATAACTTGGGGAAGTGCCGCATAAAAGTCGTAACCTTGTAAGAAAAACCATTATATGTACAAAACATATTACATCATACGGGAAATACCCTACCTAGAATTCCGCGGTGTTAGTTTTATGCAAAGCAAACGTTAAATTTTACTTTAAAATTTTTCAGAATATCACTTCAAAACATGGTATTTGAAAAGCCGCGAAGTACTATCTATTTACGATTAATGAAAGCTGATTACAATAAAAAATAGTTTCACCTTTAAATAACCAACGTAGTAATTGAAATTTATTTTAATTAAAGATTTATTAATCACGTTTATTCAAAATCAAATATTAATAAATATTGAAATTGCAACATCTCCCTAGACGACTTAATAAGGTCTAGACCACAGTTATTTATAGCAAGCGATAGCCGTGAAGTAAACCACACTTACAGTTTATGCTGACAGGCGAAATTTGTAAACTTACTGTAAGGGTATGCGATAAAATTACTAAATCAGGGTTGCACTTACCATATCATTATTATTATTCTCGATAAGTAGAGTAGAACGCATCGGATTTTCTACAACTTCACGAATAAAAGTGAAACAATGTTACACGTGTTGGATGTATGGTCAAAACTACATCTTCCCTTTTTAAGTTAATAGGGACGTTATCAGGTCCATAATCGTTTCGAATAGCCAATTCGTCATCCGGAGGAGGGATTTCTCCAGTCGGAATTAATTGTTTCACGGGAAGACGTATGAATGTTTTAATGGTGAAATCTCCACATACTTCCATTTGTGTTATATTGTACCATGGAATTTCATGCAAATACTCATCAATTTCGGCACCATTGATGGAAACCTAAAGAAGTATAGCTAGAACTTAGCTTTTAAATTAATTGGAGAAAACATTACAACCTTATAAATATTGTGGGTGCATTGTATGGCAATTTCCAGATCTGGAAGTTGCTTGAAACATAATCCATAATATTTATTTACATTGCCCCCTCTGTTGGAAAATTTGTAAGGAACAACAGCTTCGTCGATTTTAAAATCGATTGCAATAAAAAGTCCAATATCAGCAGTTTGTCCTTCGCCACATTTGAAAGAAACATATCCCCTAAAATTAGGTTATAATATATTTCTGCTATATTTTGCAAATTGTCATTTTTACCTTTCGGCTTCTTTAAGCACTGCTGCAGAAATTTTGATATGCTCTCCTGCTTGAAAATTCAAAGTGCCGAAGTATGGGTAGTTCTATGAATCAGAAAACAAAATATTTATATATAAACGCTATTGAACTATGAGTTATAAGAAAAAGGAGTGATGAATTACAAAAGAATGATACTTAGCGCTTATTCATAGATATAATACGTAAATTGATATCGAGTATGATTGTACACGTACATAGGAATGCAGATAGACTCATATTGCAATAATTATTGTTTAGATTCCTTAGCCATGTTTCAACATTTCCAAGGCCCATTGAAAAATAGCATATGAATAATTTTAATTGGCAATTAATTAATGCGTTCGACACATTTTAAAAATCGATGGACTAAAAAGCATAATGCAATTCAGAACTAAAGCTTGAACACGGTTATTTGAAGTCATTGTCGAATATTTTATTTCTCGATATGTATCATATTATCTTAAAGCAATTTAACCGACATTAATTTCAAAGCGTTCCACCAAGCATTTAGTATCTAAGATTAGTTGACTGCTTTTATTTCGTGTATACTCGGGTATAAACTTGCAAAAGCTGCTCTGATTTGTTGATATGCAACAAATGAAAAATTAACAGAAAATATAACCTCAAATTTAATTATTTGCAAATTTTTGAAGCTGTTTTTATTGTAAAATGAGTGCATCAAAATCACAATCAAAATATCTTCATCATCTGAAGAAGATAAGATATTATTGTAAAACATTATTGTAAATAATATCCAAAAATTATCACTTTAACTAATTTTTTAACACATAAATACGATGTTCACGTTTTGCTTTTAAGGCTATGTGTATTCAAACTGTCAACATTATAATACATTTTGCAATCGCAAGCGCGTGAGTCAACATTATCTTTACTCAATTGAAAGAAATGCGCATGCATCGGCCGTTAACCGTGAATAAACTCGTCTAATAGCCCAAAATCTGTTGATTAGTTTGAAGTCTAGTTAACCATGATTAAACTGCTTTAACCAAGAAACTGAATTTTGCCGATCACATCCGTACGGCGTGCAACAAGGCGACGGCGATAGTTACTTCGTTCGCTAGACTAATGCCCAACATCGGTGGCCCAAAACCGACGAAGCGAAGGATGTTGGGCACCGTCGCACAGTCCGTGATGTTGTACGCCGCTCCCGTTTGGCAAGAGGCCGTCAACGTCCAGCGTAACCGTAATAGGCTGCAAGCGGTCCAGCGCAAGATGGCACTTCGAGTAACTTGCGCTTACAGGACCGTGTCCGGCGAAGCCGTGCGAGTCTTGGCCTCCATGCCTCCCATAGAGCTTTTAGCTAGAGAGAGAGCAGACGTACGAGCGGGACCGGACCCCACCATTAAGCAGCGGACGCTCGACGATTGGCAAAGGAGCTGGTCCTCCGGCACGAATGCCGCTTGGACCAGAAAGCTCATTCCGGATCTTCGTCCTTGGGTAGCGAGAAAGCACGGAGAGGTGAACTTTCATATAACACAAGCTCTCACCGCCCACGGATGCTTCCAGGCATATCTCCACAGGTTCAGGCTGACCGAGTCACCTTCCTGTCGTTACTGCGGGGACGAAGATACGGCGGAACACACTCTTTTCGGATGCCTAAGATGGGAGAGGGAGAGAGTGATGATTTCGCTCCGGATGGGCGACACACTAAGCCCGGACAACATGATTGCTTTCATGCTGTCCGGAGAAGACGAATGGCTGGCTGTAGCGGTCTTCATCAGTCAAGTGATGAAGACCAAAGAGGGGGACGGACGAGCTGAGCAAGCCGCAGCTCGAGTTCTCGCCCTACAGTTAAGTCAATGACAGCCTTTTTAAGTTCCCTTGAGAAGTTCCCGCGAGAAGATGCGCGAGAAGTTCCCAAGAGAATTCCCGAAGAATATCGTCATTGATCGGCGGGTCGGGTCGGGTCGAGTAGTGACGGTCGTTCGACGGGGTAGGTTAGTGTCGGTACGACGATAGCGCGTAGACCCTCTGTGGACACAAACTCTCGTGCTAATCCAGAGGGGGACGATCGCGAAAATAGTGCCGTCAAATATAAAGACGAGTGGACTGGCACTTTGCCAGCGACCACAAGTTTTTCAAGATGACTCGGTCGCATCGCGCTCTGTGATTTAATATGATTTGCAGGGTCGCTTGGGGGCTCGGAGTCTCCGGTATGGATGACGGTCGGCTCGGCCTTGACTTTGTCGCCGGAATTTCCGCCTATTAAGTTAAGGACGAGTGGACTTTCACCTATGCTGACGATTGCGGACCACTAGGTGACCCGGTGAGACGTGTTAGATCGCGGCGAGCGGTGTGTCCGGTTCAATTGGAAAAGTAGAATCAAGTGATAGTGCCTGACCTCCCGGACACAAACTTTCGTGCTAAACCGGGAGGTCATCGGGAGCCTGCATCATCGATGCAGCATGGAAGATCGCAGACGACAGCGGAAGTAATGCCGAGAAGGTAAAGCCCGCTGTTGTCGGGGAGGGGGTTTTAGTCAGTTAGAATCTGACACTACCATCCCTGATGGGGTGGTGCCTATGAAGGTTTCCCCCTTCCCTGCAGAAAAAAAAAACTACTTGAACCAAGATTGAAAAGATGGTGGAACGCTCTTTTTCATTTAACCGTGGTTAACTCCAACTAATCATGATTAAAGTATTTAATCAGAGTTGGTGGAACCGGCCCTTAGTCTACAATTTTGTTTACAAAATTTGAAAATAAAAAATGTTCAGTAATCTTAAAATTATAAAGACAAATTTCGTATTTCAAAACCTATTTTGAATGTTTGGGTTCTCATAAATCCTAAATCGAACTCCGTCAAAAGTCAAAATATTTATGTTGGTTTTAATTATTGGGCAAACTTTTCAATAAGCAAGATTGTTATACAATTAATAAAATATTATTTCCATAATAATTTCGTAAAATATACTCACAGATAAGGACACGACAGATTCCATGTCTTCGCTGTTGAACCGCTACTAACATAATAATAAACCTGTAACAAAATGTACCGAAGTTGTCCGAAGCTTTATTTAATAGTTTAAATAATTTGATAGTAATAAACGTGCGACCACAAAAGGTTGACAGTAGCAACTGAATGAACACCAACAAGAGAAAATAAAGGTATTGAAACTGAACTGGAAATAATAGACGTGGGAAAATATGGACGAAATTAAAATGTTCATGGAAAGCATAAGCTCAGATATAAAAGAAAATGAGAGTAGAAAACTCAGCAATACAACATGCGATAAGGGAAAATAGCAAAAAAATGCAACAACAAATAGAAACCCAGAAACAAGAATTGAAAATAATGAAAGAAGAATTGAACCAGATAAAAATTAGCTGGAACCAAGAAAAGATAACTAACTTGAAGAAAATTGATGAACTTAAGAATAAGCTGGAGACAGTTGAATTCAAAGTAGAGCTATTTACCGGTGAGTAAATGGAACAGAAGATTGGTGGAGGAAATGAAACTATAATTTTGGGAACATGGGATGTTATTATGGATACTCATGTAGAAGGGACATTAAAGCAATTAATAAAGGTTTTGAAAATGTACAGAATAATATATTAGAATTACAAGAAACAAAGCAAAGTAATAAGGATATAGTGGACTTGGATGGGTATACCTTTGCATGATAATTCCGTGATGGGAAACCAGCCAATAATCGCAACATGAAAATGGTGTAATAAATGTCGATTTCTGTTTCACCATTTTTGATATTGAAAGTGGCGTTGAAATGTCGATTTTTGTATGTAGTGTTGTGTTTTTAAGTTGAGGCGTTTCTTCGTGGAATTATCATTCAAACTGCAACGCGGGTTCAGATATACTCAAAAATTCAGCGAGTCCAGGATTTAGTAAGGAGATTCACACTCGCTCCACTACGCTCGTAGAATCTCCTTTTATGAGTATTTTCCTTACCCTTGTGCTGTTACATACGAATACACAAGGTGATGTTGTTGGTCTATATTTGACAAGGTGGCGACCTTAATTAAAGCATAATGAATAAAAATTATGAACATAATAGTTATGAAATTTTTCAATGTTGCATTATTGACACGAAAAGTGTAAAATAGAAAAAAATACCAAACTAAATTGAATGAATACTTTGAAATATATAAAATCAAAAATCACCAATAATACCCTTAAATAATCACCTATTACTATTGCTCAGGTTATTACATCATACATTCTCCATAGACACTTAAGCGTCATTCACATCCACGTAAAGTACGTACCGGACATACAATACGTAACGTAAAGAAAGTTGCAAAGCATTGTTTCAAATGCCACCATTCACATTCGAAAAATCATGGCAGACGTAACGTAACGTAACAAAAAGTTCGTTCAACTTCAACTTGTACGTTATGTTTTCTTTGTTGGACCAATGGAAATGCTTTCATTTTATTAGGCAACACCCCTTTTACTGTACCCTGTTCAAATAAGCTCAATTTCAATTTTAAGGTTAAGTCACAAAATTGAATACTCTCAACTGATAGACAATCCAAAAGCACGTGCACGCGTATTTGAATTTGCGAAAAAAAACTCCACATTTTGTTTATTTCACCGTTTATTTGTAGTTATTTTACATTCTATCAATTTTAATTTTTCTATGCAAAATGCGCAATCTGCCTGTTCAAATCACCAGGAGGAAGTCCCATTACCATGCCATTTATTATACAAAAAAAGTTGCCGAAACATAATCGTATCAAAATTGTTAAAAATATTACAATCGGTGCGATTCTGATTTGACATAACAATCTTGTTATGATAATCATTTGGTTATTTTGTAACAATGTGGTTATTTGAGCCGATTTGCTATTCTGATTTTGAAGACATAATCATGGGGGCGTGGTTTGTCAACAATTATTGTTATATTTCATGGTTATGATAGCAACTGCATTTTAGTGCTTGTTACGCTCATTTTAATCATTGTTACGTTCGTGAAAGACAGTTGTTATATAAATATTTGAATTATTTTTAGTTAGTAAATGTTGTATATTGAACTGTGTCTCAATGTATTTAAAAATTTCAGATTTCTCTTTAAAAAAGAAGTTATATAAATTAATTTCAATTTTAAACATTTAAAAAAAGTCAAAACAAATAAAAAATTCGTCATGTGAATGCAGAAAAAACCTAAGTGCAAATTTCTTTATCTACATTTTATTACAGAAAATTATAGTTTCAGAATAAATTGTTTTGCGATGCAGAAAAATTATTATAAAATTTTATTAGAATTTTGGACTCAGGATTTTTCTGCATTGTAAAACACATCTCATACTATAATTTTCTGTAATAAAATAAAAATCAAGAAATTTGGACTTAGGTTTTTTCTGCATTCACATGACGAATTGTAACCCGCAAATCGTTATATTATGAAACAAAAATTTAAATGCTCATTGCGTCCTAAAAAGTTTAAAGGATAAAAAAAATATTCCAGATTCCTCAATTTGATAAACAGATTTAATGGACGATTGATGGAGGTGAATTTGTTCCTTCACGACCATATTAAAAAAAATGTAACAATATTGTATGTAAATTCTTTTCGTACTTACACAAAAAATTATTTAAATTATAAATAAAAAACACAAAAAAGTGTATAAATTAATTAATTTTACTTAAAACAATTTTGAATACAAATTTATTTTGATATGCCTATATATTACAAAACAAAATTAAAGTTTTTAAATCACAACTGGTGGAACGATGTGTCATATTTGTAGTATTTTTACGGTACATTTGAACTATTTATAACAAGGTTTGGTTATGCTTAAATTATAGCAATCATGATTATGCCTGTTTAAACAGAATAGCAATTTTTGATAACATTGTTACGGAGATGGTTATAACTTAGGAAAGCAATCTAGTCATAACAATATGATTATATAACCATGTGCAAATCAGAATCGCACCGAATGTTTATAAAATTTACTAATACTAAACTATAATTCCATAAGGAGCAGTGTACAAGCTGCTGCAACTAATCTTTAAATAACATTTTAATTTTATGTTGTAAATGCATAATTATGCCCCATTATGAAGTAGATGTGTGATCAGAATCGTTGTGCTAATCTATATATACATAAAATAGAAGAAGCCGATCATGATAACTGTTATTATCAATAGCAATAGTCCAGTAAAGAAGTTTTCTCGGATTTGGGATTTCTGAAAGTAGCAATGTTAAGTTAGTTAACCCATAAAAATTACTTAATCAGGACTGCACTTACCCATCGGAACGCATCGGATTTTCTGGAACTCCACGAATTTCTGAATGCCCGTGCACGTGTTGGATATATGGTTAAACCGGTTAAACTATCATTTTCCCTTTTGAAGGTAATTGAGGGTTTTACAGATTCATAATTGCTTCGATTAGCTTTTTCGTAATCAGGAAGAGGAATTTCTCCTGTCGGAATTAATTGTTTCACGGGAAGACGCATGAATGTTTTAATGATAATATCTCCACTTATTGCCATTTGTGTTATATTGTACCATGGAATTTCGGGCAAATACTCATCAACTTCGGCACCATTGATGGAAACCTAAAAAAGTATAGCTAGAACTTAACTTTTAAATGAATTGAAGAAAACATTACAACCTTGTAAATATTTTGGGTACATTGCATGACAATTTCAAGATCTGGAAATTGCTTGAAACACAAACCATAATATTTCTTTATTTTGCTCGATCCGTTAGAAAGTTTTGAAGTTACAACAACTTCATCGATTTTAAAATCGATTTCAGTCAACAGTCCAATATCAGCAGTTGGTCCTTCGCTACATTTGAAAGAAACATTTGCCCTAAAATAAGCTTATAATTATTTCTGCTGTATTTTGCAAATTGTTGTTATTTTTACCTATCGACTTATTTACCACTGTTGCAGAAATTTTGATATGCTCTCCTGGTTCCAAATTCAAAGTGCACAGGTGTGGGTTGTTGTTCTATGAATCAACAAATTTTTTTAAATTTATTTAGTAAACATTATTGAACTATGAGTTATAAGAAAAAATAATGATGAAACACAAAAGAATGATATCGCTTATTCATACTGTTGTGTTTCGCGTCATTCAATGTTAGGAAATCGATATGCACTAGTATGAAAGAAAACGCAGTCTGGGGAGGTGCAAGTTGTTTTTTTATTGTTGTTAGATTTAAGTTTGTTCATGTACACTGTAAAAAATCACATAAAAATACATTCAAATACGTGTAATTTTAAAATAACCGGTGATAATAAGAAAATTTTAATTTTTAATTGGAAATTTCAAGTTAGGTAATGGTACCCATTATTACCTTTCAGAAGACCATTTTCTTAAAATGACCCAATTTTGCAATTTTCTATAAATCGGCAAGAAAAATAAATTTTTAGAATTCAATTAATAATCCTTCATTTAGCGAAAAATATTATTTTATATCTAATAGTAACTACTAATATTTTTAATAAATATTATAAAATTAAATGTAAAAGAAATAATTTAGTATTATTAATTTAGTCTATGGATTGCTAAAAATATCAAAAGTCAAAACATGTTGGTCATAATTTTAGGGTAAAATTTTCAATAAGCAAGACTGTTATAAAATTAATAAAATATTATTTTTACAATAATTTGGTAAAATATACTCACAGGCAAGTTCACGACAGTGTCCATTTCTTTGCTGTTGAACGGGTACTAACAGAATAATAATCGCCAAAGAATTACCAATCTGACTTAATAAATGAATTTTATTTCTTTGTAATCTATTTTCACTCTCTTCAATCGTAAAATTTTTAAAAATTTGTTTAATAAATGAATACTTCGCTAGTTATACAGGGCGTTTACACATACACGTATGCAATATTGCCAATTGATACCCGAGATCCATGTTGGTCACTTTTTTTATTAGAATAACAAAAACAACTCGCATGAAATAAATTAGATATAACTAAAATTTCAATTTATAAATCAAATTTAAACAACACAATATCATAACGTACTCATTGTATAAGTGCAAGGTTGGTAGGTTTCTAATTTTTTTGACCGTTATACTAATATCACATTTGAAGACACAAGTGGATGAAGGTTCTATGTGACATTTTGTAAAAAAATGAGATTTTCCGATGGATAACGGTTTTAAACACATACAATTTTTTTAGTTTAGGTCCCATTCATTTATTTTAAAAAATGAGAAAGTTTCTAGGTGCTAAATGATTCATGTACACCTTTTTTGTAAAAATATTTGCTTTATGTAATGGATAAAAGATTCATGTTACGATCATGAATCCTTTATCCACTTATATTTGGTTGACAAAGAAAAAACATCGCGATATGACGAATCCGCACTCTTCTGACTCACGATAAACCGAGTGTTACCTGTACTTGAATCCTTTATCAATTAAAAGCAGACGCGCATTTCTTTTGAATTTTGATAACACTGCAGTTTTACAAGAGAAGTTACATCATTTCCTTTCGTTGGCTTGTGCATTAATGTGCTCGTGAATTACGTGTAATTAATGAGTTCCAACATGATGTCTTCCAGAACAAAAATAATATTAGCGCGTGCTAAAAAAGCTGTTGATAATGGTAAGTACTTTCTAATAAGTTATTGAACATTAAAATAATTAAAGGTAAGATAAGTATTTATTATGCTTGCTTGCTTGCTGTATTAACCAACATTTTAAGGTAGGTACTCAAGAGAAAAAATGAATTTTGTTTTATAGGATCCAATACAACGAACTACAATAATATGCCGACAAGGACGCCTATAAAAAATGCTGATATTGAAATGGAAGATAATGTTAGACCTGGCATATCTAATGTTACTCCCGATAGAAAGCGTTTGTATGGTAAGTTTTAATTCCTTAAGGATGGGATGACACCGACGAAGATAGAGATATTATTGCAATGTAATAGACAGAGATCGCAGTAGTAACTTTAAAAATTGCTAGCAGTGCAATTAGATCAAATTTTGTAAAACTGAAATGGTCAAATCGCAGTAAATTTTATTACAAAACCAGTGATACTAATGTTTTTGGATTTAAAGCAACATAAATAGGTAAAATTACAAAAACAAGATATGGTTTTGAAGTTTTTAGTTTTGAAATTTTACCTATTTATGTTGCTTTCAATCCAAAAACATTAGTAGCACTGGTTTTGTAATAAAATTTTCTACGATTTGATCATTTCAGTTTTACTGCTTTTCAGTTACACTGCAAAGCAATTTTTGAAGTTACTACTGCGGTCACTTTCTATTACATAGCAATATTATCTATATCTTCTCGGTAAATATGACTGTTTTCTATTCAAATACAGTCAAACTTCTATAAGTCGAACTTCCTTAACTCGAATTTCTCCATATCTCGAAATTTGAAAAGGATTTGAAAGTCTTTTATTTCAATTCTACTTATATTTCTAGATGTCGAATTTTCTATAACTCGAATTGTTTTTACTGTACTTTGGAGTTTCGACTTATGGAAGTTTGACTGTATTTTAATGTTTTTGAACATTAAAATAATTAAATTAATGCTGTTTGTGTTGAAATATGCAACGCACAAATTTAACTAAAATATATGCTTGCTTACTTGATGTATTAACCAAAATTTTAGGATACTCTAGAGAAAAAATCAATTCTGTTTTAGGATCTAATACAACGAACTACAATATTATGCCGTTAAGGACGCCTATAAAAAATACTGATAGTGAAACGGAAGATAATGTTAGACCTGGTACATCTAATGTTACTCCTGATCAGAAGTGTTTGTTTGGTAAGTTTTAATTACTTAAGATTACATGAAAATAATATGACTGTTTTTTATTCAAATATTTTAAAGTTGTTTGATTTTTATAGATTTCTCTGACAACGATTCTTTCGATGATTACATACCAAGCAACCCCGATACAGATAGTAGTGATACCGACTCTTATGACAAAAAAACCAAATTCAAAAGACCTTCTAAAGCTAGCACCGTAAATATTATTGACCATGAAGAAATATCTATCGACGCAGGTAATATGGAGACATCTGAAGAAATAGCAATAAGTGATGAGATAGTGGCTATTGAAGATACAAGAACTAATCAACCAGAATATACAGTCAAAGAAGATACAGCGATAGATAGAGTAAAGAAAAAATTATTTATATTACCAGAAAAAACTTCCAAGAAGCGACAGAGGAACGTAAATAAGTGGAAAAGACAAAAAGCGGCAATATCCAGAGAAAAAGGTGAAAGTTATATATCACAGAAGGGAAAATTAATGCCGAGCAAGAAAATTGAGTTGAATTCTTTATGCCACAAAACGAAATGTAAACTAAGATGCGACGAATATTTTGATCAAGAGGCAAGAACGCATATATTCAATAAATTTTACTCTTTGAATATAAATTCCAAAAATAACTTGCTCTTCAAAAGTCTTTCAATTCAGCCTGTCCAGCGTCACAGAAAGAATATCAAAAAACCAAAATCATTCTCCTTTAAATATACAGTGACATATAATCAAAAAGTAATTCAGGTTTGTAAATCAGCAATATGTGCAATTTATCAAATTTCGAATAAAAAAATACAGATGATTCAAAACAAACTTAAAGGTGGTTCTTCTGCACCTACACCAGACAAACGAGGTATTCATCTAAATAGGCCACATAAAATTCCTGAAGAAGTAGTAAATTTCGTGATCAATCACATTAAACAATTTCCTGCAGATCAATCTCATTATTCAAGGAATAAAAATATTTACAAAATGTATTTATCGCCTTTGCTAAATACACAAAAAATGTTCGACCTATATATTGAGTTTTGCGGGCAACAAAATCTTTCAGGAAAATATTTAATAAAAAAGTGCAGCTACAGCAAACTTTTTGCTAAGCACTTTAATCTTTCATTTGGAGAGCCCCAGAGCGACACATGTAGTAAATGCGATGCTGGTTTAGATACAGAGGAGCATATAGAAAACTACAGATTTGCTTTTCACCAGCAAAAGCGTGACAGAGCAGTAGCTTTATCAAGCGATGATGTACTTTATGCAACTATGGATTTGCAGCAGACAATGCCTTTACCAAAACTAAGCACGTCTAAGGCGTTCTACTTGAGGCAATTATGGTTCTACAACTTCAGTCTACACACAGTTACAAAATCTGGTGTTAAACCGTTCTTTTATACCTGGACTGAAAACGTGTCTACGAAAGGAAGTTTAGAAATTGGCAGTTGTCTTCATACGTTTGCCCAACAATTATTTGATGTTGCTACGCAGAACAATAATATTAAGCATCTTGTTATATGGTCCGACTCATGTTCGGGCCAAAACAAAAACTTTAATTTGATTACTCTCTATCAATACTTCATATTAAAAGGATATTTTAAGACAATAGACCATAAGTTCCCAGAAGTAGGCCATTCTTATCTGGACTCCGATAGAGACTTTGGAAGGATAGAGAAAATACTACGAAAACATTCAAATATTTATACTCCTACTGAATATCGATATATTATAAAGTCAGCCACCGTGAAAAACTCGGTAGTATTTAATATGGAAAACCACTTCAAAAATATTGATGAAATAGCGGTTAAAATGCACTTGCATAACAGAAAAAAAAATGTTTTAAATGACGCAGTATTGTTTCGAGACTGCATTAAGTGGATACGTGTAGACCAGTATGGAAGTTATTTATACAAAAATACTCTTGATGAATATACGCCTTTTTTAAAGGTAGATATTTTAAATGCTAAATGCCAAAAAATTCAAGAGGAAGATTACACTTTAGCTATTCTCTCGGATAATAAGAATAAAATAAGTGAAGAAAAAATATTAAATCTGAAACAGCAGTTAGTATATGTTCCCGACGAATTTAAACCCTTTTTTGAAAAAGTTATTAGTGACAATCAGTGATCGATACCAAACTTCCAAGAAAAATAGAGGGACGGAAAATTAATACGAACTCTTTTTTCAGCAGGAAGCAGAAAAAAATGTAGTAAACTGCACTTAATTTTTCAAACCGGTAAACTGCACGAATTTGAAGTGAAGTTTACCCTTGTAAGGTAGTTTTGGGGTACTGTACTATGTTTACCATACCATATGCTATTGTTTATGTATTGTTTATTTGAAAAATTAAAATAATAAAATATACCTATAACTTTTATTCGCTCCACCTTTTCGGGTAGTTTTCTTTTCTATTTGCTACAATTTTTAAAACTATAAAAGAATTTAAAAAAAATAGTAGGAAAAAGTGGAACGATAATATCATTTACCTTACTCCGAAAAATAGTACAACATAAAGTACATAACAGATGAGTCGGTTTCCATACAATCAGTTGTGTAGCAATGGTTGTAGGTATACGATTACAAATTGTGTGGCGAGTGGGAGTGAGAGAGAGTAATTTCTTGAATGTTCAAGTCGCTTTATCTCAAAACTGCAAATTTGCACATTCCTCGTTCATTCACGGGGGCGACGATATGATGTGAACCTTTATTCCATTTTATAATAACTTTGTTTTTTAGTTGATAAAGGATTTATGTACCTACCTTTTTTTCTGCCCTTTTTGGAGTGCAGTTTACCTTACCCGAAAAAATAATACACCATAAGATATGATTTGAACCTTTAATCCTTTTTATTATATTTTAAAGTAACTTTGTTTTTTAGTGGATAAAGGATTTATGTACCTTATGTTTTTCTGCTTTTTTCAGCTTTTCTTCAAAACTGTAAACTTTTGTATGTGTTATATGTTTGATCTATAATTCTACAATAAAGGTTCATTTAAAACAGTTAATTTTGTTTTTAGTTAGTATGATATAAAGCAGGGAAGTTGAAAAAACTTTAAACGTTATTTTCTCGAATTGAACTTTGTGCGACATGGATCCTTCATCCACTTGTGTCTTCATTTATTATTGTCGGGTATAAAATTGTATTGAAAGTTTAGTTATATTTTTTTTGTTGGAGTTTTTAAGAAATAGCTTGGCGTTGAAGTATCCAACGTGGATCTCGGATATCAACTAGAAACAGTGCATACGTTAAAAATTAATCATCAAGCTTCTTTTGATTTAATTAGAAGTTGTCAAATTTACAGATGAACCTTTACTAGTTAGTATGAGTTTTTAAATGCCTTTTCAAGTTTGTTTTCGCTGCACTCTTATAGTCACATATTTCACATGAAAACGGTTTCTCCCCAGTGTGAGTTCTTAAATGCATTTTCAAGGTTCTCTTCGCTGCACACTTATAGTCACATATTTCACATGAAAACGGTTTCTCCCCAGTGTGAGTTCTTACATGAATTTTCAAGCTTCTTTTCTCTACACACTTATAGTCACATATTTCACATGAAAACGGTTTCTCCCCAGTGTGAGTTCTTAAATGCGCTTTGAAGTTTTCTTTCCGTGCACACTTGTAGTCACATATTTCACATAAAAACGGTTGCTCCCCAGTGTGAGTTCTTAAATGCATTTTCAAGGTTCTTTTCGCTGCACACTTATAGTCACATATTTCACATGAAAACGGTTTCTCCCCAGTGTGAGTTCTTAAATGAATTTTCAAGGTTCTTTTCTCTGCACACTTATAGTCACATATTTCACATGAAAACGGTTTCTCGCCAGTGTGAGTTCTTAAATGCGCGTTTAAGTTTTCTTTGTGTGCACACTTGTAGTCACATATTTCACATTCAAACGGTTTCTCCCCAGTGTGAGTTCTTAAATGCCTTTTCAAGGTGCTTTTATGTGCACACTTATAGTCACATATTTCACATGAAAACGGTTTCTCCCCAGTGTGAGTTCTTAAATGCATTTTCAAGGTTCTTTTCACTGCACACTTATAGTCACATATTTCACAAGAAAACGGTTTTTCCCCAGTGTGAATTCTTAAATGCACTTTTAATGTATCTTTCCGTGTACATTTGTAGTTACATATTTCACAAGTGAACAGTTTTATATCAGTATGAATTTTTACATGCTTGTTGAAAGCAACCTTAAGAGCACACCCGAAACCACATATTTTGCAAAGAAATTGTTTCTCATCCACAGGAGTTCTTAAATGCAGTTGTAATGAAGGTTTCTCCTGCATTAATTGTTCAGTATCGTCCTCTTCTTTAATATCGATGGAATGATGCAAGTCTTCTAAATTAAATTTGACATCATTCAATTCTTCGGTTTTAATGTCGGATGTATGTAAAGTTTCTAAATCTTGCCTGTCCGTTTCCACATTTTCTAACTTCACCGAAGTATTCATTTTATCGCTATGTGTAGCAAATTCCATTAGAAGGAATTAAGACTGCTATTGGAATGGTACACAATCACTTTTCTTGCAATTACACGTTGTTCTACGTCGACAAGTTTAAAATGGCGACTGTCATTGCAAAATTTAGCGCCATCTACTGCTAGGGATGGGCAGCTCCATTGATAATCTTCTAAATCAGCGTTTCTCAAATATAGGTGGTCCGCGGACCAGTGCCGGTCCGCGAGCAAAGTGTTGCCGGTCCGCGGCTAGTTCACCCAAATATAGTAAAAAGATGTTTTTTTGTGTAGGTGTGTGTTCTGATGGAGCTGCTGCAATGATAGGTCGATTTTCAGGAGTGGTTACGCAGATTAAAGAGCTTGCACCTGAATGCAAGTCAACGCACTGTTTTATTCACCGCGAAAATTTGGCAACAAAAAAATTGTCGCCAGAATTAAATAGTGTGCTCAGCGAGGTGGTCAAGGTTGTCAACTATGTAAAGGCCAATGCTTTAAATTCGCGACTCTTTGCTCTATTATGCGATGAAATGGGAGCTGCTCATAAGAAACTCTTATTACATGCTGAAGTGCGTTGGTTATCAAGAGGAAAAGTCTTCTCAAGAGTATTCGAGCTTCGCAACGAACTGATGGAGTTCCTTCAAAGTAAGAAACCAAATTGGGCGCAACTTTTCCTCGATGGAAATTGGGTGGCCAAGCTTGCCTATTTAGCTGATATTTTTTCCATCTTCAATGATCTGAACAACTCGATGCAGGGAATGATGACTTCCTGTTTTATTGTTGCAGACAAAATTGATGCACAGAAACGAAAACTACAAGCATGGAAAAGTTGAATCGCAAGAGATTGTTACGATATGTTTCACAACCTATCAGCATTTATGGCCGATGCAGGAGAAGAGCTTGATGTTACATCTCTAAGAAATGTCATCAGCCAACACTTGACAAGCTTAATAGAACGTTTCGAATTTTATTTCCCAACAGATGAAGATCCGCGCAAAGAAAACGTATGGGTCCGCAATCCATTTGTTCCACTTACCGATGACTTACCTGTCAATACTGAAAATAAATTGTTGGAGCTCGCTGCTGATGAAGGACTGAAGGTACACTTTGAAAATATGTCACTCGCATCTTTTTGGATAAAAGCAGGACCAGAATATCCCGATATTTCCGATATTGCTTTGAAAAAATTTCTTCCTTTCGTTACCACATATCTCTGTGAGATTGGCTTTTCAACCATGGGTATAATAAAAACAATATATAGGAGTACTATGAAGATTCATTCCCCATTTCGCGTAGCGCTGTCATCAATTGAACCACGGATCGAAAAATTGACCGAAAATAAGCGAGCCCATTTATCACATTAAGGCAGCGTTGTGCGTTATTTTGTTTATGTTTATATATAGTTCTTTTTCAAGTTTATGAATAAAATACTTATGTTTCGTTATTGTTTCATTTGTTATAAATTGAAAAAATTCTTTGACATTCGATAAAATTGTGGTGGTCCGTCATGGATGAGTAAGAATAATACCGGTTCGCCACATTCAACAATTTGAGAAGCGCTGTTCTAAATAATATTGCTGGTTTTTTTATCACATTCAGTTAGTGTTGTGTCGGTTTTGTTTTTGTTAACTTGTACGTGTTTATTGTAGTTGTTGTTATTATTGTAAAGGTTTTATTGTAAAAGACTAGATGATACCCCGTCCGAGGATGGGCAGCTACCCAAGGTCATATGGCTTTTGGATTGCACTGAGAGCTTTCCTTAATCTTCATTCAACTTAAGTTACCTTGGGTAGCTGCCCGTCCTTCTAGCTGCCCGTCCTCGGACGGGGTATCATCTAGTTTAAAATAAGTAAAAAAATTTTAAATATTGATTAAGTTTAATTTAATTTAAAAAAATATATGTAAGTTTTTTGTTTATTTATTTAATGTTGTTCTCATCTCTTATTATAAAAGGCCAAGTCCTTCCTTCCTTCTGTCTGTCCCACGGAAATACCCGAAGCAAACCGAACCGAACGCATAACGGATAATTTCATAACCAATCGGATGAACGTATCATCGTATCAACGTATCATCGGATCAACGTATCGCATGGAACCGAGCGTCAGCAGCTTGCCGCGCTTGAGTTTCTTCTAAAGTTTCACGTTGTTGACGTATCGCATGGGACCGAGCGTCAGCAGCTTGCCGCGCTTGAGTTTGTTCCAAAGTTTCACGTTGTCGACGTATCGCATGAGACCGAGCGTCAGCTTGTCGATGTGATCGAAGCTGTTCTTCTGTGTTATTAGCTCTTGTCCGTGCTTTTCTCTCACGATTCAATCGCCGTCGCTTTGCAGCAGGATTTTCAAAATTTTCATTATCCATTATGGAAGTTCACATAATGCTTTTTTGGAAATAGCTGTCCTATATAGACAAAATGATACGATGATACGTTGATCCGATGATACGTTGATACGATGATACGTTGATCCGATGATACGTTGATCCGATGATACGTTGTGCGTTCGGTTCGGTTCGGTTTGCTTCGGGTATTTCCGTGGGACAGACAGAAAGAAAGAAAGAAAGACTTGGCCTTTTATAATAAGAGATTATTGTAAAAAAGGCTTAGCCGTAGATGAAATAAATAAATAAATAAATATATATAAAAGAGCTTGTCTGCGTGTTTGTTTGTTCGCTATACGTTCCTAGACCCTTGGACCGATCTCAACCAAATTTTGCACAGTTATTTTGTAGCTCCAGGCGCAAATAACTATTCGTGCATAAATGGAGCAGAAATTCGAGCGGGGAAAAAAGTTATTCGCTTTTTTCGATAAATCAAATAACAAGTCAAACAAAAAATTTAATTTATCAAAAATCGAAATATATTCTGATGTACTGTGAGTGATTCAAAATACTGTCAACAGATGGCGAGATGGCGGCTTTAATTCGAAAAATGAAAACCACTAACAAATTAATATATTAGAATTTAGTAATTTCAACGCTCAAAATAATACAAATAATTACAAAGAACAGAATGCCGCGAATAAGACCGGAGCACTTTAGGTCGCAGAACTCGCCGGAATTGTGCAAGAAGACTAAGAAATGTTACGTTGAATACTCATCGAACTGCTTTCCCGGAAAGTGTGAAATTGTGCAAAGTTTGATTTGAGTTTCTTGAAATTGAACCGGCACTAGGTACACGGTAAATTTTCAAAAATGAAGAACTTTTAACGACCAAATTGTTGTGAAAATTGTTGTGACATCTTAAAATGTCGGCTCCAACGAATTCTATCCGTTGACGGCGAAATATTTGAGATGGGGGTTAGGGGGCGACGGAGAGAGAGCAAAAACCATCTCTTCCGACTTCCCAAAAACGAAGAATTTTAAAAATTGCGTTTGTTTGAAAATCTGCAGCAATCTTTCGAAACTTGGAAAATTTAGCATCGCAATACGCGAGGCATCAAATTGTAAGAATTAATTCCATAACGCGACGATGTAATTGGTTCAATATTTGACGTGATAAAAGGGCGAAATGATTTCTGCAATTTGGAAAATAAAAATTTATTTTTGCCTTTAATACGTCGAGGAGACAAATATTAATCGAAAATGTCGAATGAAATTTTCTCGAAAAAAATTTGCTTTGCAACGAAAATACACATTTTGCATATTTTAAATTTTGCCCGTAATCGCCTCCGATTTTGAATTTCAATTTTGACGACGACACTAATTTGCAAATGCTGCCGTTATTTGTCGTTTTTCGTCAACCGTCGTCATGTGCTAAATTAAAGACCGTTAATAACCGTATCCGAAGCTCCGCTTGCTTTTTCTAAATTATCCGTCGTTTCTTTGTGAGAGACCCATTTAAGTGAAAATTGTGTAAAAACTTTGGACGTATGTAGCGCTCTTATTTACCGGCCGATCTTTAATTTTTAAGACGCAACGGAAGCGTATCGCGACGCTCTATAATAGTTCGTCCATAACATTCCTTCGTATTTTCAACGCCGAAGGTGTTAAACCGAATTTAAATTTCAAAATTATTTTTTCAATGGGATAATAACCTTGCAAATTTTTCGAAAAAAAATTACGCTCCGATAATTATATATTAACGCCGGAAATGGACGGGCAAACCGTTTTTGGGAATTATAACACAAAAACGTACTCTAAACTTCTTCTTCGGTTGTCTAAAACATTGGCAAAATTGTGAATAACTTTTTGGAAAAGTGCAAAAATTTGTAATATTTGTACCGGGAGACCTGCGACACTTTTTAAATTGGAGGCGAGGTGGTCCGCCCTGTGAGGCCGAAGGCCGAACAACTATGGCCTTCTCGGATCTATTCTGAGTCTAGATGGCTAAGGGCGGCGGATGCCGCCCGTGCCAGCTAGTATAATATAATTATATATATAATGAAAATGAATTAAAAATATACCGATTTGTCTTCTACTTAAACTTAAATTGAGTCGAAGATCTATATTAATTTGCTAAATAATTATAATATACTACAATGAGTACTTGGCATAATTTTATAGTTTCACACCTAAGAAGGAAGCTGGCAATGTTGATCTCGGATATGCCTGTGATCCTGTTTTTTAAATATTAGCAAGGAAACGGTAAAAAAAATTTGATTCTATCAGGATTTGAACCGGAAACCTTGTATTAGCAGTTGATCTCTCTAATTATGACTGGCCAATTTGTCATGAATTCTAAATATTAATAGAATCCAACTGATGGATACATTTCTTACATTTTATTGTAATTTTAATTTACAGATTCCCATTATGTCAACCGCAATGGAAATGTATTTGAGCGACTCGGTGTCTCTCCAGGAAATGTTGGACATTGACATTAAATGAGAAATTGAAATATTAGTGGGAGCTCACAATGACTTATCGGGTTTAAATTTTGATTTTGACTGCGAAGACGGTTCGACTATGGTTAATCCGAACACTGTGATGCCTCTATCGCTCGCACAAAATATAAGAACGCCTTCGCCTCAACTAACCAAAAGTCTTTTAACGTTTTCTCCCGACGTCATTAAAGTGTCGAGCGTAAAAAATGATGCTACGACGTTTAAAAAGAATCTCTTGAATAAAATGATAAATAGTGAGGATAGGAAGAGCGAAATGAGAATGATGCCAAAAATTACTCCCATTATAGCTAAACCCATAGTGAAGACTGTTAATAAAACTAGCACCATGTTTGCTTTTAAAAACACCCACTCGCTTATTAGTAGCATTAGAACCATAACCGCAGGTCACAATCGAAAGCAACAATTTAATAATAGTAGATTATGTGATATAAAAAAATGAACAGCAGTATCCAAAGCCGGCTTACAGCTACAGTTGTCTTATTGCGATGGCTCTTAAAAATAGTGTGACCGGTAGTTTACCTGTATCCGAAATTTATAGTTTTATGTGTAGGCACTTTCCATATTTTAAAACTGCTCCAAACGGATGGAAGAACTCTGTTAGACACAATTTATCTTTAAATAAGTGTTTCGAGAAGATCGAGAAGCCTGCAATTAATGGTGCACAACGTAAGGGATGTTTGTGGGCTATGAATCCTGCCAAAATTGTTAAGATGGATGAAGAAGTACAAAAATGGTCGAGGAAACATCCTATCGCCATTAAGAAAGCAATGTTGAATCCAGGTATGTACATTTTTGCAAATTTTCATTCTCTCCAAGCGATTCTGTCGCCTAATGATGAAACAATGGTATTGCGAATGGTTACACGGGTTGGTAATTTACATATTTGCTTTTTCTTCCAGAAAACTTGGAATCCCTGGAACGTGGAGAATTAAAGTTTACGTATGAGGAAGCCGATACGTTTGGAGACTCATGCGGTAGCGCAGAAGAGGGTTCCGACACGGAAGTGGAAACCGAAACTGAAATCGAACAAACTTTCAATGGTGACTCAAACTTTTTCGGCATTCACGTGTTTAAGACGGAAGATGATATCGATATATAGGTAATTTAGAATTAAAGGATTCTTCGTCGAATCGGAACAAAGTTTTTTTTATAATACATTAAAATTGACAAGATATTATGTAATATTTGAAATAAATAACTGGAGGTTTTGCTCAGTTTCTGTAAAGGCGTTTTTTAAATTTGTATTTGCTTAGGAATCCGATCCCTTGGAGTACGAGGAAGCAGATTTGCTTCCTATAAACTAATTAAGCTTATTAATTAAGTTTATTAAACTAAAAATAAACGCACTTTTTAAAATACCAGCAATTGTTTCTATTTTAGGAATATTAACTTGCACTTCACTGTCTCGATATTGTACTTCCGGTAATGGTTGGTCATTGGCACTATCGCACATCACTAACAAAGGTTCTGTTGTCTGTAAATCGTCTTCCGTGTGTTTAGGAATTTTACACGAAATTTCGTGTTGGCTTTCGGTTGTGTGGATTCATTTTTCCTGTCTTTTCGTTCTGGCTGACGGACCTGCCTCTTCACATTTTCCCACTGGTAGCTTCTGAGAAGGAACAGCTATCGTCTTTAATTTTCTTCTTTTAACATCGGAAGCATCTCCTAAAAGTGTCGCATAAAAAACTAACCTCAAAAATATTTTAAATAAGAAATTACTTGCCTCATGTAAAATAATCATCTTCTGTAAAATGTAGTGAACACACTTTCATAAATTTTGTTACAGTTTTTCCAATTTTTAATCCACATTTTTCTAACATCGATCAATTCCTGAACTCCCAATTTATTTACCACGAGGGTCTTGTGTTTTTCAGCCGTGGGGAATAAATGAAAACTTAACTCCGGATTTTTCTTTGCCCAAGATGAACATTGAGGCACTGAACAATATTGATTAGTGCTTATATCGAAGTATATTACTAGAAAATTTTGTTAATCGTCGAAAACTTTTAAAATCAGCACTACAACATATGCAAAATAAACGATACTACTAATTTAACTTAGTTCGCTAAAATTTCCGCTAGGTGCCGTGTTGCTTGTCATTAGTTCCCTTATAGTAGAATTGAAAAAGAAAATTTGCGGAAGATTAACATTTACTAGTCTAAAACAGCCCTTGAAGTTGATTAAAAATAGGGTATTTACAGAGTTCAACCATAGGTTACACATTGTTATATTGTTTGTATATTAAAGTAAATTGTTTGAATAAAATTTGTTCTAAATATAAAATAAACATAATATCTTCTTAATTTCACTTTTAACGTTTAATAGATACCGAAAATTCTTTTGACCTAATTCGATCTGGCTTCTCATTGGTTAATAATTAATCTTACGTAAGATTAGTGAGGGGTAGGGGGGGTATAAACTTTCTTATTTTTCTTATTAGGGGGTGGGGGGAGTCTAAAAGTAGGAAAAAACGTCTTACGTAATACATGAAAGAAAGTTTCAAAAAAACTATGAAAATTTGAGGGTATTGCAGTCTTTAATTCTTGGAGATGCTTCCATTTAGAAAACCGAATTGTAATTGCATGGTTTCTTATACTTAGCTGATGGGGGTTCTGCTCAAATGCTTATTTTCATGGGTCTTCTAGGCAGGTCTTGATGCTCATCGTCGTAACGTAATTTATAAGCAATACCATTTGAAGTGTATATGTCACCGATAATGTGGATTGTTAGGAAATATATACAATTTCTAGTGAAGGTATACTCTCACTAATATGGGCAGTGAAAGTTTACAATAACATAAAAAAACACTTTCACTAGCGAATGTATACAGTCACTGATACCGTTTAGGAAATGTGGAATAATATGTAAACCTAATCCCATAATGTGATATTTTTACTGCCCCATACCGCAACTATACTTTTTAATGCTATTTCGAGGGTCTCTCGCATTCCGGTTGCATAGATCCCGGTGTTCTTGATGGATGGCGCCTTCTCGTATGTTTAGCCTAGTAACCAGAGTCAAATCCGCTCCGTAGGGGTGCAGAGCGGAGCGGAGCGCAGCGGCGCCCCGTAGGAGTAGGATTTGACGATGGATTACCCTCCTTTTCGAATGCACACCCCTAAAATTCTACTAAAACCCCTAAAATCTACTATTCCTGACCTCTTGTAGGAATAGTATACATTCGCTAGGTGTTGTAGACTCTCACTAGTAAGAGTTGATCTTTTTTGTGAATCAAAAGTAAATTATCTACTTTTCCTAAGTAGTCCAGTAAATGTCTGCAGTCCCTAGTAATTATTTACTTTTACTGCATTATCCACATTATCGGTAACATATATAAGGCATACCGTATCTGTGACCACAGCATCACCTGTTTTTTCCTGGACGAATGGAATCATAGTAGTGGAGATTTTGGGTGGTATAATAATCTTTAAAAAGCTCATGTGTGTAGTATTTCACTTCAAATGGAAACGGTGTTTTCCTGGCTTCTCCAGTTGCGGTAATAAAATCAGCAGGCAAAAATACATCCTTATTTGTCAATCTTTTCTCGATACATGCATGAACTGAATCACATTCCATATTTGTGTGGCCCTTTACCAAAAGTTTTCTATTTTGATATGTACATACAGTCGATTGCTGTAAATTATCACATGCAGTTCTTCCTGAGGGCAGTGTTCTTTTAAATAATCGTACATGACGCAAAAGTAGATGCAGCAAGATCAGCCTGTGTTTCGTTTTATCGATAGTTGGTACATTGATGGGTTGCAACGCCATCTAGAGGCAATCAAACTTTAACTGGTCGTAATACGTCAGAATTAATTTTTTGATAATAAATTAAAAAATTCCTTTGATATTAATTAGATCTCGTATGTTTATAAAAAATAATACAATAAAACAATAGATATCACTTTGACAGATCAAAATTATCCAAGGCAAGCCGTATTCTTTTAAAAGCGCTTATTTTATTTTTGCATTTTAACAATAAGTGTTAGGTATCATAAGACGCGGAAAAATAATATCTTTTGATTGATATGATTTCCATTGTCATATGTTCCACTTGCTCTTGAGCAATTTTCATTCTTTTAAAAAATGGGTTAAAAATGAACGGTTTTCAACTAAAATCTAATTAGCTCTTTAGACAGCTGCTTCAAACTAGTGTATAAAATTTCAACTCAATCAGTGCACGCGTTTGTCTGTAATCGTTGGAATATGAAATAATATGATTATATGATATCATATGGTATGATATCTACTAAACAAAAATCTACTAAACAAAAATCAATATGGCTTTAGAAAAAATAAATCGACCACAGAAGCTATAAACTCGCTAATGGAATACGTTATCCGGGGAATGGAAGAGGAAGAATATGCTGGTGCGATATTCTGTGACCTCTCGAAAGCCTTCGACTGCGTAGCCCACAAGCGTCTGATTGAAAAATTAAGGCAATTTGGACTGATGAACGAAGCGCTGAACCTGCTAAGAAGTTACCTTGAAAACAGAACCCAAAGGACACATTATGATGGAAAAGTATCAGAAGCCAAGCAAATCTCAAACGGAGTACCGCAAGGTTCAATATTAGGTCCTCTGCTGTTCCTAGTATACATTAACGATATAAACTTGACGGTAACACAAGAGGGCAAACTTATTCTATTTGCTGATGACACGACAAAATTAAATAAAAACAAACACTTAGACGAAATAAAAAGGAGCATAATCACAAACAAGACTGGTCTAAAAAATTGGTTTAATACAAATCGACTATGCTTGAATGAAGACAAAACACAGACGATGATCTTTACGTTAAAGAAACATGACTACTCGAATCCAGATAGTATATGCATTCTGGGGGTATACCTGGACCCTACGCTAAACTTCAAGGCACATATAGAAAAAATTAGCAAGAAAATATGCAGTGGTATCTTTGCACTCCGCAGCCTTGTTAAACACGCAGAAAAAAGCACATGTGTAACAGCTTTCCATGCGCTAGTGCAATCAATAGCAAGCTACGCATTGCTAGTGTGGGGTCACTCAAACCACATGGAAAGAATATTCAAACTCCAACGTAGAGCCATAAGGGTTGTAGAGGGCTTGAGCTACCGTACGGACGTTAAAAAGAATTTCAGAGAGCTCAAAGTACTAACGATACCCTCAAAATACATCCTAGAATGCCTGATTTATGCGAAGAGAAACATGAATCACTACAATCTAGTAAACGGCACCCACACCCATAACACCAGAACGAATAATAATATACAGCCAGAATATTTAAGACTGACCAAATCAAGAAATGCCACACTGTATTACGCACCGAAGCTATACAATCAATTACCAACAGTGGTCAGAGGACTAAACGACCAAAAATTTAAAAAGGTACTGCAAGAATATTTAATAAATCAGGCCTTCTATAAAGTGGATGATTTCTTCTGTACACCATTAAAAATCGATACATGAGGAATCAATTTTGCTGGGTTAAGATGAAAAACAACATTTGATGTTGATCTTCACCTTTTGCGAATAATCAACAACACCCTTTATATATGTATAAATATTATTATCACTATATATTATGTATGTCGTTTATTAGCAATAAAGTATATTATTCTTATCTTATCTTATCTTATATGATTATTGATAATATGATTATTGTAGAAGATTATTGTAAAAAAGGCTTAGCCGTAGATGAAATAAATAAATGAAATAACCGAACATTTATTAAAATTCAAACCAAGATGATAATCGGTACACAACCGGTGCACAATGTCGCGATCGGATTGTACTAACCTACAATCATTATTCGATTTAATGTTTCTAAAGAATTTCAAATCATCGACAAACAATTCTTAATATATTGTCCAATATCATCGATAAATAATGAAAATAATATGGGACCACAATGAGATCCTTGTGGGACCCCCGAAGAAACCATTATATCCGTTGAGTATGCATTCTGAATGCGTACTTTCTGGATTCTCCCCGTTAGGTAACTACTTAGCCACCGGACTTTTCTTGACCAAAACCAATCGCAACAATTTCGGACAAAAGAGTCGAATGGGAAATACGATCAAAAGCCGTAGTAAAGCCAATATAAATAGCGTCAATTGCTCGTGTTTTTAAGATACAATAATAACAGATTCGCAGCGATTCGTAGTCACTAATTTTCCTAAGTGATTTTTGAAGGATTTCTGGTGATCCTAATATTGTTACTAGTATCATCCTTAATTAAAACATTATTTACATTGGATTTCCTCTTAAAATTGACAATCTCCTTCAAATCGGTACCAACCGAATTTTTGCTGCTTGCAAATAGTTTTAGGGCTGCAATTACATTAGACTGTTCAATGACTCTTCAGAGCAGCGATTACATCGGTAATAATTTATAATTATTTATAATAAATAAAGATATGCTTCGATAATTAATCTAATAGAAATGAATGGCAGTTTTTGAGACAGTGTTGTAAACTAATCACAATGTATAGAGCTATGTTATCTTATATCGACATGGACGTTATAGAAACAGTAAATAATATAAAAGACGACTTCAGTGTTATGAATACGTGCATAGGGTACAAGAGAACAGATGGCTTATGAAGTTAAATGGAATTGATATCAATGTAGAGAAGAGAGAAGCCGAGACGGAGTTGGGAAAAGATATGGAGGAAGCCATGAAACACAGGAATATTTTTCTTGCTTTTTTTGTAATTTCAGTATACTGAATTGGCTGAAGGAGCCACTTACCTATTCTGTACCGGACCCTGAAATTCGTAGCTACGGGCCTAAACAGATAATTTAACTAAAATATCCAGGTTAACCCAAGGACTCAGACAGTCAAGCCAGTTGCTTATTCTCCGGTTATCTTTAACCAAAGGGTTATTCCCATGGAGACAATTCTTGGAATAATTTAATCGTTGCAGCATGTCTTCCGACATTAGTTAATCTTCATACTTTTCCTTCCAGAGAAGTATGTATTTATAGACTAAAATTGGCACTCTACTATTAATAATCGTAATTTAAATATACAGGGTTTATCGGAAATTTGTCATTTCAAACCTCAGAGTAGGCGGTGTTTACATTACATAACAAATGTTTTTGGTGTTTACAGATGTATCGAAATGGGCCTGATTGATAGATGCATTCGATTACCAACCATGGCAAATTTAACTAGCGACCACTAATATTTACAATTGCAGCTACAATGTAAAGATGGATGCTTCGAACAAATGAAGGATTTAGATCAAGTATTGGTTCGCTTATTTAAAATATTCGGAATTTTCTGACATATATTTTTAGAGTACTTTTGATTGTGCTGTTTTAGCAGCAGGTAGTACGATAAGTTTAATAGAGGCCGTTTGTAAAGGGGCCATACAAAATGGAATGGCTATCATAAGGCCCCCTTATGAACAATGTTGCAATTGCTGCCAAGAACGCACTTCAGAATAATTTGGCACAAAAAATCTTAATTGTGGATTTTGATGTTCATCACGGCCATGTCGCACAAAAAATGTTTTACAATGACAAAAGGTTAGTAGACTGTGATTTGTAAATTTTACGAGTTCATTCCTAATTTTTATTGTAGGGTCCTGTATTTTTCAATACATAGGTATGAACATAGTGATTTTTGGCCCAATTTATGTGAAAGTGATTACGATTACATAGGAGACCATAAAGGCATTGGATACAATATCAACTGTCCGCTTAATGTGACTGATTTAGGAAATAGTGATTATTTTCACATTATTTCCCACATTTTGTTGCCTGTTGCGTACGAGGTTTGTTCCAGGTATTATTTTTTATTACTGCAATTTATATTTCTACTTTAGTTCCAGCCTGAACTGATAATTTTTTCTGCTGGATATGATGCTTGTATAGGATCCCCCGAGGTGATTATTGACATTTTTTATTTTGAAAAGGTTTGTCGTTTGGTTCAAAAAATAAACATCAGTTTTTTGTACAACAGAGAAACAGTTTTAGTTCTTCAATGCACTCACACCAAACTAATTTTTATTTCTATACTTTAGGGTAAAATGCAAGTGAGTCCTACGTTTTATGGACACCTGATTACTTTACTGTCAGGATTGGCTTGTGGTAAATTAGCAGTGTGCCTCGAAGAAGGTTATTTTTTACCATCATTAGCAGAAGGTGCTGTTATGACAATAAAATGATTATTGGGAGATTCTTTACCAAATTTAGAACCATTGATGAAACCTCATCCAACTGTTGTCGAAACTATCGGTAATTTAATTAGTACATTATCCAAATATTGGAAATGCTTTACTAAGGAAAACGTAAGTTCGCATATCAAGACACCGATTAATTTTATGGGTATACCGCCAGGCCCATCTTATCTGAACACTTCTGAAAGCATTGTGAGATATAGTGATATTATTGAAAAGCACAAGAGAAGTATAAATAACATACTTACAAAAATTCAATTAATTGTTTTTCAGATAATGAGAAATTGAGCACGGTTCAGAGTGTATCATGTTGCTATGATCCAGATATGTTGATGCATGATACTTCAAGAGCTGATGTTGTTGAAATCCCCCAAAGACTTGTAGAAGTTTATAATCTATACCAAGAATGGGGACTCGATGCTAAATGTACTAATTTAAAGGTGAGTAATATTTTAACATTTCTGTCTTTATCTATCTGCCGATCTCGATTGCACTCGTTCGATACCAAAACATGAAATATTTTTACACAGCAAAAAAGACCTGCATCTTTGTTTATCATTAGCCCTTTTTGCGAGTAGATCTTCAGTTGTAGTTTTTTCCATACTTTTCTCTCTTGGATTTATTCCTTACTATCCGGGGTCATTGTTTCCACCTGTTTTGTAGTTAATTTTAATTTAATGTAATAATTGCTTATTTTTTGTTCTATCTTTTAAGAAACCTTATGTTTGTCCATGATTTACAGCCACTACTTACTTCCTTCTACTACTTCTACTATAACAATTTTATTTTCGTTTTCTTCTTAACCCAGATTTGCGTATGGCGTCCACATGAGTTTTAAATTTTTTAAATAAAAACTATTAGTATTGTGTGACTAAGAGAAGAAAGAAATAAACATAAAAAGTAAAAAATAATGTTTTTTTTGCAAAATTTAACAAAAAATTAAACATTTCTTAATAAAAAAAGAGGAAATTATATTTCTTTCAGCTTTATCATCTTTAATCATGTTTAGAGATTCGTGTAATAAAAATCTCCTAAAATAATTCCAATGATTAAGTATTATTTTTAGCGATATTTGTGTCTGATGAGGTCACCTGAGTTTGAAACGCCACAGAAGGAAATTCAAAACTGTTATATTTATTATTTTGATATTAAATGATAGTACAATAACCAGAAGGACAATGACCGAAATAAAAACTTTTTATGACTATAGAGAAAAGAATAAAACTACTTTCCTCACAACTAGATGATCTTGTTCTGCCATTTTCAAAAATAGTCAATTTCTAACACACATAAAATACCGAATTCACAATATCAGTGTCGCACAACTTTGTACAATTAAAAAGGATACTACAGTGAAGCAAGAAAATGCATTTTGAGAAGCATTGAAGTAGGGGTGCAAGTTACCCTTGACTTATTTGAGCCGTCCTATATATAGGACATTAGGCATATCTCGGTTAATAATTCCCATTTTTAAGCAAATACCTCATCTATTTCAATTCTATGTACTGCTACTTGACCTATTTATTTTTTATTATTTATTTTACCTAAATCAAATTTTCCATCAGCAGTGCATCGTTTTTTATGTGCATGTCCAGTGCAAAGTGCATTGGTGTGGGTAGTTTTTCTATGAATCAGCAAATATTTTTTATTTATTTAAACATTTTGGGATACATACCGAGAGAATCTTGACGAATTAATCATACTGGGGAGATCTCTGAAAACAGAACACGAATTAGAAGAAGCAGTTAGTGACCTTACTAACAACATACAACAGTCTGCGTGGCACGCTACTCCAGATGCCTACAAGTGTGAAATCAAAGAATCGGTACCAATTGCATTAAAACAAAAAATATCTGAAAAGCGAAGGCTAAGAAAACGATGGCAGCAAACAAGATACACTGCTGATAAATCCAAGCTCAACAAAGCTACTAGGGAACTACAAGAAATGATGACCGATATAAAAATTCAAGGCCTACAAAATTACTTGGAAAACCTAACTGCGACGCAGGCCACCGACTATTCATTGTGGAAAGCTACAAGAAGATTCAAAAAACCACAACAACATAAGCCACCGATTAGAGACGAAAATAACACATGGATCAGAAGAGACAAAGAGAAAGCGAATAACTTTGCAAAACATCTAGCTAATGTCTTCCAACCTAATCCATCGAGCATCACAGTAGAGGAAGAAGCTGAAATAACAGAATATCTTAAAGCTCCTCTTCAAATGGGCCATTGTATTAAAAAAATTGAGCTGCAAGAAGTGAAGAGAACAATAATTAAAGAAATCAACCCAATGAAGGCTCCGGGATATGATCTGATCACCGGAAGAGTTTTGCAAGACGCAACACAAAAATGCTTTAGAGCAATTCTGCAGATATTCAATGCCATCCTCAGACTTCATCACTTCCCGAATCAGTGGAAAGTGGCACAAATTATAATGATCCTTAAACCAGGCAAAAAACCCGAAGAGGTAAAATCGTACAGACCCATCAGCTTACTTCCCATACTATCTAAAGTCTTCGAAAAATTGCTCCTAAATCGTCTACGTCCTATGTATAATAGAGCAACGAAAACTAATCCCAGACCACCAATTTGGATTCCGCAACCAGCATGGAACGATTGAGCAGGTGCACCGGATAGTAAAACAAATCAATGGAAATCTGGAAGGCAAACGTTACTGTTCAGCAGCCTTCCTTGACATCAGCCAGGCCTTCGATAGAGTGTGGCATGATGGCCTGTTATACACATTGAAGAAAACTATATTCCACAACATTTCTATCTAATACTAAAATCCTACTTAAGTAATAGAAGTTTTTTCGTTAAATATCGAAACGAGTACACCATTCTACATGATATCCACTCGGGTGAACCACAGGGTAGCGTTTTGAGTACAGTCCTGTACTTATTGTATACCCATGACCTGCCAACAACAAAACTGACAACAGCTGCCACCTTCGCCGATGATACTGCGATTCTCTCTTCTCATAATGAGCCAGCAACTGCATCCAGGAACTTGCAAACCAACTTAACTAAAATCTAAAATTGGTTCAAAAAGTGGCGAATTAAAGCCAATGAAACTAAATCAGTACACGTAACTTTCACCATGAGAAGGGACACTTGCCCACCAGTCAAGCTCAATGATTGTCAACTTCCACAAGCCGAAGATGCCAAGTATCTTGGTGTGCATCTCGACAGACGGCTAACATGGCGCAAGCATATTTTCACAAAGCGAAAGCAATTGGGCTTGAAACTGATGCAAATGTACTGGATAATCGGCAGACAATCACAACTTTCCATAGAAAACAAGGTATTGCTCTACAAGGCCATCCTGAAGCCAATATGGACTTACGGTATTCAACTCTGGGGCTCCGCAGCAAACTCAAATCTCGAAATATTGCAGAGATTCCAGAATAAGGTACTTCGCGTGATTGTGGACGCACCAAGATACGTGCCTAATAGAGTTATTCAACGTGACATACAGCTAAATTCCATCAAGGAAGAGATCGAAAGATATAGTGTTAAATATCGAGAAAGACTCACACTTCATCCTAATGTTCTTGCAACTGAACTATTTGCCAACGACTACTGTGAAGTGTGTAGACTAAACAGATACATACCGGATAATCTAGTGAAAAGATTCCAATCCTAAATACTTGTATCATTATAACATATAAATTTAATAATTTTGTAATTATAGAGACTGTTTCCTGAAGTAGTGCTCTGCTTGTTTTTGCTAGTTGTCATTGAGTAAGCTTGTTATCTTATAGATAGATCGCTTGTACCTGAGGAGTTAAATAAAAAAAAATAGCCGGTTCAGTGTCAGGGTTGAGCAAGCAAATTAGTTCCTGAATAGATGATTGATTATGCATTTGTAGGTAAGGACAGGTAACATTTTGTTTTTTTAGTGTGGTTTGTCCAAAGATAATTTAAATTTTCTCATTAGTTATTTTCACTTTTTTAATTAATATTTGATTGCTTGAACTGCGATCGTCTATATGAATGAAGATCTTCTGCAGTTGCTAATTTTTGACACAGTTAGTGGAACATACTGTATATATTCAATTCACCAAATAATTTTTAACTAATCCAGGTGAGAAACTACGGAGTTATAGGAAGAGAAATAAAGGAGGTTAAGTTCAGGAAGTCGATGATGACTTAACGCACGACTAGTTTGACGATTAAAATAATTTTTATCGAAAAAATGTTGCACTAAAGAAAAACTAAAATAAATCAAAATATATCAAAGTTATAGATAAAAGTTGCAATCATGAAACGATGATGCATCAATAACTGATGCAGTTCTACGTAATTTCCAATATTCCTGAAGTACTCAGCAGGTACTGATTATGATTGAAATATAGATTTATAAACTTAATTTTGCTTAGAACTGGGAACCACCCACATTTATACAAAAAGATGAAGAACATTTCACTCAAGTTTATGTCTTTCTGCAAGAAATTTACTTCATTAAGAATGCAGACACAACACTAAATTAAATTCAATGGAGCAACAAACCAGATTAAATGGAATTTTAAATGTTTGATCACTTTATCCGATATAGTTCTTTATAGGCCAGCGCTTTGGACGCGATTTTTGTTCAAAATTTCGAAAGAGATCACAAATGGACGAAATTCGGTAGTTAAAAGTAAACTAATATATTATAGAAGGAAAAATAACATTTTCTGGGTCTCCAAACACCCGACAATTTTGTCATAAAATATATAATTTCGACATGTTCAAGTTCAATTTAATTTTTTATTACCACTGTAAAGTTTAATACTCTCAACACTGCAGTTTTTACTGCAAGTATTAATATCTCGAGAAGTATTGATCGAAGAATAATGTTGATTTTTATGCTTGTGGGTAATAATATTCTCTACAATTTTGTTCCCTTATCGTTTCTTCGTAAATTGAACCGTTCGTCAGTTATGGTTAAAATGTGTTCATCCAGAATGGAACAAAGTGGAAATCTCGGAAAATATACAATGTTTCAAAAAATCCAAGGACACTTGACCTCATTTGATTTATTGCTCAACTTTCGTATCCGTATCAGATGGACAACATCATCCAATTTCTTTTGAACAGTAACCGCTGTTTTAGGCGACCTTTAAAGAGTTCATAATCCTGCTTATGACCACTAAAAATCTTAATATAAATTATTGTAGTTAGTTCAAGAGCAGCAACCGATCCAAGATGAGGTAAACACGTAAAAAATGCGGGAGGGGGGGTTAACATTTTACTAATTTTACCCAAAAATGCGTTTCATAAACAAACATTTAATTTCATTATTATTAAGTTTTGTAAATTGTGTGATTTAAATAAAACTCGGCGCTCCGCGCCTCGCAGAAAAGCTCCGCCCCCTGGACCCCCGGATTCCTTCTATTTTAGTCTCCGACTAATATCTTTAACATGGAACATGTTTTTCGGTACCAAACCGTTTATCGTAGTTTTCCTCGAGATTTAGAGGTGTAGGATAATCCCTTAATTTTTTTGTTGGTAATACAAATTTACTTTATATTGAAGTGTGTTTTCAAATGCACAAAATTAAATATTTAATTATGAAATAAAATCAAATTTTAAACAATGAAAATAAAATAAATAATGTAGATCATAAGTGTGTGAAAATTCAAAAAGAAAAAACAAGAGAAACGAATTTGGGAGATGTCAATTGCGATAAAAAGACGCAAAGGGAGTTTTTACAATGATGTGTAAAACTCGATAATTTACATTAATTTCGAGAGAAATTAATGATCAATGTGATTTCGAGGTGTGGATTAATCCATAAAAGAAGTGGATTGCATGTGCAATAAATGTGTAATGTATGAAAAATTTTGGAAAAATTATATGAATCGATATTGATTATAAAGACAACGTAATCGAAACAAGAAAGGTGCAATTGGAAAATTCCACGCCTATGTACATAAATTTGGACGTGCACAGGTAAATAGTTGATTTTGAGGCCAACGTATCCTTAAAAAATTTACATAATAAAGGTTTGCTTACCTAGTGAATGGAACTTTGACAAAAATAACTAACAAAAATCGGGAAGAACAAAAGGTAATTGGTTAAAAATATTACACGTAAATTCAGTGAAAATTAAAGTTTATAGAATAAGTTCGTTAAAAATTGTCATCCTTTAATTTAATTGTTCATAAAAAAAAAGTTCTTGTTTTAATGATTAAATGTTACATTGTTTGAAAGAAGATTTTATTTCATGTTAGTTAGAAAAAAAAAATTAAAAAAAAAGGTATTTACTGGTTGTCCTGGGACATTCACTCGAGTAGAACACGACAATATATATAAGCAAATTTTCTTTTTGCGCTCGGTTTCGGATTTAAATTTTTGGTAATAAAAATTTTGTTATTGAAAATTCGGCTACGGTGCAGTTGTTCTGACCACTCGAAACAAAATTTCTTCAGCTACACACTAAAAAACAAGGTTTATAGAGTAGATTTATATAAATTTTATGTGTGAAAAGGGCCCAAACTTTTGAAAAAAAAACGCATTTGAACTTGGCAAATTTTACCAGATTCAGTGGTAAAATTAACGAGATTCCCGCGCGTCGCTCATTCTGTTGACGGTACGTGCAATATGAATGACCCTAACACTTAGAGTATTTCGCACCGGCAGATGCAGCTCGTCTCTCGTACATGTAACATCGATTATTTTTTGTTTTTAAGCGATTTTTTGGGGGTGAAACGTAATAGTTCACTGCCCCATACCGCAACTATACTTTTTAATGCTATTTCGAGGTTCTCTCACATCCCGGTTTAATTTATCCCGGTTTTCTTGATGGGTGGCGCCTTCTCGTATGTTTAGCCTAGTAACCAGAGTCAAAACCGCCCTGGAGGGGTGCAGAGCGGAGCGGAGCGCAGCGGCGCCCCGAAAGGGTAGGTTTTGACGATGGATTACCCTCCTTATCGAATGCACACCCCAAAATTCGAAGGAAAAAAACATTTTATTTTTTCACTTTTTCGGCAATACACGGGTTATTTTCCATTTTTTTGAGTATATTTATTACTAATATCCACTAATCACATCCCCATCTATCCGAATTTCAAAGAAAAATTCAAATCGGAGCGAAAAAATTTTACGCATTTTCAAGGGACCACGGGCGAACGTTGGCACATCGACCGGGGTCTGCCGCATACTCGATGCTAATTTCCCGTACTTTTCAAAAGTCGATTTTGGGGTTGTTTTTACAGATTTCACCCATGAAATTTTTTCTATAGCCTAAAATAAGCCTGTTCTTTAGTGTGTAGCTGAAGAAATTTTGTTTCAGCTGGTCAGAATAACTGCGTCCCCGAAAATTCATTATTGTGAATGCGTAGATGTTATACGATAATCTACTCTATATTCAAATTATAAACTATAAATTTGAATTATACATGTGGTGCCGATTTTTCGTGTCGATTTTTGGTGTCAATTTTTGGTGTGGGTTTTTGGTGTCGGATTTTGGTGTCGATTTTTGGTGTCGGTTTTAGGTGTCGATTTTTGCGAGGTAACGACCGTAAAAACATGTTCCAAGTTATATATTCCCATAAAGATTGTGTAACCGGGTGATTTTCCCATAATGTGATGTAATATAGGGAAATGCAAATATCATAATTATTAAAATACATTGCTGTTTGAGCAAATCGAACATTCTAGAACATCCTGGAAGCGTGAGATTCGCTGAACCAACAAAATTGTTGAACACATAAAATCAATGTAACAAATAAAATAAAGTCAGTATTCTTTAAGTATTCTTTTAAGCCGTTATTATGTTAGTTAGTATTTTTTAATTCATTATTGTAGTTAGGCAGAAACTCTGCTAGTTTTAAGTTGTATTATGAAAATTAAATATTCAAAGAAAATAAATAAATAAAATTTGTTAGTGTTTTTTAAAAAGTTAAGTGTTACCAAATAGAAGTTAACTTTCCATGTTAAAAAAAATTTAAACATTGAACAATGAGTTATAAGAAAAAATAATGATGAATCACAAAAGAATGATATCGCTTATTCATGCAAATGATACATAAATTGATATCGAATATGATTGTATATGTGTTATAATTTTAATTGTGCACATTTTGATCAAAACAATCCAAACACGGTCTTCTGAGATTTTTCGATGGGTTTCATTAATAGCCCATACTAACACTCCTATTTGCTAGCTCAAATCGTCATCTTTCCAATCATGTAAAACCGTAAAGGTCTGTCGACACGTAAAATTACGACTTATAATTCAATTGGTTTCATTAAAATTTTGAGGTTTAAATTGAAAATGCTTCTTAACGATCGAAAAGATAACGATTCGAGTTAGTGAAAATATTTACTATTACCATTAATTATAATATAATCAGTGATAATAAAAATTTTTAATTTTTAATTGGAAATTTCAAGTTAGGTAATGGTACCCATCATTACCTATCAGAAGACCATTTTTTTAAAATGGGCCATTTTCGCAATTTTTTTAAAATCGGCAAGATAATTAAATTTATAGAATTCAATTAATAATCTTTCATTTAGCGAAAAATATTATTTTAAATCTAATAGTAACTACTAATATTTTTAATAAATATTATAAAATTAAATGTAAAAGAAATAATTTATTATTATTATTTTAGTCTATGGATTGCTTAAAATATCAAAAGTCAAAACATGTTGGTTATAATTTTTGGGTAAAATTTTCAATAAGCAAGACTGTTAAATTAATAAAAGATTATTTTTGCAATAATTTGGTAAAATATACTCACAGGCAAGTTCACGACAGTGTCCATTTCTACGATGTTGAATGGGTACTAACAGAATAATAATCGCCAAAGAATTACCAATATGACTTACTATTAGTCATTCACAAATATTTAATGTGTTAAATATTACTAGTTGAAGTTGTAGTCAATTCTTTGGTGCTAACAATGTTGCCTATTAATTTTATTAATCACAATTTAGAACTCGGTGAAGTGATCGCTCATTTGTACCAAAACTGTTATAGAATACAACCATAGAAGGGACCCCTATACCATATCTAGCTTTGGGCGGGAAGAGCTTGTAAAATATAACCCGAAGATACGATGTTTTGCGTTAAATATTTAATGGAATTATAATTAGACAACATTAAAATTAAGCGAATAAGGTCAGCGACACTCTTACATTTATGTAATATTTTAAATTATGATTTGGACTATGATGAGCAGTTTGATTTATTTGCGAAAACCTGAACTCGATCCGGCTCTGCTTTTAATACTTAGATCGCATCCTGCAAAAAAATGAGGCTAGCGCCTCGTGTAAACAATCCTTTATCCTCGAGCCAAAAAAATGTCACTTTACTCCCTTGGTGCATAAAGTACTATTTTTGAAAAACATAAAAAATTTTATGGCCCATCAGCAAACGAATATTGGACCAAAATGATAAACAATACTCCTAGCTTGAATGGAAAGTATGTTTACACCAGCATTGTAATAAACAGATTTTGCTTGCGACATGAATTAAATTTGAATATTTTCGCATTTCGCTAAACCCAGTGCAAGTTTATACTTCAATTTCAAGTATTTTTAGGGGTTTCAAAATATTACAACTTGATTTTCATTAATTTCTAATTTCAAGCAAAAGTGCTCCATCAGTTGAATCATTTAATATAGTTTCTTGTATATGACAACAATAATAAAATTTTGCACGTTACTTGCTCGGAGCCATGTTGGTAACATTTACAATTTCACAATTTTTTAAACGCTCTTTGGGGTCCAAACGATGGGAATAAAAACTTATTGATAAGCAAACGGTTTTTTATCGATTGATACCAATTTAATAAAACAATTCGCGATGTGGGGGCTGTTTTTTCCGCTGTAGAACTCCCCCCCCCCCAAATTTTCACGAATATCTTCGCGATGTGTATAGTGCAAACGATTTGAATAGAAGCTCATTGAAGCTCGAACGTTTGACACTAATTTAATTAAAAAATTTAATGGGGGAGGGGGCTAAATGTACCTTGAATTAATTCTATATCTGTCTTTTAAACGTCTTTTGGATCGCTCATAACAATGTTATTAATAAAGCACAACAGTAAATAACGACGAATAACACAATAACAACTTCAAATACCTCTTGAACTTGTAAATGAGCAAAATGTAGTCCGGAAATTGTTTATTACTTACAATGTGTAACTGCAGTTTCGGCTCACAAAAATTGACTCTGGAGCAATTTGCAATGCGAAACAGCGAAACTTACTTGGTACTTGCAATGTGTACTTGCTCAGTTGGCTTACAATCTTGACTCCATTCCATTCTTGGTTCGTACTTCGCAAGTTAACTATTGTTAAAGTAAAAATACACTAATAAAGAAAAGGAGGGTCTTCCTAGAATTGACGAACAAGGGCACATGGACCGTTACCATTTGAATATTACCGGTGTGTGAAAACCCTAAACTAATTACATTAATTGCGTGCCACAGCCTAGCAAATTCAGGCTTATTTACCATGCACTAACCCGTTCCACTCTACAGCTTGATTAAATCTTGCCAGTTCCTTGTAAATGTTTTACAGAGTGCTGATCTTGCTCTTTCGATCTGTTGAATTTGCAAATTTTCTTGCCATGAGTGATATTAGCTGGCCGAAAATAAAAATATTAGTCCAAAAAATAAAGATACTACGGCCTCCGGAAAATTTTTTAAAATTTCGACCTTAATGATGTTCTGGCGCGACGACCATGAGAAAATTTTTAAATTTAAAGAGGGTATCGGGTAGGCTTTTTCGAGCGCCACCTTTTCGAAAGTAACATTTTTTTTTCGTGCGACTTCAATAAATTAAGGTTTGGTTTTCTTTCTTTTTCTAATGGATATGGAGTATAAGAAAACAGTCGCGTTTACAAATTATGCTCATTTGCGCCCATGCTTCGCTAGATACAATTTTATTTATGTTCGGAAGCAGTTCATACAGGGTGATCCAAAAAAAGTTGCGACCAAAGAAGTTGTTTCTTGGTTAAGAAATATGAAAACTAACAACCCTGGTTTATTATTATTAAAGGTTTATTATAAATTTTATTAAACCAAATGTTTATCAACTGTATTCGAATCTCGTTAATCCGTTCATGCGCATCAATATATGATGTGTGGGGGGGGGGATTATATTTTTTTCCTTCGTCAACAACATCTTCTCCTCCTGAAAATTTCGGATCTTGGCGTCTGATTGTTTAGATGCCTTTTGATTATCAATCGCAAAATATGGTAGCCAATTTGCTGTTCTTATTGGAATTTATTATGATGTTTACGTTTGTCAGAATTAAAAAAATCTATTGGTTTATAAAACCTAGTTATTATGTAAAAAAATCCGCGTAAGATGGCATAATAATTTAAAAATAGTTAACTTCCGTATTCAACTGTCTAATAAAACAAAATCTTTAAACTTGCCGCTTTTTATTTACATTGGCATCCGCAAGACGCGCTACAGATTTGACATATTGTTTGACACTTTAGTTTTATAATGTACGGGTGAAAATCCATCTAAATTTTTCGTGACAATTTCGTTCATAATAATTCAACCAATAGGATGTTACAATCTCATCAATTTGAACCAATCATATTCTACTTCCTTTGACAATACAGACCACGGTGGTGTATTGTCGCGGCAATACGACCACCGTGGTCTGTATTGTCAATCAAAACTAATTTTGTTTTCTATAAGTTGTTATTTTATATAGTAACGATGGAAACTACGTGAACGCATACTATAAATTATTTGTTGTCAGAAAAAATTGAAATTTTATTTACGAAATTGTCAAACGAATTCCACACGATACTATAAAATTGTCGGTTAATTTTTAAACCATGGAATCTTCGTGTTTGTCGCCCTTAAAATCACCATTCGTGCTAAAGCACTCATGGTGATTTTAAGGGCGACAAACACTCAGTTCCAGTTTCAAAAATTATTGCCGACAATTTGATAGTCTCTTGTGGTATTATATATGACAATTTTGGTAAATATTTAACATTTTTTAATCTGAATTGTACATATACCACATTACATTTTCTTATTGGAAATATGATATTTATTGTAGAAGATGTACGATGTTGAATATTCCCGTGGAAACCTACCCAAGCCAAAGAAACTTCTTATACTAGATCTGGACAATACTCTATGCGACTGTCATATTGATAGGTTTGGTGGGACAGAGGTGTAGAATTTATTAGACCCTATTTGTACCCCTTTTTGAAGGCTGTCTATGAATACTATGAAATAGTAATCTGGTCGGCTACCTGCCAAAGAGCTCTCGACACGAAACTAAGAGCACTGAATATGGTTTCAAATGATTCATTCAAAATTTTGTTCACTATGAACGAAAGTTATATGACTACTGTTAAGGCACGAGCCCAATGTTTACAAGTAAGGTCATGTTATAGTTGACCAAACTATTTTCTTTACTAAATCTTTTTATTCCAGGTCAAAAGGCTTTCAGTAATATGGCGAAAGTTAACCCAATACAATGTGACGAACTCATTAATGGTTGATGATCTCGACACAAACTTTTTCCTGAACGTTAGAAGTGGTGTCCTCGTAACGCAATATTACGAAAGCAACCACGCAACTGATAATGAATTAGAACGTTTATCGAAATACCTTGTAAACTTTGCAAAAAATTATACTCATTTTGAAAGACTTAAACATAGCGCATGGAAAGATTATCTAGTACTTTATAAATTGTAAATAAAAATTGTAGTATTATTTCTCTTCGCGTTCATCCTATATAGTACATTATTACAAAATTATTTTTGCCATCTATCTAAAAAAATTTAAAACGCGTATATTCAAACATTCTAACCTTAAAATGATTTACCCGATTATTAAAACTATATCACGTTTAAATGCCATCAAAAGCTGATGTAGTGTGCATTCAATGTAAATCAAGTTAATCTGCAACATGGAGAAGGCAAATGGTTTGGATTCTATTTGTATGAGATGTGTGGACGAAACCGAAAGAACTTGCGAAGGAGGCTTAAAAGTACGAAGTTGCAGCCAAGTCGAAAAGTAAATCGAGAGTTAATATCACCAATAAGATTAAAGCATGCGCTAAAGCCCCTAAAGGTTTAGTACCGAGAGGTAAAGGTCACAGATCATTAATTAAAAAGACTCCCGTTAAATCTCCTTTTGATGTCGCAAGAACAGTTACAAACGATTCTCTTTCCTGTAAGGTTGGTTACGGAGCTGGCAGAGGTGGTGGTATTAATTGGTTATTATTTTGCAGGGTACTTATTTCGGTTACCCTGTCCTCAAATTCATGGGTTGTTGACCGATCCGTATTGTGAAAAAAGTGCATGTATAAGTTGGTTGATGCCGTCAACTTATGATCCACCACCGAAAGTTGCTTTTGATCCCGTTACTTACGTGTTAGGTCCGTTTTTTGAATTTTCCTAGTGAATTTTTGAATTTAAAAAACTTATTATAGGCTATCAGGAGCACATCTACCCAGGAAGCTAAGCTATATGAAATTTATAATGCATGTTCCCTCTAACTACTACAAGGACAACACCACACGCTACCCACCATGTTTCGACTACTTTGCCTACGATAATACACACACTTAGCTCGGTAAGTACAGCCCCTGGTTATACTTTTCGATATCCTAGCAGAGTACTCAGCGACCTGGAAAAGTCAGGGAAAAATCCCGAATTTTCAGGGCATTTTTAATATATTTCTGAAAAAATACTTCAAAACTTAATTTATTACAAGCAAAAAAATCTTTTTTCTCCAGGATACAACGAAAACGTAATTTGTTTGCTTATTTTTAGCTTCGAAAGTCATCATTTCTCGTACGATGTAAGTTATCAGTGTAACTTGACATCTTTTGGTATATACGTAATACGTACATTACGGGTAAATAATAAGTCACTACTGACGCCGGCGTCATCTTGGGCTCTTTGTCATTAAATATAGTTTGCTTTGTCATACACTTGTGGTATGATGTTGACGTACATTCTTGCCAATAATTTCCAAGAAGGTGCAGTTTTGCTCGCGGGTATTCCCTTTGCTGTTTTAAATTGCACTTAATGTTTCATGTTTCTTTAATTAATAAAATTGCAATCATATTCAATTTTTGTTTATTTAAGACTTTTATCATTGTAATTCCATACTACATACCTATGTATTCGTTTTTAATATCGAAAAATTGTACATTAACAATTAATTTTACCAAGTAATTTTGATTAAACTTTGAAATTATTATTTATTTACGGTAATTTACAGATCTGAACTTTCCCGCCGTGTCTGCATTAACTTAAACTTGTTATCTTTAACAAAAACTGCATTTCTTTCGTGCCTACACGTGTGGGTTTATTTATACATTCGTTTGAATAATCATTTTGTTTTGGATTTTTAATTTGTAATAATAAATATTTTATTTCTCGCATTTAACTTAATATAATGTTTTTATTTGAATCTTGGCATTTCATTTCATTACAGAATTAATTTGTGGTATTCCTTTGATTTTTTTGGTACAGTTTTCCTTTTTTATTTCTGAAGGACTTTATCATGGACAAAAAATAGCATACGTGATGCGTACAGAAACGATCCATTACAAATGAGATTGCTTATCACAAACTCTCATTTGGCGCAGAAGATCTACTAATTTATCGCAAAAACTATCTAAATAGTCATTTACAGACATGCAGACTGTCACAAGTGTGCATCTGTCCGCAGACTCCCATTTTTTGAAGCGAATTTCTTCTGTCATGTTGTCATCCATGAGTTTCCTTAGACGAGAATTTAATTTTTTAAAGAATGATCTTTAAAAAAGTTCTAATCCATTAACCTTAAAAAATCAATAATATCGGAGCTATGGCCGTTTGAAATCAGAAATTCAAAAAATTGCTTTACAGGAAGGTACCCCCCAAGGGTTTGGACTTGGGCAAAAATTTTATTTGAAAATTTGTCTTAGAAAAGTGTCCTTTATCACCACCTCAAAAGTTCTCCACGGTCACGGGGGCACCCTGTATAGTCGGCGCAATCAATAATATTATTAATAAATCAGAAAAAGAGTTTTATCACATTGATAATATTAATACAAATATGACAAATTCATTAATTTTTAATACTCGAATACGAGCAGTTGGGTACTTATAGTAAAGTTGTGCACATTAAAATTGCAAATTGCTGAAAAGATCTTCAAAAATTCAAAAAAGCTCCCAAAATTGGCAAAATTTGCTGATATATTTGTACCCCAAAATTTAATAGTAGTCAACTCCTTCTGGCCTATATTTTAATTTTGATTTTATACTGCCAAACATTATTTTGTAAAATTCAATTTTGCATTCCATATTTTTAATTTAGTTTTAGCAACCGAACCCATGCAGATCCCATGATAAAATTTGGCACACATACTCAGCACAATTGCATAAACAAACAGTAAAAAATAAACAAACAAAAATAACCGTTTTTTAAATAGGGGTTGAAATAGGGTTAATATTATAAAATTAATCCAGTTAGGGGTTGAAAAATTAAAATCTGATTGAATATTTGGATAGAACGTTCATTTACCTTTACAGAACATTTTTTATTTTTAAATTTAGACCACCGTGGACGAAGTTACAGCCGTTTTCCTACAAGTCTACACACCAACTTTTTGACATTTTGAACGACCAAAACAACGAAACGAATGCCCTTTTGGACAAATCCTTAAATTTGTATTTTTTATTTCTTACTAAGATGGTGTGTACCAATTTTTGTCAAATTTGGTGGGGGTCAGGTAAATTCTTCAGTTGATTTGAGATGGAATGACCCGGACCGCGGGTAAGGAATCTAACACGCGCAAAAACGACAGCAAATCAAATTTGGACGCCACCCGTTTTGTTATTAATGTCAAAAAAAACGGGAAAAATTTTACAGACGTGCTTCACCACCGTTAGCCTAATCTTTCACAATACTACAATTTTTGGTAATTTACAATTATTTGACCCTGTGATAGGGTTCTCAAACATTTTTAAACTTACCCTGGCGCTTGTTGGTCTTCGTGAACAAGCACGTTGTTGAAAAATATGATATCCTTCAGAATTCGCTCCCGGTATGACTTAATAGACAACCGCTAAAATCTATATCTCATCTGAATCCTGCGGCGTTCTCAAATCTAAACTTGGAAATCTTAAAAAAAGGAGGGCCAAATGAATGACGAGTCCAAAAGTGGCAATCGTACCTACCTTCCCTTGCAGAAGGAAAGCTTCCCGAACAAAAACTAGAACACTGTTCAAATAACCTTAAGCCACTCAATCGAATCTATCGGGAGGAAACGGTACAAAATATCTCAAATTCGGACTCAAAATAATATCCTTTTATCGCTCCTAATCCGCGCAAGTCTAATCCTCACCTCTTGTACCGGGTGCTTCGAAATAGATTGCTACAACCTTCCTCTTGCGTGGACGTCTTGGTCGCGCCATCTGTGAAGCGGGTTGTAACTAAGGTCGCTTATTTAACTAACCAAGTGGGTAAAGTAGGTATCCACAAATTAAACTATTTGTCATAATATTCAAGTTTAGTTGTTAATGAAATTAATTACATTCAAGATGCATATTAAGGAAATCGTGTTAGATGGTTTTAAGTCCTATGGTAACAGGACAGAAATCACTGGTTTCGATGGCGAATTAAATGCAATCACTGGATTAAATGGAACTGGTAAATCAAACATTTTAGATTCGATTTGTTTTGTTCTGGGTGTATCAAAGCTAAGTCAAGTAAGTTACTTTGTCAGTAAAAAACTGCTTCAAACAACTCACAACTTAAATAATTTTTAGATTAGCAGGGGAAGCTTGCAGGACGTTCGTTACAGGAATGGTCAAGCAGGAATTTGCAAAGCGACAGTATCGATTACATTTGATAATTGTAATAAAGCACAATAGACCAAGAGCCCGTGTACCGTTTTAGGTAGTGATCGGTTTACGCCCATTGACCACCTAAACTTGTATTATCGATGTCGACGATGCTACAGAGATGCTCGCCATCCCTGATTTCCGGGGCGAAGTGGGAGGGCCGGGCTTATCAACTTGTTATCAACAAGTGAATAGAAAATTTTCATAAGTTTACGACTGAGGGTAGTGGGAAAGCAAAGAATTCAGTAAAATAATCCCACGCTCGCCGGTCGTCAGTCGTCTACGACGTGGCGTTCACCCGCTGCAGTCCTCGGAAGATGTCAAAAATAGAAAGAAAAAAAAATTTCGAGTTTACGACTGACAATGGGGGGGGATCTTACCATTAGCCTTTGAACGACACGAACCCCGTCCGCCAGCCTTTTTCAATGGGGCGGAAGGGCGCCGGGCCCACCGATTTGGGACTAATGCCCAGGTATACTTTTTATGATAGGTTTACGGCTGACTGTTTCAAAATTACGTTCAATTGCAACTGTCTAATCGGAAAATACAATCAACAGTCATCCACCATGTATCGTAAATCTTGTCAGTCGTAAAAACAAGTTCGTGGAATGAGCTTTATAAGGCTTTACTTATAAACGGCTACCACTTATGAATTTTTATATGTTTATGACTGACAATCAAAAATGTAGTTACGACGTAAGCACGTGAAGATGAAAACACAATTCTCAGCCGTCCATAGTATGGATAAGCTCAATTGGTGGCTAAACTAGCACGTACGCTGCAATTGCTCGATGCAGGTCAAATATGACTATATTGAAATATCGCCCCTAATTTCTTCAATAGTGTAATTTGACGACTGGCACTTCGATGCATACCTGAATTGGACCTCCTGGATCGATGAATTCATGTGTCAGTCATCTCATGTGTCGGTGGAATGTTGTCAGTCAACAAATGTAACGCGGCGTGAGGCGCCGCGCGAAGCGCCTTGATCTGTATTCTTCCAATTTCCGGATTTCTGTACCTTTTACGAACTGTTTATGACTGACAATGAAAAATATATTTAGAACGTCAGCACGTGAAGGTAAAAATACATCTGTCAGCTGTTTTTAGTATGGATAAAGCCCTGTCAATCGCAAATATAGGACGCATGCCACAACATTGACAAATTTTTTATGTCGGGGTTTTTTTTTTTTTTTTCCTGTTTTCTCTCAAGAGAGAGAGAGTATATTCATGCAATTCGATACAATCTTAACAATAAAAAAACTTAAAACTTAACAATAATTGATTAAACTAAAATGGTGGTGATGAATGTTGGTGAAATTAATGTTGATGAATTAAATATGATAATTAAAAACTGGATAAATATTAAATTATAACTAGAAAGACAAACGAGCATTACAACGGCAGCGGGTAAAAGACAAAAATTAAAATTTAAGATAAATTTGAAGTTGTTTGAATTTTAATTTAAATTTAAATTTGAACTGGGTTTGGTTAGTTTAACAGTTTTTTTTTTATTTATGTAACATCAGTGGGGCATAAATCCATTTTAGACAGACTAGGGGGGGGTGTTAAATTGTTTTAGAGTGTTGATAATTGATTTACAGAAAGTTATAAAAATTTGGGTGATGAATTTATTTGATATGATTTCAGAAATTGTAAAAGGTGAAATATTTAAAAAGGAACAATGTGAAGTGTAGGTATGGCGTTGTTGGACGTATTTCGGGCAGGAAGACAATAAATGATGCAGAGTCTGCCTACTTTTTGAATCGCAGGGGCACACGTCAACAGGACTGATCTTGAATCTGTATAGATACTCGCGCGCAAACGAGTGACCCGTCAATACCTGCGTCATTTCAAAGGAGGTATCAACGGCACTTCGGAACAAGCGAACATCATGTAGCGTAGGTAAATGCTGCCGGGTGGTCGAACCTTGGACGGCATTTCTGTACTCGGTATCCCAAGTACATGCCGCCTCAAGACGAATCACCCTTCTTGCATAGCTAAGAGGGAACTGGTTGTATGCCATGCGACTGTGTGAAACAGCCGCATCTTTGGCACATTGGTCTGCAACCTCGTTCCCTTCAATGCCGCAATGAGCCTTTACCCATGCAAACCTGATGATCGTTTGGTCCTTCAGTTTGAGCAGTGAACGATGGATGGAGGTGACCAAAGGTACGGTGCTACTCCTATTAGCGATGGTAACAAGCGAAGAGAGGCTGTCGGAGAAAATACACACTGAGTGTAACCTCCTGGGGGAGATCCAAGTCAGGGCGGCGTCAATCGCATATAACTCGGCTTGAAACACGCTACAAGTACCGTTTAACCGGTACTTGTGGGTCTCTTGCCGAGCTTCACGGTATATGACGATTGCCGCGCCGACCTCCCCACCTTCCTGCTTGCTGCCATCGGTAAATATAGCAACATCGACCTGGTCGCATATTCGATCGACTTCCAGCGAGTCGTTTGCTTTTACGAAACTGATCGTTTGTCTATAGCGGGGATGTAACATCTCCGCTGGCGACGTACGATTTTGCAAGACGACGTCGTCCGGAAGTCGATCGAAAGTACCATCCATTTTCACTTGCTCTACCCTTGCCACCTCCTTTATCCTTAGCTCGATTGGAGTAAATCCAGCTAAGGCCAACGCAGATATTGCCGAGACCGTATGAAATGCGCGCGTAGCCCTGACGGCGAATGCCCGCTGAAAAGATCGCAACCAACCCAGCACGTACTTGTATCTTAGCACTCCACTCCAAATAAAAGAACCGTAAGTAATGGTCGGTTCGATGACCGCGTGGTATATTGTCTCCACATTTCGTGGATTAATACCCCACGTGGGCCGTACGAACCGACATAAAGATTTAAAAATTTTGTTGGCTTTGACTATGATGTGTCGAACGTGTTCATTGAATTTCAAGTGTTGATCTAAAATAATACCTAGAATTTTAATGTGAGGCTCATAAGTCAAAACAGTGTTGCCGAAGGAAATTCTACAAAATTTGGTTTTTGGAGTGAAGGCTATTGCTTGAGTTTTCGGAGCGCTAAATGTTAATTTAACACCTGCGCCCCACTCACTGATCGCAAGTAGAGCTGCGTTGGCACGACTTTCCATCTGCATTACACTGGGCGAACTCACGATTAGAAGGACGTCATCCGCGAATGCTTGCAGATGACATCCCTCCGGTAAACCTACATCGAGAAGTTCATCCAGTATAATGTTCCAAAAAGTAGGTCCGCAAACAGAGCCTTGGATGCATCCTTTGGTCATGGTCTTGCGCGACTTCCCGTCAGCGTAGGCCAGCTCAACAGACCGATCGGCGATATAACTTTTAATCAAGTTATATATGTTCCGCGGGCATGAAATGTTTCGCAGTCTGTTGAATAGCGCTGGCCACCAAGCGTTGTCGAACGCCGCTTTGATATCCAAGGATACACCAAGTACCAGACATTTACGACTTTTCTCACGGCGGATAATCGATATAGCATCATGCAGGGCGTTGATCGTAGAGGTCTGTTCCCTGTCGGGGTTAGGATAGGTTTCGGAGGTTTCATATCTTATGAGGCCAAACCATACCTCTCAATACAAATTAAAGATAAAATATTGGGCGAGGCTATAATTATTTCCGTTTAATTATATAAATAATTATTGTTTTAATTAAAATTAATTATACTTTTTAATAAATTATTATTAAATAATGTTGTGTTATTGTGTTTCTATGATAATTCCACTCAGAGTAAAATTTTGGCGTTTCGACCAATCAGCGTGCGTTTATTTTACATGATATTTATACAGATACAATTCGTGCACCGTGGATTTTACCCGCAAATACTGTAAAATATCCAGGTTTTATGCAACAATATTCGACAATATTCAAAAACCCCTAACTAAAATTTAAAAATTTGAATATTGTGAATATTTTTTATTGTTTTGTGGTGGATATTGCACTTTTGTAGTGGAAATATTCGAATATAATTTATGAGTGTGATGACGTGTGACTAACATATGCGATACACGTACCGGTTCAAACGCATTAGTCAACCCTAATAAGTAGAGATGAGATTTTTAGGTCGTATAAATGTTATACCAGAGAGCGTTAAAGGGTTAATTGATACACGGCCCCGTTCGAAAGTTATTCTGTATGAAAAAGAAAGAAACGGGGCCGTGTATCAATTAACCCTTTAACGCTCTCTGGTATAACATTTATACGACCTAAAAATCTCATCTCTACTAATAAGTGTCAACCCGACTTCACTTAAAGCAAAATGTACTTCTATTTTAGAAATAAATTTTATAGTAACGAATTTTATATTAAAAATTTAGTGCGATTATATGCTTCCATTTTTTTCGGTACCTACTTACGAAATTTTCTGTTTGATTTTTTTTTGCAATGATTGTGATGCGATATGGTCAATTTGTTTTACAATTTTCGACATTAAAATGGCGTTTGAAATGTCGATTTTCGTATGTGATGTGCTTTTAAGTCGTGGCGTTTCTTCACGGAATTATCACCGCAACAGCAACGCGGATTCGGACAATACTCAAAGATTCAGCGAGTACAGGTTTTAGCAAGGAGATTGCACGAGCGTAGCGCAGCGATTATTGTCCTTATCCTTGTGCTGTATCGTGCAAGTATTAATCGAAAAAAATTATTTAGATCCAATAAAATTATAATAACTGATTTTGTCTTAAAAAACGCAAGTGAGGCTATAATTATTTCCTCCAGTTATGATACACGGATACAAATTCTTATCTTACCATCATGCAGTTGTTGCTGCAACATTTTCACTAAATCGCAGTTCAAAAAGTAATTTTGAACCGTTATTGTTGAAACATCTGCCACACTGCGCGGAGATCATGCGCACCGGCATAGAAAATAACAAAACGTGCGTTACCATATCGCTATTCATAACGTTTGAGCGTCGTTTCTGTATATCGGGATACATCGGATAATAAACCTAATTGAAATAGAATAAAAGTAAAAATGGATGAAGAAATTGATTGACACACACGCACGCACACAAATTATATAATGTATACAGTGCTTGTATAGCATTATCACTGAAATGACGTATGTTGTTAATTTTTAGCAGGCCTTCGCCACACTTTACATTACCGCGGGTGATGAATTCTTGTTTCACGCGGTACTCCTAACATTGTGTAATTTTTTCAAGCATAAACTTATAATATTGACGTATACATGGATATTTGTGTAACTTTTGAAGGGCCCAGTACCTTTTTTCCCCATGGTATTTGACTGACAGTTATAGATTCTCGATTTATACATTGCAGATAACTTATACATACATTTTGGAATATAAACCTATCATAAAAAGTATACCTGGGCATTAGTCCCAAATCGGTGGGCCCGGCGCGCTTCCGCCCCATTGAAAAAGGCTGGCGGACGGGGTTCGTGTCGTTCAAAGGCTAATGGTAAGATCCCCCCCATTGTCAGTCGTTAACTCGAAATTTTTTTTTCTTTCTATTTTTGACATCTTCCGAGGACTGCAGCGGGTGAACGCCACGTCGTAGACGACTGACGACCGGCGAGCGTCGGATTATTTTACTGAATTCTTTGCTTTCCCACTACCCTCAGTCGTAAACTTATGAAAATTTTCTATTCACTTGTTGATAACAAGTTGATAAGCCCGGCCCTCCCACTTCGCCCCGGAAATCAGGGATGGCGAGCATCTCTGTAGCATCGTCGACATCGATAATACAAGTTTAGGTGGTCAATGGGCGTAAACCGATCACTACCTAAAACGGTACACGGGCTCTTGGTCTACGGCTTTGAAATTTACAACGAATTTACGGTTACACGACAGCTTGTTAAGGGTGGAAAAAGTCAATACATGTTGAATGGTTCCGTCGTAAAAAATAAAAGGATACAAGACTTGTTTTGTTCTGTACAATTAAATGTCAACGATCCAAATTTTTTGATTACGCAAGGTCGGATAACAAAAGTTTTGAACATGAAACCACCCGAGGTAACATTAAGATTTGTCTGCAAAATTTGGTTTTGTAGTATCAATAATTTTTTTAAAGATTCTTGCTATGGTGAAAGAAGCTGCAGGTACATGCCTTTACGAGGTTAAGCGGAAAGCTGCACAAAAAACGATAGAAAAGAAGGAAGCAAAGCTGCTCGAGTTAGATACTAAGGTAAGACACTTTTGTATTTTGTGTTAAAATTCAAAACGATTAAATTATTTTCAGATAATTCAAGAAGAAATTACACCTAAACTCGATAAGTTACTAGAAGAACGTACGGCTTATTTAGAATATCAACGAATGGAACGTGAATTGGAACATATGATGACGCTATTTCAAGCTTTGCAATATATTGCTTCCCAAAAAAATTGTCACATTGCAGAAAAGGCCTTGAAGCGAGGTCAAAATAAAGTTGAAAGCATTGAAGATTCTATTGTCGCAACCCTCAATGTTGTCAACGAGGGGTAGTGTAACCCCAGATGGTTTAAATAAAATTTCATCGCAGATCGTTTTAACTTATACATATATTAAATAACGAACAAAGAACAAAATAATAGGAATATCAAAATAATAAATTTAACTTACGACCTAATTTCATAATTTATGGATCCATCGATTATTATATTACATCTTTCTTAATTTTAATCTCTCTCTCGTATCCATTCCAACTTTCAACCCCCATTCTATTCTTAACTAACCACACATCTTTTTCACTGTCCAGTTACTACTGATTTAACTAAACTCCTGACCCACACTTAGGTACAATCACTTCTAACTAAAAGTGCGAACGTATTTCCTGCACGTGTAATGTAACTCATTATCCAACTTAATTATTTTACAATCTTATATAATTTTAATTCTTTCACTAGACAGGACCGTATTGTCGAATATTTACATTAAAATATTATTTGATTATACGTGTTTTGACAATACCCCCTCGGTCATGAAAACGACTGTCCCAAGGCGTAAAAATTGAAAGATACTTAAAAACAACTTCCTTCTCAAAATAATCAATGTAGGTATTGCCATGTATTGCTACTGTTCAGATAATAAATTTTACTTATATAGCGGGGAATGTACTGGCACTTAATTTAACTAAGCTCCGACTAGCTTGCATGAAAACTCTTTTATTTTGGGTCGAAAATTGGGTCCATCAATTTGGTTAAATGCTCATGGAAGCTACCTTAATTTAGTAACCTTGCAGAAAAGAAAAATAATAAACTTATTGGATCTTACACCTGCTTATTCTTGTCTTCACTGCTATAAAATTGAATTAAATCAAACGTAATTATTTGTAAACGAAATATTGTAATTTATTAACAAATATAAGCATTAAAAAACAAAGGATTAATTTTATTAAATAGGAACAAATTAAATTTACAAAGGAATCAAAGAAAAGTTTATAAATCCCCCCGTATTTAAATTCACGCGCGAACTTGGTTATTTTATTGTAAAATGTTATTTGAGTTTGTCGACACAAATTTTGCTTACCGAAGTTATATCGTCGTGCACCATCGATGGGTATGATATGTAGCGGAACAATCAGCGTGGCGATGAATATGTGATTGGATCCAATTTCCATACCATGAAGATTCCTCACAGGATTGATAATGAATTGAATTTTCTTCGTCTCTTAGGATAAACGCTCAGGTAAGTCCACAAAATGATAATCTTCAATAATTTTGCAATCGAAAAGAAAAAACATAACCATCAAAAAATAACGTAACCATAAAAATTTATCAGTGGTCTCCAAAATTTTCAAATATAGTTAAAAAATACTATTCGAAACTTTTATAATTCTTCTTATCACTTCATGAATCATCAATCAACATTTACTTTCCAACTTAACAAGTGAACTCTTAAAGACCATTTCCAAAATTTAACCTTCTTCAAATTTACGGCGTTTTTCTCTCCAATTACGTCTTTTCGTCTCCACGGACGCACAGAGAGTCCTCCACGCTTCTTTATCCTTTCCATATCCCACCAAATTGTCTATCTGTCCGCGCACTAATTTTGGTTTAACGCACACACATATCATTATTAATTTTCACCTATACTTTTACAAATAAATTAAATTTATTCAATTTCTTCCCAAAAACTTTCTTAAATAAAACAAATAAACCTTCTTTTGCTTTTTATAACATTCTTTTGAAATATTTGTGTATACAAAAATTACGTTCTTTCGTATTTCAGATTTGGTTGATGCCAGCAGTTCATTCGGAAGTACCAAGAAGATACAGGTGTAATTCTTTAAATGTAATAATGGTCCTTTAAATGAATATTTTGTAATGAGCATTTTTCCAAAATCAACCCAATTACAACAGACCTCTCCCTCTGATAACCAGAACATGACAGTATATCCTTATAACTTAACCTAAATACTAAATTAACTAAGTACAAATAATAAGAAATAAAATATAATAATTATAATGTAAAACAATCCAACTATATTTTACTAAACTTACTTTTATGTGGAACGTTTGTTTCTTACGTAATACTAGAAATGCTTTAAAATATCATAATTTCGAAAACAAAAAAAAATTTTACCAGTCATTAAGAAAAGTTAAACTTTGTTTTAATCGTATTTGTTTTTCTAGAACGAGTTTTATTTATTGTCAACTTGTTTATTTCACTTTTTTGTGAACTTTGGTGTGATGAGCGCCCTTTTTGGTGCGTCCTCAATTTGGCGGCTTAGTTTACACTTTTTTAAACCTTTTTAGATCGTGTTTAAAACTAACCTATGTAATTATATATTTTTTTTAGGTTGACTAAATTTTTACAATATTGTTTATTTTTCTCTAATGACTTATATCATGAAAGATATTTGATCTATCTAAATTTACACCGTTGCATTTCGAATATACATAACCTACTTTCTGTTACACTTTGTATTTGTTTTTACGCATTACTGACCTATTATTAAATTTTTTAAAAATTAAATTAAATTTGTTATTACGTTTCATTATGGCTTTCTTGATTTAAAATTTACAGTGCTTTTTTCTTTCGCCTTATTATAGTGCCTTTACTATTTAATTTATCATTTCATTTAAAATTATCCATATTATTTCATTCATAAATATCATTTGAATCCTATTTAATTGCCTAATTATTTTTTTTATACAAATATTTTGGCTGGATTTACTTTTTACTTCTCGTGCCTATCTTTTAAAATTACAATTTCCAACAAATGGCGTCTAACGTTTAACTAATAGTTTGCCTTATTTTTATTTTATACATATTTGGCTGTTAGATGCACCGGGCACTTTTTATTTTCGATATAGTTTATCGATACTATAACTCTTACTTGTGCCTTTCTTATTTTCCATTACCATTGTTAACAATCCATAGATATATATATATAACGGATCATTTCTACAGCTGGCGCCGTCTCTCCGTCCCCAGTTTCCATTCTCCTCTGTCCAGACAAAGTTCCTCCTCCAGACCTCTCGCTGACATTGCCTCGTCGATTCCTTTTCTCCAGCTTAACCGTGGTCGACCTCTTTTTCTTCTTTCTGGAGGTATCCATATAAGCGTCTTCTTTGGCCATCTCTCTTCAGGCATCCTATTCACATGCCCGAACCATATCAATTGTTTACGCTCAATTTCCTCTACTACGGTCGATCGTACTTCCATAATTCTTCGGATTTCGTCATTTTTTACTCTGTCGAGTCTTGATTTGCCAGCGCTTCTACGCCAGAAGTCCATCTCCATTGCTCCAAGTTTTTGCTTGTTTCTTGCAGTGATATCCCATACTTCAGCTCCGTAGGTTACTGTACTTTCTATTATGGCTTTGTATATCATTTTCTTCGTAGCCTTTCTTATATCTTTATCCCACAGTACACCATTCAAAGTTCGTATAACATACCTTCCCTTATTTATTCTTTTTTCAATCTCTTTACAACTGCTACCCGTCTTGTCAAATATAACTCCCAGATAAGTGTATGCTTTAGTGCCATTCATTACCTCATCCTCCATGTCCAGATCTTGTATCTCCTCTGTACCCACGCTCAAGTACTCTGACTTTTTCATGTTTATATTCAGACCGGCTTTCTTGTATTGTTCCTTGAGTTTTCGCACCATGTAGCTGAGATCAATTTCGTCTTCTGCAATCACTACTTGATCATCAGCAAAATAAAGGGTAAATAGCGTGTCGTCGTTTATTTGTATCCCCATATTCTTACATTGTTTTTGCCATTTTGCAAGTGCTTCATTTAAATATATTTTAAATAGGGTTGGAGAAAGGCAACAGCCTTGTCTCAGGCCTTTGTCAATTGTAAATTCTTCAGATACCATATTGTGAGACTTAATTCTTGTTGTATTTTTTGCGTATAAATTTTTTGTAGCCCATATCAGCGTTTTATTTATCCGGCATTGTTCCATTGCAATCCACAGCTTGTTAATTGGGATGTTGTCATATGCCTTCTCTACATCAATGAAAGCCAAGTGTGAATCTCTAGCACGTTGAGTCCTTTTTTCCACGATCATTTTTAGGGTAAAAATATGATCTACTGTGGATCTTCCTGCTCGAAAGCCAGCTTGTTCTTCAGCCTCTTTTCCTTCTATCTCCTTTTCAATAAAGGTTTTTAATATTTTTGAGTATAGTCTTCCAACGGCACATATTACTGAAATACCTCTATAATTTGATGGGTCTTGTCTACATCCTTTTTTAAAGATTGGTGTTATAATTGATGTTCTCCATTGTTTTGGTGTATTTTCCCTATTTATGCAACGTTGAAAAAGATGTTTTAACATCACATGTAGTTTCTTAGGTCCGTATTTCAGTAACTCCGCTGGAATACCTCCTGGTCCAGGCGATTTACGGTTTTTCATATTTTTACATGAGACTTCAACATGTTCCAATTTCACTTCAATTTCATGTGTTTGTTGGGTAATTATTGGTTCGTTACTAATATTTGGCCTGGTTTCCGTTAATAGATTACTAAAATATTTTTTCCAGTCGCTCAAAGAGATACTCATTCCTGATAGTCGATCGTTTTCTGTTGTTCGCATAGTTTTAATTAATTTCCAAGCCTCCGAGCTTCTTGATCCACCCACCTGCTGATCTATGTACTGACATTTCTGAATCCACAATTTGTTTTTCTTCAAAGTGACTTCTCTTTTTACCTCTCTATTAAGTTGTTTATATTTTCTTTCACTTCTTATATCTTTTTTAGCTAACCACACTAGATACGCTTGCTTCTTTTCTTTTATCTTTTCTTCCAATACTGTGTACAATCCATAGAGAAGTTGGTAAAAGTGCGAACGTATTTCCTGCACGTGTATTGTAACTCATTATCATTGCTAAGAATTCCATCAAGATTCTCTTGACATGAAGCCTTTCTCGGGCTAAATGATGTCGCCTTTCTACCAGACTTCTTCAATACGATCGTCAAATTCGTCCTCAATGAGAGCTTCCATTCTGCAATGTATCAGAGCTCCATGGCTCGGACATCTGTGCTGTCTTCTCACCGGTAGACTCTCGCTATGATCAATGAAATGCATATTTAAAATCACCGAAGCCAGTAATAAAATTGCCTTGCAAAGTATCGATCCCATAGATTCCTGAGCTCCCGAAGTTATGAGTAGGAGAAGCGAGATGAACCCTGGATGTACGCGTTAACCTTTAATCTCTCAATCTCCAAGGCCTTCCCACGCCTCTTTTTGTTTCTCCAATTTTGGCGCGCCACTTGGCCAACCTAACACAAAGACACATAGAGTGAATGCGAATATATACGTGATATATTCACGTGATGGGAGGACAGAAGTATCAACTACTGCAGGTAATTATACAAGGAAAAATTCAGGGATAGAGAAGTACTGGCCGAAGACGGACATCTTGGCTACTAAATCTGAGAGAATGGTATAAATGTATATCTACATCTACCGAATTGTTCAGAACAGCTGTTTCAAAAATAAGAATAGCTGTGATGATTGTCAAACTCCGTAGCGGAGACGGCACTCGAAGAAGAATATACACAAAACTTTTGTTTCACAATTGTTTATAACTCTCATGCTTAGGTTGGTAGTTAACCAGCCTAAGGTATTGTCTAAGCTGGGTATTGACACGGAGGAGCCTTCTAGTAAATTATTATAGATATTAAACAGGGTGTTCCGGCGGTGGTGGGAAAATAATTCTCCTAGTCTACAACCCCCCTCTGCATGAAACCTTTGATATAGTGTGTTAAACAGGAACTTATTTAAATTAAAAAAATATTAAAATGCATCTTTTTATTTTCCTTTCGATAACATTCTTATTATTTTGCCCCGTTTACAGTTTTCACAACTGTCGACACGCCATCCACTTGGTGGTAAATAACGCATTTGCATTATTAAACATGTCATCTTTTAACGAAACAACTATAAACTAAAAAGTAAAACTTCAGTATTTTTTTATTATAAAAACGACTTCATACCTGTGATTTCTTAAAATGCGTTTTAAGCATATTTACAATATTTTTTGTGGAAGGTAAATCCAAAGCGGCATCGACTTCATCGAGAATATACAAAGGAGCAGGTTTAAACAGCCGCATAGCCAAAATTAGAGAAAGTGCTACCAACGATCTCTGACCACCACTTAACTCACTTAAATTTTCTTTCCATACGCCACCAAGAAAGATTTTCACCTGAAAAATTATTTATCAATTAACGTACAAATGTTTTCAAATATCCATCAAAATGTACCTCTAAACCATCGAGCACAGTTTGTCCATTTGGTGCCTGAAGTTTAGCCATACTACCAGGTAATAAAGTGCCAAAAATAGCCCCAAAATCTTTGCTCACTTGATTCCATGCTAACATTACTGCATCAACCTTTATTTTATCTAAATCAGTCATAATTTGTATAAGTTCTCGTTTGTCACTCTCTACAATTGCTTTCTTCTTCAAGAGTTCATTATACTAAAAACAATAAAAACTTGAAGAAAAAGATTAAGGTTAATTTGAATTCTTTACTTTTATCTCTGCATGTTCAAACATACTTTTGCCTTTTGCATTCACAGTCCTGCTTAATTTAGTGCGTTTTTGGTTACAGTTTCTTATTTTCTCTTCCAATTCTTTCGCGCTGTTATCGCTAAGTTCTTGAGCCTTTTTCAAGTGGTTATTATCATATTCTTTCTCTCCATACTCTGCTTCCTACATTTAAATTTTTTTTTTCAATAATAACAAATCTGTTTGGGCTCTTTTTACATTACCTTATGCTTGCAAGTGTTAAAATCATCTTGTAATTTCTTAATCTCATGATCAAGTTTCTTGATCTCCAATTGAAATTCGGTAATTTGTGCTAGTAATTGCTCCTTGTGATGATTTTTTTTCTGGACATCTTTATTTTTTTCCGTAATAGATGCCTTCTCGGCGTTATATTGTTGATGTAACTCACTTGCAAGTCTCTAATGAAAACAAACCATTAATTACCCCAAATTAAAAAAAAACTTCACACCTTTTGTTGAACAACTTCATTTTTTTTTCTTCACATTGTTCTAATAAACTTTTAAGAGTCTCTTCGCTGGCAATAATTTGTTGCCTCAAATTTTTCAACCCTTTTCTTAATTCCAAAATTTCTAAGTTTAAAATGTCATATTCCACTTCGCGCTGTTTACAATTTTTTAGACTGCTGTCAGCTTTTTTTTTCAGTCGCTTCATTTCTTCTTCAGCTCCTTTAAACATAAACAACCACTCTTGGTGTCCTTTTGCATCTTTCATTATTACTTCCAATTGTTGACATTTTTTATTATTCTCAGTTTCAATTTTCGTGTAAGAATTCATTTTTTCCCACCATTTCCCTATACAAATAAATCTAGTATAGACCTTTTGGGAGAAAAACAAAATCGGTTAGGGAAAATGAAAGGATATTTCAAAAAGTATAGAGGGAGAAACGAATGCAGACCTAAGGTTTGGTCATTTGCTTAGAATACAGTCGCTGGCTATTTTGTATTTCTGTTTGAAGAATATTAACCGTTAAAGACCACGCCCGAGTTAACCTGGGCAACCTTTACCTGCAGCAAAAAAACTCCCGTGTATACTCGGTGAAAATAAATACGATTATGTGGATGAGACAAAAGACAGCTGCGATGATTCAAACGAGACACAATTCAATAAACTGAATATTCTTTTATGAATTGCTTTTATTTCTTGATCCACACTATGCAACATAATATCAACTTGCAGTCCCATTTTGGGCCTGAAATGGCTTTTATGAAGGATATATATGTTCACTAAATAAAATTCATTCATAAAAAAAAAGTGTTTTTTCCCCATTTTTTTAATGGTTCTCCCTTCTTACATGTAAATGCACTGGAAAATCATCGCAGACAACTTAGTTTTATTTGATAGCCTTTTAAAAGTTGATCAGAAGATTTGATTAGTTAAGTGAAACTTTATAATTCTTATCAATCTCTTGCGCTATGAATTGGATTTTTTCTTGCTGTATATGGTAGGTTGTATGGTGCAAACCTCTGTCTAATTAATTCCAACTCATGTTGTTTCAATTCAAATTCTTGTGTCATGTGGTTCCATTGTTCTTGTACTCCAGACATTTGCAGTATTTGATTTTCTACTTCAATTAAATCCTCTTCTTTCAATTTCATTGTTTCTAAATTTAAAAAAGCAATAATTTTCACACTTGAATTTAAATTACTATTCAATTTTCCCACCTCGTACTCCGTTATTTTTTCTAATTGTAACAAAATGGAAGTCGAGTCGAGTGGAGCACCTCCACTTAAAGTTCCAGAGGGATCAGTTACATCTCCGTTTAGTGTAACACATCGAAGATTAATTCTTTCATGGTATGTAATTGCACGTGCAACATGCAAATCTTTACAAATGAAGACATTTCCAAAAATGTATTCCATTGCAACTTGTACATTTTTGTCATAATTTAATAACGATAAAGCAGGTTGAACATTTTCTTTCCCCACCTAAACAAACACAAAAAGTTGCAATCATTTTTTAAGGGGAAATCTTCCCCGCTACAGATTATTACCTTCTGCCTTTGATTATATAGTATCCAGATTGGCAAACCTTATGCAAGTTATGGAAACGCTTTGTGTAATTCAAAAAATTATAAGGGATGGCGCTGAATGTAACAAATTTAAAAAGTCTAGTTGTAAATCTTGCCGTTAAATCTTGGTTTGTAACTTCCGACACCAGGTACCAATTTTACATTTCGTCGCATGACAACGAAAACCCTTAACTACAGGAACCATAGTTTTGGGTATAAAATAAAATGCAATAACAACAAAACTTCGCCGAGAAAACTCCGTTAGGTAGTGACATCCAGTGCAAGCCGACAAAATTAATGAAAATAAGTATCGCCGCCTGGTGGCAGCATCCAATTTGGGTGTTTCCAATTTTTGTACACAGTTTGACAATCTGATACTATATAATCAAAGCTTCTGCTTAATCAATAGAAGATTTTAAATCAATCATGTCATGAAGACTTGCATTTTTATGGATTACAGTATACTTCTCAATTTAAGTATGGTGGGTTTCCGAAACAAGACAAAATATTAACAAGTTTGTTACCAAAATACATGGAGAGTCTAGAAGAAGAAATAAAGCGAGGTAGAGAGATAAATTCACCAATACAAACAAAAAGAATATTCAGAAAAATCAGGTTGATGAATAGATCTCCGGAGAGAGAGAGGCAGAGGAGAAATACATAAATAAAGAAAACTCAAATGAGCGGGAGATGATAAGATCTTGCAGGAGATATCGAAAATGTCAAGAGAGATAAAAGAGGAAATAAAAATCGGAAACGAAAATATACTGGAAATATGGAAAGTACAGTTTTAATTTACAGTAATTTACATCGGAAATTAACTAAATTAAGGAAGATGTGAAGTAGACAAAAGAACAAGTAGTGGTGCAACTGGATAAACGCCACTTAAAGAGACAGGAATGGGAAGGTCAGCTCATGGGAGAGAGAAATGAGAAGAAATAATATACTTAGTGGTAGTTGGAGTCAAGGAAAATAAGGTTTAGAAAAGAAGTGCAATAGAATTCAAAACTGCTGCTAGTGAAAAATCTGCAAAAGGAAATATAGCTGCAGAAGAGCAAAAAAAGAAACTATTACAAGAGGTAAATTTTACAATCTAGCACCAAATATCATTTAAAAAATTGTGTTTTAGTTTTTTAAAGATGATGACAAAGATTTAAAATCGAAGGAACAAGAATTGGAGAAAGTTCAAGGATTGTTTCAACAGTTGAGAGACACTTACGAAGCAGACAACCAAGCGTTTGATTTATCAGACAAGAAATACCAGGCTGCCAGTATTGGTATGGAAGTAAATCATGATGGGGAAGCCCAAACCTTACAAGACCAACTTATGAGTGAGATTTTGTTAATTTTAACCTTTCCATTATTTACGTAATTCTTTTGTTTACAGGTGCTCAGCAGTCGGCAACAGAAGCTAACACTAAATTCAAAGAGGCTACAATGGTGTTCAACTATTTTCTGACTGAGTTAATACCTAAACAAAGTGAATCGGGCACTGATGCATTGGAGTATCTGAAAGAAAAGAAACATCTTGAAACAATGGAGGAAAAGTTCCGGTCATTAGAGGTGGTTATTTTGTGGGTGTTTTTAATTTTTTCTAATGAAGTATGAATTTGTAGAAATCGTTGAACAATTTATCGTATTCAGAAGAACAAATGAACAAATTGAAAGGCCACCGGGATCGTTTACTTAATGAAATCAGAACTCTCCAAGAGAGAGTCGAAAGGTTTCGTTCAGACTATTCGCATACAAATTTCCAGTACAGATCCCGAGACCAATTTCAACAGGGAAAGTGTGCATGGTATGGTGCCGTTTGTTCACGCTGAAAGATCGTACCACAGCCATTGCAATTGAAACCGCTGCTGATGGAAGGGTAATTTTTTACTAGTATTTTTAAATTGAAAATTTAAAGGAGTTGTTTTTTAGTTATACAATGTGGTTGTCGATACAAGTGACACGAGTAAAAAGCTGTTGGAAATGGGAAATCTACGAACCCGTACCACATTTATCCCATTAAATAAAATGCAAGGGGGTAAAATTGAACAAGATGTTGTGAAATTAGCACAAGACTTAGTAAGTTTTAATTATTAACAAGAAATCAAATGTAAATTTGAGCTAATTATTATTCATGGAAAAAGAATTCTTGATGGAATTATGGCATGATATATCACTTGGGTCCATTTCTTTTTATCCTTCGCCTTGTTCTTCCAATTATTTGTCTTCCTCACTCCTCCAAATTCCGATTTCCATACAATTGGGGTTCTGCTATCACTCATTTTTACTGTATAGCCCATCCATTTAATTCTCTGGGTCTTTACAATGCTCACGATATTGGATTCGTCGTACAATTCCTTTAACTCGTCAGTTCTTCTCATCCTTTGACCCTCCACCTGTTTTTCACTGAAAATCCTTCTCAAAATCTTCCTTTCCAATATCTCCAGTATCACCTGTTCCTATTTCCCCAGTGTCACTATTGGTCTTATTATGCTTTATGTCAAGCTTGTTTCCTTGTTTCTTTGCTATGACCGTTCTCAAATACGTGAAAGGCTCTATTTGATCAAAAAATTAATGTTACTTGTTTATCTTCGTTCATTTTAATGGTCAGTATTTTATTAGTTTCATATGAGTTTTCTTTCCATATCATATACTTGGTGTTATGCTCATTAACCTCGAGACCCACTGTACCTGCTGCTCTTAACAATCTTCTTGTAATCTCTTGCAATTCGTTCCCGTTCATCGCAGTTGGTTCCCATTGACCATCAATTTCATGTAGCTCACTCTCACCTTGCTTCCTTTCTCTTCTCGCTTTGCCTCTAAATTCCCCTTGTATTGGTCTTTCTTCAACCGTAAGGTCGTCAGATAAATACATTGGTTCCTCTTAGCTTCACTTTGTTTTTCATAATTTCAAGCTTGCCCTCCCTGCTGTCCATTTCTACTACCCATCTATCCTGGTCAACTGTATTCGCATTTTTCACTTTTGGGTCTACTTTCAGGCTAACCTTAATAAATTCTCGCATGAATTCTTTTGCACTTCTTTTCTAAACCTTATTTTCCTTGACTCCAACTACCACTAAGTATATTCTTTCTTCTCATTTCTCTCTCCCATGAGCTGACTTTCCCATTCCTGTCTCTTTAAGTGGCGTTTATCCAGTTGCACCACTACTTGTTCTTTTGTCTATTTCACATCTTCCTTAATTTCGTTAATTTCCGATGTAAATTACTGTAAATTAAAACTGTACTTTCCATATTTCCAGTATATTTTCGTTTCCGATTTTTATTTCCTCTTTTATCTCTCTTGACATTTTCAATATCTCCTGCAAGATCTTGTCCATCTCCCGCTCGTTTGAGTTTTCTTTATTTATGTATTTCTCCTCTGCCTCTCTCTCTCCGGAGATCTATTCATCTACCTGATTTTTCTGAATATTCTTTTTGTTTGTATTGGTGAATTTATCTCTCTACCTCGCTTTCTTTCTTCTTCTCGACTCTCCATGTATTTTAGTAACAAACTTGTTAATATTTTGTCTTGTTTCGGAAACCCACCATACTTAAATTGAGAAGTATACTGTAATCCATAAAAATGCAAGTCTTCATGACATGATGGATTTAAAATCTTCTATTGCTTAAGCAGAAGGTAATAATCTGTAGCGGGGAAGATGGGGCAAGGCAGGGTAGTTAAGGTTTAAATACCATAAAATACAGGCTTTCAGCAATGAAGAATTACATTAATTTTAAATTTCAGTAAGATTTCCCCTTAAGAAATGATTGCAACTTTTTGTGTTTGTTTAGGTGGGGAAAGAAAATGTTCAACCTGCTTTATCGTTATTAAATTATGACAAAAATGTACAAGTTGCAATGGAATACATTTTTGGAAATGTCTTCATTTGTAAAGATTTGCATGTTGCACGTGCAATTACATACCATGAAAGAATTAATCTTCGATGTGTTACACTAAACGGAGATGTAACTGATCCCTCTGGAACTTTAAGTGGAGGTGCTCCACTCGACTCGACTTCCATTTTGTTACAATTAGAAAAAATAACGGAGTACGAGGTGGGAAAATTGAATAGTAATTTAAATTCAAGTGTGAAAATTATTGCTTTTTTAAATTTAGAAACAATGAAATTGAAAGAAGAGGATTTAATTGAAGTAGAAAATCAAATACTGCAAATGTCTGGAGTACAAGAACAATGGAACCACATGACACAAGAATTTGAATTGAAACAACATGAGTTGGAATTAATTAGACAGAGGTTGCACCATACCACCTACCATATACAGCAAGAAAAAATCCAATTCACAACGCAAGAGATTGATAAGAATTATAAAGTTTCACTTAACTAATCAAATCTTCTGATCAACTTTTAAAAGGCTATCAAATAAAACTAAGTTGTCTGCGATGATTTTCCAGTGCATTTACATGTAAGAAGGGAGAACCATTAAAAAAATGGGGAAAAAACACTTTTTTTTTATGAATGAATTTTATTTAGTGAACATATATATCCTTCATAAAAGCCATTTCAGGCTCAAAATGAGACTGCAAGTTGATATTATGTTGCATAGTGTGGATCAAGAAATAAAAGCAATTCATAAAAGAATATTCAGTTTATTGAATTGTGTCTTATTTGAATCATCGCAGCTGTCCTTTGTCTCACATCCACATAATCGTATTTATTTTCACCGAGTATACAAGGGAGTTTTTTTGCTGCAGGTAAAGGTTGCCCAGGTTAACTCGGGCGTGGTCTTTAACGGTTAATATTCTTCAAACAGAAATACAAAATAGCCAGCGACTGTATTCTAAGCAAATGACCAAACCTTAGGTCTGCATTCGTTTCTCCCTCTATACTTTTTGAAATATCCTTTCATTTTCCCTAACCGATTTTGTTTTTCTCCCAAAAGGTCTATACTAGATTTATTTGTATAGGGAAATGATGGGAAAAAATGAATTCTTACACGAAAATTGAAACTGAGAATAATAAAAAATATCAACAATTGGAAGTAATAATGAAAGATGCAATAGGACACAAAGAGTGGTTGTTTATGTTTAAAGGAGCTGAAGAAGAAATGAAGCGACTGAAAAAAAGCTGACAGCAGTCTAAAAAATTGTAAACAGCGCGAAGTGGAATATGACATTTTAAACTTAGAAATTTTGGAATTAAGAAAAGGGTTGAAAAATTTGAGGCAACAAATTATTGCCAGCGAAGAGACTCTTAAAAGTTTATTAGAACAATGTGAAGAAAAAAAAATGAAGTTGTTGAACAAAAGGTGTGAAGTTTTTTTTTAATTTGGGGTAATTAATGGTTTGTTTTCATTAGAGACTTGCAAGTGAGTTACATCAACAATATAACGCCGAGAAGGCATCTATTACGGAAAAAAATAAAGATGTCCAGAAAAAAAATCATCACAAGGAGCAATTACTGGCACAAATTACCGAATTTCAATTGGAGATCAAGAAACTTGATCATGAGATTAAGAAATTACAAGATGATTTTAACACTTGCAAGCATAAGGTAATGTAAAAAGAGCCCAAACAGATTTGTTATTATTGAAAAAAAAAATTTAAGTGTAGGAAGCAGAGTATGGAGAGAAAGAATATGATAATAAGCACTTGAAAAAGGCTCAAGAACTTAGCGATAACAGCGCGAAAGAATTGGAAGAGAAAATAAGAAACTGTAACCAAAAAGGCACTAAATTAAGCAGGACTGTGAATGCAAAAGGCAAAAGTATGTTTGAACATGCAGAGATACAAGTAAAGAATTCAAATTAACCTTAATCTTTTTCTTCAAGTTTTTATTGTTTTTAGTATAATGAACTCTTGAAGAAGAAAGCAATTGTAGAGAGTGACAAACGAGAACTTATACAAATTATGACTGATTTAGATAAAATAAAGGTTGATGCAGTAATGTTAGCATGGAATCAAGTGAGCAAAGATTTTGGGGCTATTTTTGGCACTTTATTACCTGGTAGTATGGCTAAACTTCAGGCACCAAATGGACAAACTGTGCTCGATGGTTTAGAGGTACATTTTGATGGATATTTGAAAACATTTGTACGTTAATTGATAAATAATTTTTCAGGTGAAAATCTTTCTTGGTGGCGTATGGAAAGAAAATTTAAGTGAGTTAAGTGGTGGTCAGAGATCGTTGGTAGCACTTTCTCTAATTTTGGCTATGCGGCTGTTTAAACCTGCTCCTTTGTATATTCTCGATGAAGTCGATGCCGCTTTGGATTTACCTTCCACAAAAAATATTGTAAATATGCTTAAAACGCATTTTAAGAAATCACAGGTATGAAGTCGTTTTTATAATAAAAAAATACTGAAGTTTTACTTTTTAGTTTATAGTTGTTTCGTTAAAAGATGACATGTTTAATAATGCAAATGTGTTATTTACCACCAAGTGGATGGCGTGTCGACAGTTGTGAAAACTGTAAACGGGGCAAAATAATAAGAATGTTATCGAAAGGAAAATAAAAAGATGCATTTTAATATTTTTTTAATTTAAATAAGTTCCTGTTTAACACACTATATCAAAGGTTTCATGCAGAGGGGGGTTGTAGACTAGGAGAATTATTTTCCCACCACCGCCGGAACACCCTGTTTAATATCTATAATAATTTACTAGAAGGCTCCTCCGTGTCAATACCCAGCTTAGACAATACCTTAGGCTGGTTAACTACCAACCTAAGCATGAGAGTTATAAACAATTGTGAAACAAAAGTTTTGTGTATATTCTTCTTCGAGTGCCGTCTCCGCTACGGAGTTTGACAATCATCATAGCTATTCTTATTTTTGAAACAGCTGTTCTGAACAATTCGGTAGATGTAGATATACATTTATACCATTCTCTCAGATTTGGTAGCCAAGATGTCCGTCTTCGGCCAGTACTTCTCTTTCCCTGAATTTTTCCTTGTATTGATATGTTTTCCAATACAGTAGCCAATACAATCGCCCCACGTTGGAACGACAGTGATATATTTTCCCTCTTCCCGTTCCTAATGGGAGAACGGCCCCGAAAAGAAAACAAACCACGCAGAAGGTTTAAAACTCCTACTTTTATTACGTGGTTGCCCTGATGTTTTTTATAAACTAACTCGCTGTAGCTGGAAGCGAGGATCGTGGATTCAACTCTGTGCAGTGCTGAAATAGTAAAAGGATACGTCTTCGTCGAAATAAAACAAGATTTGATTAAACTATGTTTAATAGCAACAATACTACGAAACGAACGTGACCGTGACGTGCTAACAAAAGATTGCACGTTAATAATAAATTTAATACACGCCACGTCAAAGGTACTATCCAATTCGGGAACCGAGAAGGTAAACCCCGCCAATATAAACGTTGGCTTCAATTGAATAAAAATGATATATGCCACCATAAACAAACAAGAATAAATATAATACGTTACCCGAGCTCAGGCAAGTTCACAAACTTAAAGATGACAAAGGCTCCTTGGATGAATAGGTGGTTGTGAATCTTGACACTACGGCTTCCCCTCTCAACTCCTCGATTGTTTAGCACCGACGGGATGATACGAACAACAGCTTTAGGCAGGATGGAAGTTGATGGAACTGCGCCCCTCAGTATGATGTGTGGTCGGATGGTATAATCAGCAATCCAAATAAATGTAAGTGATGATCGTAATAAATATTCAATCATTCAAAAATGACAACAAACTTGTTGGCTGTCAAAATAATTACTAGCCGGTTCGCACCAAATGACAGTTGGTAACACTGCGTGTTAAAAGTCGCAAATGAAAAATGTGGCAAGATAAAAAATGCTATCTTGAACGGTAGAAATAGCTGTTAACGGGATCGCTACGTATGATTTTCCTAATATCCGTTGACACGGCGAAAACACTATTACGCACAATATAGAACAACTAAAGGTGATCGATAATCGAATAATTAATCGATTGGAAAAATAGGATCACTACAAAATGTCGTCTACCCGTTAGCTTTTCTAAAACCAGACTGACTATCTTCGCATGCGCGTCTCCTTTTCGGTCAAATCACGTTCGCATACAGGGCGTTACATAAGTGGCGTGAAAAGTAAGGATTTGAATTTTGAATAAATTCAAATTGTTACGAAATTGGAATAAATTTTGTAATATTATAATTACCTGCAGTAGTTGATACTTCTGTCCTCTCATCACGTGAATATATCACGTATATATTCCCATTCACTCTATGTGTCTTTGTGTTAGGTTGGCCATGTGGCGCGCCAAGATTGGAGAAACAAAAAGAGGCGTGGGAAGGCCTTGGAGATTGAAGGTTAACGCGTACATCCAGGGTTCATCTTGCTTCTCCTACTCATAACTTCGGGAGCTCAGGACCCTATGGGATCGATACTTTGTAAGGCAATTTTATTATTGGCTTCGGTGATTTTAAATATACATTTCATTGATCATAGCGAGAGTCTACCGGTGAGAAGACAGACAGATGTCCGAGCCATGGAGCTATGATACATTGCAGAATGGAAGCTCTCATTGAGGACGAATTTGACGATCGTATTGAAGAAGTCTGGTAGATAGGCGACATCATTTAGCCCGAGAAAGGCTTCATGTTAAGAGAATCTTGATGGAATTCTTAGCAATGATATGGAAGCTTATCATTGAAGACGAGAGCGTCAAAATCAAGTAATTCGAGACGAAATCGATGCATGGAGCATGTGGAAGCGATAATCGCTACGCTCCTTATGTCATACCCACAGGTTAGCATCATTGGGCCTTAATAGTACATCTTATAACAAATTAGATAAGCTCTACCTTTGTCAAAATTGCCTGAGAATGTCAGGCAGAAAAAATGTTATTATGTTTATTTTATAGTATTTTACTGAAAGTACGAAGTATTTAACAAAAATTAAGTGTGAAGAGGAGAGTTCATAAACAATGGCAGTTGTCAGATTAGAAGATGACAAAAATAAATTTAAATGCTCAAACTTTTTACTTTCAAACCACTTCACAAATAATTAAAAATTAAGATTCGAAGCCATGACCTATTGGTGCCGGTGGCCTCGACTTCAAAGCAAATAAATGTTGAAAATATAAATTTTATTTATTAATAATATCCTAATTCGGAAGAACATTTAAAAGGTATTCAAAAATATAAGTTTAATGACAAAAATGCAGCGAATCCTGCACTAGAATAATTACACGATATTATCATATGAACACAAAATTATCACCGGTCTTTAATATACGAAGAATTTAAAAAATAACATATTTATATTATATACTATATATAATTAAGAACTTGTCACATACTGGAGATTAGAAAATACCCAAGTAAGGTGCACAATCATTCCGCTTGCCTCTTTCGTTTCAAAATTCCATTGGTTGTTGGCAGTTTTATTTTAAGTTTTGGCACTAAACTTATTGTTACGGGAGGCACTGCAGATGAATTAGTAGTTATCCGTCTAGTGATAGTGGGGTTTGGTTTAATTAAGCTCATTGTGGGCTGTACTGCTTCACTAAGCCCATTACGAACTGGTTTGGATAGGGCATAATTTGTGTTGTTTAAAGTGATACCTTGAGGTGGTAAACGTAAACCACACTGTGGTAAAGGCGTACTGTTTATGGCTTTAACAAGATCGATTGAAATTTCTCGTGGAGGAGTTGGAACAAATGCACGATCATCCAATACATGCAAACTGGCTTGAACATCTTCAACGTCCACAAACTTTTTCTTTCTGTTATTAGCAAAATATCGAGCTTCTGTTAAAACTGTAGTTGCGTATTTATATGCAAATTCGCTTAACATAATCACAGTCTTCGGGTCGTAATCAGTCATTCCCATTTCTTTAATTATGGCTAACATCACTTGTCCATCCTTCGGGATCGATTGACCTTTAATTTTATCGCTCATTTTCAGAGAGTATCTCAATATAAAATAACTTCGAACCGGCAAAATTAACGCCAAACAAATAATTAAAGGTTATGTTGCACAATGTCAAATGCTGTCGTTAATACCCCCCTGTCTTATCTATGCCATTTTAGTGCATATTTCATAAAGTTAAAGAATAACATTTAACGGTAAGTTCTAAATGTTCATAGTGTGTCTACATTGTATTTTATTTTATAAATAAAAATTTTATAATAACACGTACAAATAAGGTTCATTTTGCCATACGGTTTGAAATCCGACAAAAATTCATCAAACCAAAGCAAAATGAAGAATATTATTATACACCCTGTATAAAAACCGAGAAAAGAACCGAAATATTAAAAAAAATTGAAAAAATGAAATCCCCGCCAATTTGCGGGGTGATTAATTACGTTTGGTATTATCTTTATGTACGTATATATTTTTCTACTAGATGATACCCCGTCCGAGGACGGGCAGCTAGAAGGACGGGCAGGCAGCCAAGGTCATATGGCTTTTGGATTGCACTGAGAGCTTTCCTTAATCTTCATTCAACTTAAGTTACCTTGGGTAGCTGCCCGTCCTTCTAGCTGCCCGTCCTCGGACGGGGTATCATCTAGTTTACAATCTAACAACGTTTCAGTTGATCAACGTTATGATTGGCTCTGAAACATGCGGACGGACACAAAGCCAGACCATAAGGCTTCTTTCTATACCTTGCGTAGAAGCCTAAATAAGGGTTCTTGTTATACTTTGTACAGAAGCCTAAAAGTAGCGCACTGCCTACCCAGTTCTTAGACTTCTATACACACAGGGTATTTCCAACACGATTTGAAACGCTCTGTATGATTTTGAATTATGCGGACGGACGTTCAAATTATTGGCTTCCACTTGCAAATATGAGTCGACAATCCACTGTTGCGTAAGTTTTCCCGCACTCATGATCGGATTGAAATCGTTTCTAATTGCTGTTTGCGCAACTTTAAATTGTAACATGCTGATTTTATTACGGGATTGCCGATATCCTTCGCAACTCCAATTGGGTTGCCACCCCGGTTCGCCAAACGGATAAAGAATGCCATAAGTCATAGGGTCAAGATTTGGACTGAGAATATTGATACGAATGAATTGTTGTGCATTGTCGACGGGATTTCGAGGATAGATACGGATATTACGTTCAAATGGAGGTTCGCCGTCATCATTTACGAACACCATTGCAATTTCATTGGACGTTGGAGCATTGTAACGTCTTTGATCAGACTGCCGATCGCGCCGCATCACCATATTGACGACCGGAACTGGTTGTCCTTCTTCTTCGGCTCGTACACGCTCTTGTTGCTCAATTTCTTTCATCAGGCAATATGAAGCTGCGATACGATTGTTGACGCGGAAGAAACGATTGATTTTCTCAATCACTTCAGGTAGAGAACCTCTATTCTCAGGCTGATTTACTTGTTCATTGACCGCTTCTGTCGTGTCCATTACATGCAGTTGTGCAAACTTTCCTGTTTGTCCTTCAGGTGGATACAGGTTTGTGGTTCTGTGGTACGTCTGTCCATGAATTTTGAAAACGTATGGTCCGTTACCCGGCATTGAAACAATCTCTGCTCCCATTGAAGCGAAAGAAACCGAGGAATTGTAAGAGCGGATGTGCTGACGAAAGTTCTTGTAGTAAGGATTATCTGAATCTGAAAGCATAGAGCGAAGAAATTCGGGATATAACAATAGATTCCCATGTTGATCGAGCGGTTGCGGAATCTTCACTTTTCCTTTATGACAGCAGTTGTTAAATTGTTTATCAACTGGACGCTCCTTGGAGAAATTCTTGGAGCCGCAGAACTGACAGATGGAATTCATTTCTCCACAATCGTGTCGAGTAAAGTGAGATTCATCAAATCTCAATGCTCTTATTTGGAGTTGAATTGCTTGACTTTGGTATCGATTTTCTTTCTGTCGATGTATCGCATGGGACCGAGCGTCAGCAGCTTGCCGCGCTTGAGTTTCTTCTAAAGTTTCACGTTGTTGACGTATCGCATGGGACCGAGCGTCAGCAGCTTGCCGCGCTTGAGTTTCTTCTAAAGTTTCACGTTGTTGGCGTATCGCATGGGACCGAGCGTCAGCAGCTTGCCGCGCTTGAGTTTGTTCCAAAGTTTCACGTTGTCGACGTATCGCATGAGACCGAGCGTCAGCTTGTCGCTGTGATCGAAGCTGTTCTTCTGTGTTATTAGCTCTTGTACGTGCTTTTCTCTCACGATTCAATCGCCGTCGCTTTGCAGCAGGATTTTCAAAATTTTCATTATCCATTATGGAAGTTCACATAATGCTTTTTTGGAAATAGCTGTCCTATATAGACAAAATGATACGATGATACGTTGATCCGATGATACGTTGATACGATGATACGTTGATCCGATGATACGTTGTGCGTTCGGTTCGGTTCGGTTTGCTTCGGGTATTTCCGTGGGACAGACAGAAAGAAAGACTTGGCCTTTTATAATAAGAGATATAAATAAAATAAACTTTCATAGCCCACCCCCTCGTCTCGAATTTTTCAAAAAAATTTTTGTCAAACGTTTGAGCTTCTATTTCTATTGTTTGAGCATCAAAGGTTTTAATAAAAATTTAATTCTTCAAAACAATTGTGGGAGGGGCTGTAGAAATGCTTTCTTTAAGAAGTGATTTTTAAAATAGTTAATATCAGTCGATCGAGAATTGTTTGAGCTTCTATTCCCATCGTTGACGATAAAAGCACCACACACACACATCCAGACATCATTATAAAATTGGTCTTAAACAATTCGTATGAACTCATAGACCATGGGAAAAATGCTAACTCAATTTTATTAACTCAATAAAAATGCCTTTCTTTACTACGAAATTGGGATAGTAAAAAGTTGCAGCGTTTTAAAAACTGTAAAATTTTGAACGTCGCGACGGGAATAGAAACACAAACGTACACTAGCTTCTTTCCGTTGTAAAAACGCAGGGGATATCTTTTCATCCAACATTTTCTTTTCATATTACCTCGCATCAACGCACTGCGACATATTTATGCTTCAAATTGTAGGTAGCTATCTCCATTAGGATGAATATTATTTCTTTTAAAAATCAAACAACAACATTTTCTAGTAAGCTCGAAGAAGTGCTCGTTTACAATATCGGTCCATAGGAATGGCATTAGTACTACATAAGATCTCAGAGAATTTTGTCGATCCTTCCTGTTATAGTTATAATACCGGCTCAGTTGTCATTTATTTCCATTCCTCCGCAGATAACGTCATTTTAAATTCAATAATTTCTTCTTTTAGGCTTCTATACAAAGTATAGCAAGAAGCCTTATGATCTGGCTCCGTGTCCGTCCGTCCGTCCGTCTGTCCGTCCGTCTGTCTGTCTGAACGCATAATTCAAAATCATACAGAGCGTTTCAAATCGTGTTGGAAATACTCTGTGTGTATAGAGGTCTAAGAACTGGGTAGCCAGTGCGCTACTTTTAGGCTTCTATACAAGGTATAGAAAGAAGCCTTATGGTCTGGCTTCGTGTCCGTCCGCATGTTTCAGAGCCAATCATAACGTTGATCAACTGATACGTTGTTATATTGTAAATACTTCGTCTATATAGTATTGCGTTAATCTGTTAATCCGTTGTTTCGATTTGCTAATGCAATTTATAAATACGCAAATGTTCGAAAGAAATTTACTACGTTAAAGATATTTTCAACGGGGTCTCCCTATATAAACTACTTGTTAGGCTACTATACAAAGTATAGCAAGAACCCTTATGATCTGGCTCCGCGTCTGTCCGTCCGTCTGTCCGCATAATTCAAATCTAATCAGAACCTTCGAAATTGTGATTGTAAACACATCGTGTACCTATATATAATTAAATAAAATTTGTTTTAAATTTAAAATCGACTTTCTAGCCACGTTCTGTAAAAAATATTTTTGGAACTTGGAACTTAAAATGCTATTTTTTGTTTTTATGTGAAAAACTAATTTTTTATTTATTTTAACCATAGCAGTGGCTTGATGTGATTAGTGAAGTTAAGTTGTAAATAAAAGAGAGGATTGGTCCACCTCAAAAAATGGACCGTCCATTACAGAGAAGTAAAGTTTCGAATGGAATTTAAAAGTTTGATTATTATTACTTATATAGTAAATGATAATTACCAACCGCAAAAAATTTAATTGGTGCAGATTATCTGATTATGTGATATTACATTATATGGCGACCTCCACAAATATTCAATATTTACTTAGAGTATGTCTTGGGACAGTGGAGAAGAAGCTGGGGTTAGACATAATTCACCAAGTTTAGGAAGTTGATCGTATCGATGTCAAAAATATTCGCAAAAAGAATTTAATTCCAATTTGCATTATTATTATATAGTATTTTAGTTGGCAATGATCACCAACTTAAAAAAACAGATTATCCGTTAATTTAGGGCTCTATACAAAGTATACACCGAGAAAAAAAAATTAAGTAGGAATTTGTCTTGCAACAATTTGAAATAATTTCTCTTCACAGAGAAAAAATTGTTTTGATTTGAAGTATTTTTTTACTTCAAATTGAAGTGCAAATTCGTCTCGCATCAATTTGATGTCAATTTTACAAGAAGTGAAGTAAATTTGACAACAATTAATGTAATAATTATTTCAAATTGTTGCATGACAAATTCCTACATAATTTTTTTCTCAGTGTGTGTAGAAGCGATATAATCAAAGTATAGAATCTTATCAACGTATCATCGGATTAGCGGATCAACGTATCAGCGGATCAAGGTATCAACGTATCAGCGGATCAACGGATTAAAAGTTATATAAGTGAACGTCGATAATACAAACGGTATAATTATTAAATCTTCAAGTTTATTATTTATATAATTTAAAGTAAATAACACACAAAAAAAAACGGATCAACATAACAACGGATCAAAGTATCAACGTATAAGGTTTATAACAGGTAGTAACTTATATAACCAATTTTCGCGCCCTTACACATAATGCACCTAAACATTTACCAACCGTAAAAATCGTCATAGTCCTCAAGATTTGCGAGGAAATCGTCATTATACGCTCAGCTGTCATACCGCATAGACCGCTTGGACAAAAGTGTGCTCATCGATATAATTTCGCTACAGCTATTTTGTTTTTATTATAAAGTAGGTTATTATAAATTATCGAGAGTCGACTGTATAAGGTTTATACAGGTACTAACTTATATAACCAATTTTGGCGCCATTACCCATAATGCACCTAAACATTTACCAACCGTAAAAATCGTCATAGTCCTCAAGATTTGCGAGGAAATCGTCATTATACGCTCAGCTGTTATACCGCATAGACCGCTTGGACAAAAGTGTGCTCATCGATATAATTTCGCTACAGCTATTTTGTTTTTATTATAAAGTAGTGCTATGTCCCAAAATGAATAATAAAGGCTCCCGATGCTAAAATGAATTATATATTTAAAACAAGCACAAAATTCTAAGTCGGAAGACACTTTAAAAATTTGCTCTACGAGAAATTTTTATTTTTCAAAATTTCAATTTTCTAATTTTATTTGAGTCTCTCAGGATGAACGAAACATGACAAACATTGCTAAGTTTAAACAAATTGATGATTGTAACATCAGAAATAAAACAAAAAACTTAATTAGCTAAAAATTTGTAAAAATGTATTAATCATAATAACCTAGAAAAATGTAAGAATTTGTAAACCGATTTACTCTATAAATTAATAACATTCTTTGTAAAAATGTAAGCATATCAAAAATTATGTAATTGTTTCATGCATATAATGTGTATATTTTAAAAGGATAAATTAACAAATTAGTGAATAAGGGTCAAATTTGTGTAACACCCAAGTAAACAACCAAGATGGAGAAAATGAGTCAATAAAAGATCCGAAAACTGATGAAAACGTAATGTACCAGTCAAACTACTCGTGGAGACATCTCAAAGGAAATTGATATTGATACGGAGCGTGAATCTACAACAAAAATAATTTATTAGAAAGAAATAAATTCGTAAATACATGGATTTGACTTACAAAATTTGAACAGGCTTGCCAATAATATCGAATTTCGATGAAAAATCAGTTGACCTCGGGCTTCTCAACAAAGTGCACGCAATTTCAATGCTCTCCGAAAAATATTATTTACCAAAATTTGGAGGTTAACAAAATTCAAGTCGATTTCTTAGAGGTTAGAAATTTCCGTTGGACTGGACCCAATTCTAAAAATAGATGTCAAGGACATAATGAATGCTGATAATGGAAAACATAAAATAATTTACAAACAATCGACTCACATAAACTTTCTGGATAATAAGAAAATTATTGTAAATTAATGAAAATAACTTACCTCAACGTTTTTGGAAATTTTCAATAGGAAATATGCAGCAACAAACACAATTTCTAGCACCAGTCAATGTAAAAGATGACCTCAAGTGACATCAAGCAAGGTGATAATGACAACAGGAAAGTTGAGTCATTGCAAATGCAATCTAAAGTAGGGCACACACACAACAACAAAACCATATCCTTTTAAAAATAAAAACTTCGATTTTGTCAAGGAGACAGGTACAGTGAATTTATGATTTTATAATTTGTTACACTTTGGCCTTCAGCGTATTAAAAATAGGATTTGAGGAAAAGACTTCTAACAGAGTGCATTCTTCTTTACCCTTAGTGAAAAATTTAAAAATAAAAGTTTTCTAAATTAGTTAAAATTACTTCAAGCTTTGAAAAAAAAAAATTAATTTAAAAACATTTAACCCCGCTAATGTAAAGCGAGAGACTTGATTGGTCAAGCGATCAAGCACCTTGGGACGAAGAGTGGAAGCCTCTTTGTTTCGAATCATTATTTGTATTTAGTATAAAAAATTTTAAAGGTTCATTTACATTGGATTTTAATCCAAGATATTTTGTACAACTATTTCTTTCATGAAAGACATTTCTATTGAATTTTTTATTGTAATAAAATTTATATGGGAGCTGATGAAAGTTTTTTTTTTATTTCTTTTTTTTTTATAAAAAAGGGAAAGCAATTAAACGTCCCGAGAGAGCCAATTAACATCTACGACATCGACTCTAATCTTGACTCACTAGGAACCCACCCTTGAGACGACTCATTACCGGGAGTTTAGAAAGAAGGGGCAATAATGTGTGTACCTTCCCGTACCTAACATTTTAAAGGAGGGAGGACATAGCATCTTTTGGCAGCCTGGCAACGTGGGGCATCGACATCACGATAGGGGTAGTTTTGATAAAAATTTAAGGGTAAAAACTTAAAAATTATTTTTGTTTGTGAAAACAAAACAACATTTTGATTATAATAATAATTAATTCTTTATTGACAGGTTTTGTATTTAAACATTTTCTATTTACAAATTTCTTTGATTCTTATTTGCAATAATAACATTTTATAAACAAAATTCATCATGTCACGCAAAAAGCAAGAGAAACCAATTGTTGAAGAAAGAGAAGCAGAAATAAAAACAACTATTGAAGATTCTTTAACTTCAAAACTAAAAGAATCCTTGGAAATCGAATCTGCACAAGAAGATATTCCCGAAACAAGTGAAGAAGTTAAACTTGACTCGCAACAAAATGTTCAACAAAGCCACTCTGACATGCAAACGCTGATGGAATTTATGAAAACCCAAGCAAAAGAATCAAGCGAACAATTTGAAAAGTTAAACAACAAAATAGAGGAAATTGCAGCTATCAATACAAGAATTGACTTAAAAATTGAAAAGGTACACGCAGAGCTGAATGAAAAGATAAATGAACACGATGGAAGAATTACTGTCACGGAAACTGATGTAGAAGACTTAAAATCTAGCATGGGTCGATTAAAACACAAAACTGATCAAAAAATTGGGCAACACTACACTGCCACACTGGAAAAAATTGAATGCAATAAAGAAAAGATAAAAACCATGGAAAATAACATCCAAAGAGAAATTTATGCTTGTGACAGGAAAATTAATGAAGTAGACACGAAAGTAGTTGACATACAAAGCAGTATGGAAGATATAAAATTGAATAATGAAAGTTTACTCAACAGCACTGGTTTTCCACTAAGTTTAAATGAAATCACATGGCAATCTACAGGTGAAAAACCAATAAAATTCTTTTCAGACAGCAGTATAAATCCCAAGCAGTTCATTAAGTACGCGAGAAGAGCAACCACACACATAAGAGATCCTGACAAGTTAAAAAATTTTATTTGCAATTTAATGGGTGGAAACACAAGAGAATGGTTTGGCATTATTCAAGATGCATTCAAAAACTTTGACCAATTTGAAGAGCTATTTTTAAGAAGATTTTGGGACCAACAAGCCCAAGAAAAAGTGAGAAGACAACTCATGACGGGAAAATTTAATGGTTCTGAAAACAGAAATGAATACGCTGAGAAAATTATAAACAAAGTTTCCCAACTTGAACCGCCAATCGTTGAATCGGACATCATTCGTTACTTAGCAAATCACTTCAACGTTGACATTAGAAATCGTGTAACGGTGGAAAACATCACAAAAATTACTGACTTTTCGAATCTCTTACAACGCTTTGATAGTTACTATGTGACATCCAAAACGTACAACGGTAATCTCAACAACCATTTCAACAATCGCTCGCAAAACTTCTACGAAAACAGTGAAAATCGTGAAAACCATTACAATCAAAATCGCAGTGTACATTTTAGAAACAATTTTAACAATAATCGTGATACAAATAGAGACAATTTCACTAATAACAATAATCAAAGAAACAATTTCGCAAACAATAATAATCCAAGAGACAATTTTACCAACAATAATTCTAGGCGTGTAAATAACATAAATCGTGGCAATGATAGGAGTTATTCGCACACACATCAAAACAGAAATAACAATCATCGCAGCTACCACTTCAATAATTCAAGAAGGCAATATAGTGATTATGATGCGAGACCGCAATACAATGGGGTAAACCGTGAAAACAATCGTCTCAACCATGATGATCGTAGAGAAAGAAGAACGCGTAGCCGAAGCAATTCTCCAAACAACAGATCATCACAGCAGATCAACAATATTGCATCAACTACAACATTGGAAGAAGAATCGACGATTCAACCCAATGTAGAAAATTTTCAATAAAAGACAGCCAAATTGATCTACAGGTGAATTCTTATCGGCATCCAAAGGAATTCATCCTGGCGGAAGACAACACAAAAATGGATACAACAAATGAGCACGATTTACCGTATATTGAGATGATAAATGATGTAAAAATCATAAGTTTAATCGACACTGGTGCCGAAGTATCAATATTGAATCAGGAAGTAATTGAGAAAAATAAAAAGCTATTTGAAGGCAAAATAATCAAAACCAAAAGCGTAAATTTAGTAGCAGCAAACAAAAAGAAATTCTCGATGACTAACTAAAGCATTTTTACTGAAATAAAGATAGGAAAAACAATAATAAGTGGTACGATTTTAATCTTGAAAGACATAACGATGCAATGCATAATAGGTTTTGATCTCATAGAAAAATTTAAAATGATAATAAATGCTGAAAGTGGAACAATAAAAATTTCTGAAGAAGTGATCCCATGGACAAATACAGGAGGAAGGGTGGAGTATGTTGAAAATATAAATTTGTTAATTGGCGATGAACGCGTTAACAACATTAATTATATAGAAAAGTTTCAAGAAGATTCAAACGATGATTATGATTTGAATAAAAATTTTGAAATGAATGAAATTATTTGTCCGATCAAAAACAGAAATAAAGTTCTAGAAATATTAAGTCAACATTTAAATTTGACAAATGATCAAGCCAGCTTCGCTAAAAATTATGTGCATGAACTCCACATAATGGAAAACAAGCTATTTAAATGCAAAAATTATCCTATTCCGTTTGCCTACAAAAAGCAAGTTAATCAAGAAATTGAAAAAATGATCCAGAATGGTATCATAAAGAAATCACCCACTTCCTATCTCAATCCATTGGTAATAGTCAAAAAGAAAGACAATAGTCTACGCCTTTGTTCAGATGCAAGATCACTTAACGCAATAACCAAACCACAATTTGAGATGCCTGAAAACATAGAATCGCTCTTATCAAGAATTGGTAACGCGAGAATTTTCACGAAGTTAGATCTCAAAAACTCTCTTTGGTTAATCAAATTACATCCAAACTCTCAAAAATACACTGGTTTTTCCATTGACGGAAACACGTATACATTTTTAGTTGTACCTTTTGGTCTGTCAACATCGACATCAGCTTTGGTGCACGCAATTCAAGCAATATTGAACAAATACAATAATTTCTCAGGACATTATGTAGACGACATAATCATTTTTAGTCATTCCGAAGAACAACACTATCTACACTTAAAAACAATCATAGAAGCTCTAGATGAAGCAGGATTGAAATTGAATCTTGACAAGTGTGAATTTTTTCAGAAATCAATTAATTATTTAGGCTATGTGATCTCTGATCAAGGAATAAGAATTGATCAAGAAAAGCTTTTGCAAATTAAAAATTATCCAAGGCCTCACAACATAAAAACTTTAAGAGCATATCTAGGTCTTATGAATTATTACAAGAGATTTGTACCAAACTATTCTTATCTAACAATAGTATTGCTTCAATTATTAAAGAAAAACACGAAATGGGAATGGTCAACGGATAGAGAAAACGCTTTCATCCAAATGAAAGAAGCTCTATACGACAATGTAAGATTAATACATCCGGATTTTAGTAAAAAGTTCATCTTAAAGACGGACGCAAGTAATTTTGCAATTGCAGCAGCACTGGTCCAAATGCATGACGACATAGAAGTACCAATAAACTTCATCTCAAGAACTTTGAGAAAATCAGAGATCAACTACTCTACGTCAGAAAAAGAAATGCTTGCCATAGTTTATGCACTGACCAAACTAAAATTTTATCTAATAGGAAGTCGATTTGAGATACACACAGATCACTCAGCACTTACATTTCTGATGGGCACAAAATTTTCCAATAATCGAATATACAGATGGGCTTTGTTGATACAAGAATTTTCCTTCGATGTGATATATATAAAAGGCAAAGATAATGTCATAGCTGATGCTCTGAGCAGAAAAGATAACCCAAAATCAGATACAAAAGAATTTTTAATAGCATTAAACAGACTGCACACTGATGAAAAACCATTCACAGAACAAGAAGTTAGGATGGCACAACAAAATCCATGTTTCGAAATTTTAAAACTAAAACTCAATCATAGAGATCCACGTACAATGCAGTCATTCAAATATAAAAATGGGGTTATCATAAAAATCATTCGAGGCATAGAATTATATGTCATAGATGAACCAACCACGATACTGATATGTGAAGCTCTCCACAATCAATACGGACATCTTGGAATACGCAAATGCTGGATGTTATTTCGCGAAAATTACTTTAGTGCAAAAGACTTAAAAATTATAAAAAGAACTATTAATAAATGTCAATTATGTCTCCTAGCAAAATATAAAAACTATCACAACGAAAACATCATTAAAAGTGTCAAATTACAATACCCGGGTGAATTAATATCAATAGACTACATAGGAAATCTCATACCGAGCAACAAATTTAAAAATATCTTCGTCATCGTAGATGCATTCACGAAATATGTGAAATTATATCCCACTTATGCGTACACTACTGACATTTCGATAAACAAACTAGAATTATTTAGCAATCAAGTAATAAAACCATCACGCATATTAGCTGATAATGCCACATATTTTGTAAACGATCGGTTCAAACAACATTTTCAACAACAAGGCATTGAAGTTACATACTGCTCTATCAGGCATCCGCAAGGAAACATTTGTGAGCGTTACATACAAGAAACAACAAAATTTCTAAGGATACTGGTTCACAAAAATCATCGATCTTGGCACAATAAGCTTGAGATGGTAGAAAACTACATCAATCACACACCCAGCACGGCGACCGAACAAACGCCACATTTCTTGATGACTGGAACGCATTCACCTAGACCTTGGTTAGTAAACCAACCTGCAATAAAATATGCGGAAATAATTGAACACGTCAGAGAAAGATTACGAAGAAGGAGTGATACTTACACGACCAAGATGAATGCCAAAATCGCTAAACGCACCAATTTTGATCCTGGTGACTTTGTTATTGTAAAAAGTTCCAGAACAAGTAGAAGAAATCTAGATCAATGCATGAAGCTTCAACTTCCATTTGAAGGACCTTACTTGGTAAACAGAAAAGTTGGCGAATCCACTTATCTATTAACGCATCCCAATACCGGCAACATTCGTGGTAAATTTCACATAGAAATGTTGTATGCTTGTGACAATGATAACAATGATAACATTCCGGCTGAGACACTTGAAGAAGCTGACGAATTTGATGATTCTGATGAATAAAATGTTATATCAATTTAAAAATTTAGATAATTTAATTAGTTACAATTTTGGTTTTACAAACAATTTAATTTAAAGGAAAAATTTAACGACAAAAATTTGAGTTTATTTTGCAATCAAGTTGATTTATAATTTAAAATTTCAATTTCAAGGGATATAAAGTTTGTAACATTTTAAGAAAGTCATTGAACGAAATCACATGAGTGAAAAGCCATTTGCACAACAGAGAAGATAAGTACAATTTGAAATGGAGGAGATTGACGTAAATAGTCTTGCAAAATACATTTAGGTAAACAGAATCAAAGTAGATCAGTCACAAACATCAAAAATCAGAGAGGTACTTGAAAAATTTATTACATTTTGAACATGAAAATTTTGGAAATTGGATCTTCAATCTAAATTAAATTTATCTTTTGATGCAATTTGAAATGGAATATGCTATGTCCCAAAATGAATAATAAAGGCTCCCGATGCTAAAATGAATTATATATTTAAAACAAGCACAAAATTCTAAGTCGGAAGACACTTTAAAAATTTGCTCTACGAGAAATTTTTATTTTTCAAAATTTCAATTTTCTAATTTTATTTGAGTCTCTCAGGATGAACGAAACATGACAAACATTGCTAAGTTTAAACAAATTGATGATTGTAACATCAGAAATAAAACAAAAAACTTAATTAGCTAAAAATTTGTAAAAATGTATTAATCATAATAACCTAGAAAAATGTAAGAATTTGTAAACCGATTTACTCTATAAATTAATAACATTCTTTGTAAAAATGTAAGCATATCAAAAATTATGTAATTGTTTCATGCATATAATGTGTATATTTTAAAAGGATAAATTAACAAATTAGTGAATAAGGGTCAAATTTGTGTAACACCCAAGTAAACAACCAAGATGGAGAAAATGAGTCAATAAAAGATCCGAAAACTGATGAAAACGTAATGTACCAGTCAAACTACTCGTGGAGACATCTCAAAGGAAATTGATATTGATACGGAGCGTGAATCTACAACAAAAATAATTTATTAGAAAGAAATAAATTCGTAAATACATGGATTTGACTTACAAAATTTGAACAGGCTTGCCAATAATATCGAATTTCGATGAAAAATCAGTTGACCTCGGGCTTCTCAACAAAGTGCACGCAATTTCAATGCTCTCCGAAAAATATTATTTACCAAAATTTGGAGGTTAACAAAATTCAAGTCGATTTCTTAGAGGTTAGAAATTTCCGTTGGACTGGACCCAATTCTAAAAATAGATGTCAAGGACATAATGAATGCTGATAATGGAAAACATAAAATAATTTACAAACAATCGACTCACATAAACTTTCTGGATAATAAGAAAATTATTGTAAATTAATGAAAATAACTTACCTCAACGTTTTTGGAAATTTTCAATAGGAAATATGCAGCAACAAACACAATTTCTAGCACCAGTCAATGTAAAAGATGACCTCAAGTGACATCAAGCAAGGTGATAATGACAACAGGAAAGTTGAGTCATTGCAAATGCAATCTAAAGTAGGGCACACACACAACAACAAAACCATATCCTTTTAAAAATAAAAACTTCGATTTTGTCAAGGAGACAGGTACAGTGAATTTATGATTTTATAATTTGTTACACTTTGGCCTTCAGCGTATTAAAAATAGGATTTGAGGAAAAGACTTCTAACAGAGTGCATTCTTCTTTACCCTTAGTGAAAAATTTAAAAATAAAAGTTTTCTAATTTAGTTAAAATTACTTCAAGCTTTGAAAAAAAAAAATTAATTTAAAAACATTTAACCCCGCTAATGTAAAGCGAGAGACTTGATTGGTCAAGCGATCAAGCACCTTGGGACGAAGAGTGGAAGCCTCTTTGTTTCGAATCATTATTTGTATTTAGTATAAAAAATTTTAAAGGTTCATTTACATTGGATTTTAATCCAAGATATTTTGTACAACTATTTCTTTCATGAAAGACATTTCTATTGAATTTTTTATTGTAATAAAATTTATATGGGAGCTGATGAAAGTTTTTTTTTTATTTCTTTTTTTTTTATAAAAAAGGGAAAGCAATTAAACGTCCCGAGAGAGCCAATTAACATCTACGACATTGACTCTAATCTTGACTCACTAGGAACCCACCCTTGAGACGACTCATTACCGGGAGTTTAGAAAGAAGGGGCAATAATGTGTGTACCTTCCCGTACCTAACATTTTAAAGGGGGGAGGACATAGCAGTAGGTTATTATAAATTATAGAGAGTCGACTGTATAAGGTTTATACAGGTACTAACTTATAAAACCAATTTTGGCGCCATTACCCATAATGCACCTAAACATTTACCAACCGTAAAAATCGTCATAGTCCTCAAGATTTGCGAGGAAATCGTCATTATACGCTCAGCTGTCATACCGCATAGACCGCTTGGACAAAAGTGTGCTCATCGATATAATTTCGCTACAGCTATTTTGTTTTTATTATAAAGTAGGTTATTATAAATTATCGAGAGTCGACTGTATAAGGTTTATACAGGTACTAACTTATATAACCAATTTTGGCGCCATTACCCATAATGCACCTAAACATTTACCAACCGTAAAAATCGTCATAGTCCTCAAGATTTGCGAGGAAATCGTCATTATACGCTCAGCTGTCATACCGCATAGACCGCTTGGACAAAAGTGTGCTCATCGATATAATTTCGCTACAGCTATTTTGTTTTTATTATAAAGTAGGTAAAACAACACAATTTCATAATGCCTAGAAAGCAGTTGACACCTGAAGAGCGAAAAGCAGCAGCTGCCCGTCGACGCCAGAAGGACGCTATCAGGAAACATACCATTAGACAAGATCCTTCGTTTCGTTTACAGGAACAAGTTCGCGACTCCGAAAGCCATCGTCAAGCCCGTCAAGATCCTTCGTTTCGTTTGCAGGAACAAGTTCGCGACACCGAAAGCCATCGTCAAGCCCGTCAAGATCCTTCGTTTCGTTTGCAGGAACAAGTTCGCGACACCGAAAGCCATCGTCAAGCCCGTCAAGATCCTTCGTTTCGTTTGCAGGAACAAGTTCACAACACCGAAGGCCATCGTCAAGCTCGACAAGATCCTTGGTTTCGTTTACAGGAACAAGTTCACAACACAGAAAGCCATCGTCAAGCTCGTCAAGATCCTTTGTTTCGTTTACAGGAACAAGTTCGCGACACTGAAAACCATCGTCAAGATCCTTCGTTTCGTTTACAGGAACAAGTTCACAACACCGAAAGCCATCGTCAAGCTTGTCAAGATCCTTCGTTTCGTTTACAGGAACAAGTTCACAACACCGAAAGCCATCGTCAAGCCCGCCAAGATCCTTCGTTTCGTTTACAGGAACAAGTTCACAACACAGAAAGCCATCGTCAAGCTCGTCAAGATCCTTTGTTTCGTTTACAGGAACAAGTTCACAACACCGAAAGCCATCGTCAAGCTCGTCTTGATGAAGACGTGCGCATCCACGAACATAATCTCCGTAGAATTCGCGAGCAAGGCTCATGGCAAGATGAAATAAATCGATTTGAAGCTGAAATTCGCAAAGGCTGCACTCACGTATGTCATTCATGTGGGGGACTCTTTTTTCACTACTCCATTAAAACTCACAGCATGACCGAACTCCTTTTAGCTGGAAAGCAGCAATCCTTCATCGACTCAGTAATTATAGTTCCACCCACTTCAGACCTCAGAATGAATTGCCACTTCCTTCAGATATGACATTTGCGGGGTTTCTACAGGAATTATCCATGACACCAAATCGTTACATTTCTGCTATTCAAAGCTCCTTGAAAAAACCCAAAATCCTCATTCGGAGGCGGCCATGTGAGACTTACATAAATCCATATAGTGAGAAAATCCTGAGACTCCAGAAGTCTAACATGGATATTCAGTTTATTTTAGACGCCTATGCTTGTTGCTGTTACATCATTGACTACATTAACAAGAGTGATCGTGGAACTAGCGACCTCTTGCGTAAGGTTCTTGAAGATGTCAGAAGCGGAAACAAGTCTTTGGCTCAACGTCTTCAGGCTCTTGGTGCGGCTCATCACATGAACAGTGAACTCTCTGCTCAAGAGGCTGCTTACAATGTGCTTCAGATTCCAATGAGCCGATGCACAGAGGCATGCATTTTTATACCAACAGGTCCAGCCGATCAACGAACCAGAATGATTAAAACTAATATTCAGTTAGAAAATCTCAGTACGGACTCTGAAGATGTCTTTGTAGACGGACTTCTACAACGATATAGTTCACGACCAGATGCATTATCTAACCTTAATCTTGCACAATTTTCAGCTTGGTATGATTTTTCATTAAAACGAGGAAGTACACAGATGGCCCAAGAAAACGATGATATTGTAGAAACTGAAGACGTACAAAGTATCAATAAATATTTTCCGCTAAAGAATGGCAAACCAGGATACGTTTGGAAGCGAACATTTCCAAAGATTATTCGCCACGTCCGCTACAACAAGAATAAAGATCGTCACAACTTTTTTCGCGAACAAGTGATGCTCTATCTTCCTTGGAGGGATGAGGAAACCGAAATTATAAATCAAGATTGCGAGAAGATAGCGACTGATAATATAGAAGCAATTTCTGCCAATCGTCGCGAATTTAATGCCTTTCAAGAAGATATTCTGGATGTCGCTATGGATAGCGCATTGAGTGAGGATCGTCAATCTGACGATGACAAATCTGATAGCATACCGGAAGAGATTCAGGAGGAATTCGAATTAATGGACCCCGTTGCTGCTGGTGCCATTGACTTTGGTGGTGACGTGATACGCCCAATGTCTGAAAAGTTTACGCTTCCTAATCAAATTCCCAATAAAGAGTTTGAAGAATTATTCTCATCGCTGAATACTCAACAACGGGATTTTGTAACTCACCTACTTGATCATTTCAAAAGGTCTCCCGATATCCCCATCTACACCTACTTGAAGGGAGGTGCCGGTGTAGGAAAGTCTCATGTAATTAGAACTCTATACCAAGCATTAATCAGAGTGTTCAATGCTAAAGTTAATTCGAATCCCGATAAACCTTCTGTCCTTCTGACGGCTCCTACCGGATTAGCGGCATTTAATATCTTCGGACTCACAATTCACAACGCATTCCAACTTCCCGTGAACCAAAAAGAAGCTAGCAAGCTCTCAGACAGCGTCTCTAATACAATGGCCACTCTCTATTCAGAACTTCGGGTTCTTATCATAGACGAGATTAGTATGGTTGGTCAACATATTTTGGAAATGATCGACAAACGATTGAGAGACCTCTGTGACGGATGTAAACCTTTCGGTGGTATATCGGTCATAGCTGTTGGCGACTTCAGGCAGCTGCCACCTGTTATGGCAACATCCCTTCTAGCTGGAACAATGTCGAATTCGATTTCGTCGCTTTTCAACAAACCCTTATGGCACATGTTTACTGTTCATGAACTGACCACAATTATGAGGCAACGCGATGATGCAGCTTTTGCTCTTGCCTTAAACAATATGGCGTCCGGGACGATGACTGATGATGATTTGAAACTGTTCAAATCTCGTGAGTTTCCAAGTACGCCTGCAGAAATAGTAAGCCGACGGCCTATTCATCTTTTTTACACGAATGAAGCAGTTGATGCCCACAATAGTTTTGCGTTATCCTGTTTGCCAGGAAATCAAGCCATCTCAACCGCCAAGGATTCCCTTTCTGCTTACACGAGCGAGGCATCCAAAGTTGCACTCCTCAACTGGATAGCATCTGCACCTCTATCTAAGACACAGGGACTTCACACAAACCTCTTCCTCAAAGAAGGTGGGCGTTACATCATGACAGTGAATGTAGACACAAGTGACGGTTTGGTTAACGGTGTGGGATGCATTCTGAAAAGAATTGACTTTGGTATTAGTACTTTGGATGCATCTAGACAAAAGCCTCTCCGTCTCTGGGTGAAGTTTGAAAATTCCCGAAGTGGGCAGAAGCTTCGTTTGCGCAATATTAACCTCAGTCGGCAACTTCAAATTGATTCGGAATGGACTCCCATCTCACCATGTACGGTCGTCATCCAGCCACGATCGAATTCGGCCACAAAGGTAACAAGAACGCAATTCCCACTTAATGCAGCGGAAGCTCAAACTATACATAAATCCCAAGGATCCACATACGAGCTCGTTGTTGTCCATTTTACTCCTGGAATCAAGCGTGCTCTTCTGTATGTTGCATGTTCACGAGCAACAAAAGCATCAGGATTATTTCTTATTGGAATCATGAAAAAGACAAAAATGCCGCAAGAGAATGATCCGATATCTATTGAATTCAAACGACACCAGGTGATGAAGCTAATTCCTTCATTTGAACATTTGCGAATTAGGGATGATAGCAACAGACAAATACAAGTCATCTTTCACAATGTCCAGTCACTTCCTGCTCATTATAGTCTCTATGCATCGGATGAGGTCTATAAGAGTTCGGATATCATCCTTATGGCGGAGACATGGACGCTCTCAAGTGACAATTTTCCGCTAGGAGATCATCTTCTTGCTGCATCAGTAGATAGTAACGATGTCCGTCGACCGATTGGTGTACGTGTGTATTGTTGTCGTTTACAAGTCGCCAGGGTTTAATTCCAACACAATGGTCTCTTTAATAAAAAAGCAGATGTCTCGCTTATACTTAGTACCACGTACTCTGGTTACTGGAGATTTCAATGAGGATTTCAGCAAGGAAGAAAGTAATGGCCTACAACATACACTTCGAGAACTAGGACTCCAAATTCGCTCGCCAGCGATACCCACTACGCGGAATGGTACGCAAATTGATGCGATATTTTCCAACTTTGAAGTGTCAGCTACTGGAGTCTACACTTCGATTTCCTCTTACCATGAGCCGCTTTGGGCCAGAATTAACTTAAACTAATTTGCCAATTGACATCTTTGGACGTGGAATGGATGTTGTTTGTATAAACACCGTCATCAATTACTATATGCTATATCCAATGCAGATTTTTATTTACATAGTGTTGCTCGTGCAAGTCATTTTGACTCTGTGGGAAGAGCTATCACGTTTGTTTTCAGCGATGGAGATGCCAAATTATCGATTTTCGACCTACCCTATCTATCTTTTAATCAAATATATATTTTTATTCTAAATATTTCTATTCAAACTTATTTCTATTTATTACCTTATCCGGGGGGATAAAGGTAAGGGGTGTAGGGGTTATGCTGCAGAGGTAGTACCTTTTACCGAGACGGTCACATCGAGCGTGATAACAGAAGATGGTCCTTGATGGTAACTGGTCCTCGCAGGATACCCAACTCTCACTTATGGCTCCACGTGCCACATCCTGGGAACTGCGTTGACCCGCAGGCGAAACTAAGTGAGGGGCCAGATATGGGAATAACCGAGTTGTTGCCGGTATAAGCAACTTCCTTAAATGTATTACCGATAGCTTCTGATGGATGAACAAGCAAGTATCGGGCGCTTTCTTGTCCTTGGATAGAGAAATCATTCCTAAACGCGGACGAATCAAGCAATATGGTCAACGGCATAGAATGCAGATGGCAACGGCAAACCTTCTTCTTCTTCACTTCACGGTGTAGCCGTTATTGCTTGTTCCGGTACACATCCTTTTCTCGCTCTTCCCACACTTGTTTTTCCCGGTGGTTTATATCGCTTTGCTGCTAGTGGCAGTCTCCCTTCTGCCATTCTTTCGAGGTGTTTACTCCATGTCTTGTTACTTGTCCGTCCGTCCGCCTGTCTGTCCGCACGTTTAAAATTATTTTCTATTAAGTTGCTAATGATTCAATTTTAGGCTTCTATACAAAGTATAACAAGAAGCCTTATGATCTGGCTCCGTGTCCGTCTGTCCGTCCGCATAATACAAAATCATACAGAGCGTTTCAAATCGTGTTGGAAATACTCTGTGTGTATAGAGGTCTAAGAACCGGATAGCCAGTGCGCTACTTTTAGGCTTCTATACAAGGTATAGAAAGAAGCCTTATGGTCTGGCTTCGTGTCCGTCCGCATGTTTCAGAGCCAATCATAACGTTGATCAACTGATACGTTGTTATATTTTAAATACTTCGTCTATATAGTATTGCGTTAATCTGTTAATCCGTTGCTTCGATTCGATAATGCAATTTATAAATACACAAATGTTCGAAAGAAATGTACTAAGTTTTTTCAATGCAGACGAAATATAAGTTATATTTTATTTACATAATTTTTTACCTATATAGGAAATTTAAATACGTTGATACGTTGATCCGTTGATATGTGGATCTGTTGATACGCTGATCTGTTGATACGTTGATCCTTTGATTCGTTGATCCTTTGAGCCGTTAAGACGTTGATACCTTAAGACGTTGATACCCTATTATTTTTAAGATTTTGTTTCCCCTCAAGAGTTGCGCATGGTGTTATATTTGATCACTTCAAAATTTAATAACATATACGTTCTTAAAATAATCCCTTGTGGTGGGTTTGAGGTTGTCTGTGCAATGTATCGGGCCTGGTAGCGACGGATGAACGAATATAAATAGATTTGTTAGGTTGCTACTAAAGATTCATATTATTAGAATTACCACAGATTTAAGAAATGAAATATTCTGAGATTTATATTTGAACTTAAAATGCTATTCTTTTGCTTTTATGTGAAAAAATAATTTTTTATTCGATAATAAAGATACTAATCTGATGATAATCGAAATCTCTTATTGTCACTAAATTTTACTTATACTATACTAGAATATTTTTTAGCTTGGTAGGTATTAAAAATTCAGATTATCAGAATTACCACAGATTTAAAATAGCGGCAGTTCTTAGGCTTCTATACAGCTACCTTTCTGGTGTGGAAAGTTGTTATTATCTGGTTAGTTTTGATCGCCATATAATGTAACATCACATAATCAGATAATCTGCACCAATTAAATTTTTTGCGGTTGGTAATTATCATTTACTATATAAGTAATAACAATCAAACTTTTCCATTCTATTCGAAACTTTACTTCTCTGTAATGTTTGGTCCTTTTTTTGAGGTGGACCAATCCTCTCCTTTCTCTTTTATTTACAACTTAACTTCACTAACCACATCATTAAAAAAATATTTTTTCACATCAAAGTAAAATAAAATACAACTACTTTTCTGGTAGTGTACTTTTCTGGTAGTGTAAAACTACCGTTATGAACGTCGACATTTGGTTCTACAACGTTACCTACTTCAAGAACAGCTGCGTTTTTACTTCGTGGATTTTGTCGGCGAATTGCATGACTACGTGAACGATGTAATATTTGCGAAGGGGTCATGTTGGCAATTTGCTTTCGTTTGCGATTTTGTTCAATTTGTTCTGACGTCATGTTGGCAATTTGATTTCTTTCGCGATGTTGAATAATTTGTTCTGACGTCATATTGGCAATTTGCTTTCGCTTTCGAAATTCGCGTAATTTCCGGTCCATTTTTTGAGGTGGATCCATCCTCTTCCTTCTCTTTTATTTACAACTTAACTTCACTATCCACATCAAGCCACTGCTGTGGTTAAAATAAAATAATAAATAATTAGTGCAGATTATCTGATTATGTGATGTTACATTATATGGCGACCAAAAATAACCAGATAATAACAACTTTCCACACCAGAAAGGTAGCTGTATAGAAGCCTAAGAACTGCCGCTAAAGCGAGTTCCACCTTGTTTTCACTTGTTTCATTATCATCGCGGTGGGCATTATTTCCTATTTCAAATGCTTCGTTATTTACTTGTAATCCTAACTTGTCCATTACGTTAAATCTGTTGAAAAGCACTATTACTGTGGATATATTTCAGAGTTACGGCGAATTTCAAACTTTTTTGTACGTTATTCCATACTGGATTAGTTACTGGGACAACTTTTTTCGTATGAGGATCTTTTAAATCAGATTTATATTTCTGTAGAACTTCCAATAGAGCTTTGACATCGATTGTTGTTTTGCGTGGCATTATAAATTCGGACTAGTTCTTTATTTTACGACTTATTACGGTTTTATATTTATTTGTAAGGAAAGGTATTTACTTTAGAATCTACTCTATATATATATAAAAGATAAGGGTTTTTATGCAACGCTTTTATGCAACGATTTTATGCAACGTTTTCGATATTAGGATAATCTGACAACCAATAAAAAATTCTATTATATAATTCAAAGGGAATGCAATATAAATTAAAAACCAAAATTGGTAAACATCGATTTATCAATTTAACAAGGTAGTTCTCCAAGATTTTCTTCGTTTTAAAATATAAGGCTGGTAATCCCTTATCCATAAAACGTTTTGCAATTTCATTGGCTATTGGTTAAAAAAAAGAACCAATCATTAATTTGATTTAAAATTGTTATTCAAAAACGATCCATAAAAGGTTTGCACATAAAGTTTTATGTTTTACTTATATGGAGTAAAAGAGTACGGATTATCTGACCCGTAATCAGATTATTGCTTTCTTCGGATCACCGGATCATTGGATCATCGGATTATAGCCTATATGTAGTATATATTGCAATGTCCGACACTGACCACAACGTCAATAGAAATGATAACGTCACGATTTGAAATTTTGTTTATTAATAAAGAGAGCACATGACTTATTTGTTCGAACGTAAAAGTTTATCTGATACCAAAAAGTTTAGTTTAACGTCATAAATTTACTTGAAGAACGAGTCACGGAATGAGGTAACAAAATAGATTCAAAAATGCAACGATTTAATTCTGTTAATAAAAATGTTTGTTAATATTATAAATCAAATTAATTAATCATAAGAAATGTAATTTAAAATCAAAATAATTGTTCCATGTTAGTTTATAAAATTGTGTTAAACGTAAAACTTAAAATAAGCAAAATCTTTACACGTATCGGAGTGCTTCGCAATTCAATGTATCACAAATGGGAAAGACATTTATTTCAAAAGTTTACTGGAAGATCACAGGAGATGCAAGAACTTTGGTTTAATCTGAAACATAAAAATTTTATTAAAAATTTTTACAAGTCACATTGGGCTTGAGCCGAACCTGCAAACTGTAACGTCAATAAAATTGATTTTATGTCGACCAAAGGAGCAAAATCACATTTGCCTGGAAAATACACAGGTAGCGATGGTGAAACAATTGAGAAAAGGTGGTTGATTGAATTTTATCAATGGTGGTGAAAATTGAGCGTCTATCCTAAAAATTAAATAAATAGTGAGAAAATTGATTTAAAATCGTACAAAAAGTGAAAATATCATTAAAGCAAATATACTTACGCATCCTAAAGGTAAAATTGATTGAATTTATACAGTGATTGGAATTATTTTCGTAAAATTGATAATCGACACCACGAGGTAAACGAACTCACAAGAAGGATTGCATCTTGAAGTATCTTACACACCGAAGGTCATCCATAAAGTGCAAGTGAACAGTTTCATGGTATATAAACCCAGTAAACAGAAATACCCCAGATCATTAAAGGTACCGTTCCATTAAAAATTATATTAAACTTAAAAATTAGTGAAAATTTTGCGATACGATTTACACGTGCATTAATACGTTTAAAGTTTAATAAAATAAGACATTTGTTAATTAGCATAAGAATTTTATTGAATTTAAAAAGCTTAAAACTAAATTATAATAAATTACAATTTGTATTATAAAACGGAGCATAATTTTTGTGATCATATTCCGAAGACCACACTATTTATTTCAGCACTACAATTTGGTCAAGGAAGGAACCCAGCGTGAGAGAAGGTAGGTCAGTGCTCACCGCAATTGTTAAGCCGAGGCATAATTTCATTTATTTGTATTTATCAATAAAAATTTTGCATACATTTCTATTGACGGGGTACATTTACGTACACCTGTACAAGACAGTAACATTAAAACGTGTAACCCTAGTAAAGCTCCGAGGGGCATAGCACTTTTTGGCTAGGCCAACGTGAGGCTACGACTTCACATAGCAATATTTATAGGACGTTGATGTCTATATTATATTAAGTAAGTTAAAGAAGTTGTACTATCACGATCACAATTTGGAGAATTAAGTACTATAAAAGTAATTGAAGTAAAAAATAATTTAATACTATTGTCCAAAAATTACTACCATTCTACCTTTAAATTCAATAGCTGTTCGAGAGTTAACATCTAATCGCTACCTTTCAACTTTGATCATATCACAAAATTTAATGAGATCCTGACGGTTAATACATAGTTTCGGCTAGAGATGAGGACTCATTTAAAAGTTATCTTTAACCAAAAAAGGATTTTACGTTTTCCGACTGTTATAATTAGCGGAGCTTCTTTAATTCTAAGAACAGATGGAATAAAAGCAAACAAAGGAGTACGACCACAACGGGATACATCCTCAGATACTGAAAGTACACAGAAAGAAAAAAAAGACAAAAAACATCTACTGAACGTTCGAGAAAACACAAAACTCGACAGCAACAACTACAAGAGAAACAAGAACCTTCAACATCAAGACCACCAGCAACAACTTCAACTGAAAGAAGCAGAAAAAGAAGAGCGCTACAGCAACCATCGACAGATCTGGCTACTGTTTTAGAATCGGTACAATTACAAGAGGAACAAGAATCCTCAACATCAAACCCACCAGCAAAAACTTCAACCGAAAGAAACAGAAAACGAAAAGCGCTACAGCAACCATCGACAGATATGGCCACTGTTTTAGAATCGGTACAACTACAAGAGGAACAAGAACCTTCAACATTAAAACCACCAGCAAAACCTTCAACTGAAAGAAGCACAAAAAGAAGAGCGCTACAGCGATCATCGACAGATCTGGTCACTGTTTTGGAATCGTAACTCCTCATGATGCGGGTGAAATGACCGAGAAATGTTCAAATTGTGATGCTATTTTTTGGAAAAATGAATTTTGCAAGAAAAGTTTTTGTCATAATGGAAAAGTTAAACTGTCCAAATTATCGCCAGGATCCAAATTGGATACTGGCGATACATCTGCAAGCGGATTACCATTTGTACTACATAGACGACTATTTCCGATAGTGTTGGCATTCGCTATAACTATAAATAAATGTCAAGGGCAGAGCTTTGACAAAGTTGGTATAAATATCGATAGGCCTTTGTTTAGTCACGGACAGTTATATGTAGCATTATCAAGATGTCGAGCAAAGGATGGAATACAAATTCAAAGTACAAGCGACATAACAAAAAAATGTCGTATGGAAAGAAGTTTTATAACTCGCAAGATTTCTCATTTATATGGAATTACGAGGTGGCGAAATGGGGGTGGCCAAGAAGGTCATTGGCCGTGTAGTTAGAGCAATCGACTACTGATGCTAAAGGCATTGGTTTGAGTCCAGTAGGAGTCAATTTTCTTTCGGACTTTCTTTCCTCCAATGAACCGTCTTCGTGCTTCGGAGGGCACGTTAAGCCGGCGGTCCCCCTGATTTGAGCTGATCTAATATGTCAAACAGGGTAATAAAAAAAATCACCCCTACTCCCCATCGACTACGCAATCGCGGGACTTCTCAGAACTCGGTCATCGAACGGACGTCCCTGGTTCGTGGTGCCGGCCATTGTTGGGGAGTTTTAGTCGGTGGTGAGGGCGAGAGACCGCCTAACGGCTGCGGTCATACTTAGCAGTGTCGACATTGTGGGTCAGGCTGGGGGTGAGCAACAAAGTGGAAGCAGTACAATGGGCCCGGTAGAGTGGCCTAAGTGCGTGCAAGTTAATACTTGCCCCTCCCCCTCCCCCAATCCAAAATCCAATGGGGGTGGCTCAACCGTAAATCGGCCGGGAATATTGGGCTGCGAAGCGGCCCAAGGGGGTTGGGCCGCCGAAGGCGGCCAGGGGGGCGGAGCCCCCCTAGTATAATATTTAATAATAAGACAGGAAATTTCTACCAACCAAAAAAAAATTTTGGATTAAAGGATTTTTAAATTTCTAGAAAATAACAATGATGTCGAACTAGGTGGACCTGCCGCTAAAGCGAGTTCCACCTAGGCTTCTATACAGCTATCTTTCTAGTGTGAAAAATTGTAGTTAGTTAGTTATTTTTAGTCGCCATATAATGTAAATAATATCAGATAATCTGCACTAATTAAATTTTTGCGGTTGGTATTTTTTTCATTTACTATATAAATAATAATAATCAAACTTTATTCCATTCGGAACTTTACTTCTCTGTAATGTACGGTCCATTTTTTTGGTGGTGCAATCCCCTTCTTTCTCTTTTATTTACAACTTCACTTCAGCAATCTCAAGTCACTGCTGTGGTTATAGTAAAAAATAAAAATGGTTTTTATTGTTTTAAGTTGAAACCTATCCATATTGATAAATTTACAACTAAAATAACACCAATTTTCTTAAATAACGTAATTGCTATAATTTCGAAATGTGGCAGTTGTTGCTCGGAGCTTGACAAAAATTCATTTTCTCCCAGCTAGTTGAAAATCGATATTGAGACGACGGGAATAGAAACACAAACGTACACAAACGATGAGTAAACGATTGACACCACATTCGAGCAAAAATTCAAAATGGGCGGGGCCGGGGAAATAAACCAAGGTTATGTTTTTGAATATATTTTGCGAACGGTGCTAACACAAAAGAAAATAATGAGCACACAAACGATTGACACCAAATTCAACCAGAAATTCGCGATGGGCGGGGTTGGCATTTCCCCAGCCCCGCCCACTTAAATTGAAGATATTTCGCGAACGGTGATAACCTGATAACACAAACGAAAATAATGAGCACACAAACGAAACACAAACGAAACACAAACGATTGACACCAAATTCGACCCGAAATTCGCGATGGGCGGGGCTGCCGTTAACCCAGCCCCGCCCACGTAAATTTGAAGATATTTCGCGAACGGTGCTAACACAAACGAAAATAATAAAAACACAAACGAACACAAACGATTGACACCAAAATTTATTCAAAATTCGCGATGGGCGGGGCTGGGGAAATGGACCTCAATAATCGCAACATGATATACAAGAAATAGTATATTTTTCACAATTTTTAACATTGCAAATAGTGTTACAAATCTCGATATTTTACGACATTGAAAATGGTGTAATAATAAGTGTCGAATTTTGTTTCGCCATTTTCGACATTGAAAGTGGCGTTTGAAATGTCGATTTTTGTATGTAATGTTGTGTTTTTAAATTGAGGCGTTTCTTCGTGGAATTATCATTCAAACTGCAACGCGGAGTTCGGAAATACTCAAAAATTCAGCGAGTACAGGTTTTAGTAAGGAGATTGACACTCCCTCCGCTGCGCTACGCTCATACAATCTCCTTTCTTGAGTACTTTCTTCACCTTGTGCTTTTACATACGCATGGTGATGTTGTTGATCTATATTTGACAAGGTGGCGTCATATTTATATAGTATGACAACAAATTATTTCTTTATTAAAGAGTTTAAAAATTGGAAAGAAACATTATATTTTTATAGATAGTACCTTAATTAAAGCATTATGAACAAATATTATGAACATAATAGTTAGTATGTAATTTTTCAATGTTGCATTATTGACACGAAATGTGATAAATAGAAAAAAAAATGTCAAACTAAATTAAATGAATACTTTGAAATATATAAAATCAAAAATCACCAATAATACCCTTAAATAATCACCTATTATTTCTCATGTTATTACATCATACATTCTCCATAGGCACTTAAGCGTCATTCACATCCCCGTAACGTACGTAGCGGACATACAAAACGTAATGTAAGGAAAGTTGAAATACATTGTTTCAAATGCCACCATTCGAATTCGGAAAAACATGGCAGATGTAATGTAACGTAGCAAAAACTTCGTTCAACTACATACAATTTGTAGGTTATGTCTTCTATGTTTGACCAATGGAGATGCTTTCATTTTATTAGACAACACCCCTTTTACTGTACCTGTTCAAATAAACTCAATTTCAATTTTAAGGTCAAGTCACAAAATGGAATTCTGCCAACCGATCGACAATGCAAAAGAACGTGCACGCGTATTTGAATTTTCGAAAAAAAACTCCACAATTTGTTTATTTCACCGTTTATTTGTAGTTATTTTACATTCTATCAATTTAAATTTTTCTATACAAAATGCGCAATCTGCCTGTTCTAATCACCAGGAGCAAGTCCCACTACCATGACATTAATTATCCAAAAAAATTTGTCGAAACATAATCGTATCAAAATTGTTGAAAATATTACAAAGTTTATAAAATTTACTAATACTAATCTATAATACCATAAGTAGCAGTGTACAAGCTGCTGCAACTAATCTTTAAATAACATTTTAATTTTATGTTGTAAATGCATAATTATGCCCCATTATGAAGTACATGTGTGATCAGAATCGTTGTGCTAATCTATATATACATAAAATAGAAGAGACCGCTCATGATAACTGTTATTATCAAAATCAATAGTCCAAAATAGAAGTTTTCTGGCATTTGGGATTTCTAAAAGTAGCAATGTTAAGTTAGTTAACCCATAAAAATTACTTAATCAGGGTGTGGCGAAAACCGTTAAATTCTCGCTCCATTGCCTGTTTTCGCGTTTGTAGATGGACTGTACAAAACGGCCTAGCTCATAGGAATTACCTAGTGTCGGAGCTCGCTGGGTGGCTCGAAAGCGTTCGTGGGTTCGTTTAAATATAGTTGACCTGATTTGCCAAAATAACTGTACCCAGGGCGCCAGGCAAAAAGTAAAAGATTTCAGATACATCTTAGTCCCTTAAATTATTACCAAAATGAAAATAAAAAAGAACAAAAAATCTGAGTACACACTGATGTGAAGTAAGCTTTACTACAGCACATGATAGGTAAGCGGAATACTTCTCATGAAAGAAAGAACGAATTCCAAAATTTGGTTAAACTAATTAACCAACAAAGAAAACAACTACCAAGGCTAAAGCAAAGCCATTATCCGTTGAGAAAGATGGAATAACTAGTATCTAGATGTTGTGATACGTAGCTATGAAAAATAAAAATGATAAAATGGTTTACGATGTTATTAAACCAGTAAGTGAACGAAGCTTAACAGATTGTTCTGATTCCAGTTGTTATCGAACCAGTAAGTGAACAAACATTACTCCAACCAGCCACCCTTAGATCCACAGTAAGCGCTTGTGGAATAACCACGAAAAAAAATCAAAATCAATAACAACACAAAATCAATAAAAACAAACATAAAGTGGCAACCAAATGGTCGTTGCCTTAACGTGGTGATATTGCGATGTTTACCGACCGACCCCAGTACAGTAGCTTAAATACCATCGCCAAGAACCACTCCCCACAATCGACCAACAGAACGTTCGAGTGGTCATAACAGATCCCACAAAGTGGAACCACTAACGAACTTCACAGCCGAACAAGCGGAAGCGCCGACGACAAAAATCAAACACCCTGTACATTGGTCTACATCGCTGAAATCCTTCGCCTATGCATTAGACCAGCACTGCACGATACAATCCAGAGAAAATAATGCGTTGCTCAAATTTAAAAATAATTATTAATTAATAATTTTAAAATACAAAAATTCGAACATATCGCATTCATATTGACGCCTGCGAACGTAAAAGATTAGACGGCCTTTTATCACACTGAAACAAAGATGTAAAACCTGCAAACCAACGATAACTTCGGCAAAAAAAACGTTCAAAGGAAAATGCAAGGTAAAGGAAACCAAAATGTTAAAACAGCAAAAAAATAATAATTAGTACGATAACACAAAAAAGAAAAGATACAAAATACCTGGAGACGTCTGGTCAGGTTGTTCAAGGTAAAAATGCGGCCAGAAAGCGGATTTTCCCAATATGGCGGAATGATTGCGGTTCCTCGTATCAATATCAGCTTCCAAAAAATCGGTCACAAAGCATAAAAAAAAATAGGATCGCGCTAAAAGAAAAACGCACTCACTTTTTTGCACTTAAAACCCAAATTTGATCATCCGAAAATACTTGTAAAAATTGCAACTTCATGCAGAGCAAAAATTACGTGTTGCTCGCGCTACAAAATTTTATCGACCTCTAATTTTTGGAATCTGCCATACCGACCTTTCCGATTCAAAATTGGAAAATGTTCCGTCTGTCATTTTGGTCCTCTAACTGACAGGCGTAGAAACGCACAAATCTCCTTAATAAAAATCGATCGAATCAAAGATGGTAAAAGTATTCGATATCTGCAGAAATTAAAAAATAAAAATAGATGGTTTCGCTGAACGAAACAGTAAAAAATAAAGTTGTTGACAGATAAGCTCGACAACGAGACACACAGTAACGGTGTACTGTTACAAGGGCTGCACTTACCCGATCAATATTATTATTAGTGATACGAGCAGTAGAACGCATCGGATTTTCTGAAACTCCACGAACTGCTGAATGACCGTGAAGTAGTGGTGCACGTTGCACGTGTTGGATATATGGTTAAACTTTCATTTTCCCTTTTGAAGGTAATTGAGGGGTTTACAGATTCATAATCGCTTCGAATAGCCTTTTCGTAATCAGGAGGAGGAATTTCTCCTGTCGGAATTAATGGTTTCACGGGAAGACGCATGAATGTTTTAATGATTACATCTCCATTTATTGCCATTTGTGTTATATTGTACCATGGAATTTCATGCAAATACTCATCAATTTTGGCACCATTGATGGAAACCTAAAAAAGTATAGCTAGAACTTAACTTTTAAATGAATTTAAGAAAACATTACAACCTTGTAAATATTTTGGGTACATTGTACAATTCCAAAATCTGGAAATTGCTTGAAACACAAACCATAATATTTATTTATATTGCTCGATCCGTTAACATTTTGGGACACATACCGAGAGAATCTTGGCGAATTAATCATACTGGGGAGATCTCTGAAAACAGAACACGAATAGGGTTATTGCATGAATTTCTAAGTATTTTTTTTTTAAATTTTAAGTATTGTTCAACAGTACTGTATAGATCAAAAGTCTAAGAAGACTTTGGTTTTCCGTAAAAAAATTATTAAAAAAGTATTAATTTGAAACAGGAATTTCGCGCGAGTGACGTCACACTCTACTTTTGAAAACATCTGGCAACATAGCAGTAGTTAGCTGTCAAGTTTAAACTTTAATAAAAATGAGTTCAAACAAACAGATTAAAAAGTGCTTTGTCGAGTATTGTGGTAATACATCAAAGGCACACCCCAATAAAATATTTGTTAGTGTTCCAAATAATTTAAAGTTAAAAAAAAGTTGGTTTGAAGCAGTCCGAATAAAAACTCCAGCTAATATTTATAGTAAAACATCATATTATTGTTGTGAAGATCATTTTGATGTAAGTAGATACAGATTACAAAATTTTGATAAGTCATTATATTAATTTATTTTAGATACAAAATGACATGGAAAAATATATGTATTATCGTTGTGTACCAAATTCAAAAATAATAATGAAGCACGGAGTGATTCCACATAAATTTAACTGGCCTGAATCAGAAAGTTCCTTAGCTTCAAGTTCAAGCAGCACGTTGACAGTGAACGTTTCACAACAGACAGTTGAAATAGAAACTTTTTTAAAAAAGGATGTTGGCGTTTTGGTAAAGCCTTCCGTACGAAGCTATGCGACTTCATGCAATTTGCCAAAATCTAATGTGAATAACAAGAAAGTGGGAACTTCAGTCATAATAATATCCATCATACATCATCACCTGAAAGAAGAGCGAAAAAGAGGAAATTCTTTGATACACAACCTTCAAGTAGTGAATTTATTCCCACAAGTCAAGAAGTAACTGATAATGTTAAGAGTGAGACACAATCGGAAAGTGAAAATAAATTTGACTCTGAAAAGAAAATGGCGTTAGATGTGACGATTAAGTCTATTGAAAAATGTCCAAAACGGTATGTGGGTATTCCTGATAAGTGGTTAATAATTTTAACATCAGAATTATCACAAGTAATTCCTCGTGAAGAACTGTATAGTATGTGCTTGATGAAAATTAAACTAAACGATACATTAACACGATTAGCCGATCAATTTGGATATTCTGTTTCACGGGCATCCAGAATATTTAAAAAAAACATTTTGATTATTGAGCACCACTTAAAACCGTTCATTTTTTGGCCTGAGAAGAAATTGATAAAAAAGCATTTACCTATTCAATTCAGAGCAAATTATAGTGAAGTGCAAAGTATAATTGACTGCTTGGAAATAGAAATTGAAAAGCCATCAAATCCAGTTATACAAGCAATGACCTGGTCAGAGTATAAAAAATGCAATACCATCAAATACTTAATTTCTTGTACACCTGATGGTTTCATAAATTATGTTTCAAAAAGTTATGGAGGCAGAACAAGTGACATATTAATTACGGAAGTAAGTGGTTTTCTTCAAATTGCACCTAACAATTGCAGTATAATGGCCGATCGTGGTTTCAAAGGCATAACAAAATTTTTAACACCAAAAAATTGTGTGCTAGTGAAGCCACCTAGCGTGAGTAGCAAAGAAAAACCTACCAAAGAAGAAGTCTTATTAAGTAAACGCATTGCAATGTGAGAATTCACATTTTCACAAAGCGGAAGCAATTGGGCTTGAAACTGATGCAAATGTACTGGATAATCGGCAGACAATCACAACTTTCCATAGAAAACAAGGTATTGCTCTACAAGGCCATCCTGAAGCCAATATGGACTTACGGTATTCAACTCTAGGGCTCCGCAGCAAACTCAAATCTCGAAATATTGCAGAGATTCCAGAATAAGGTACTTCGCGTGATTGTGGACGCACCAAGATACGTGCCTAATAGAGTTATCCAACGTGACATACAGCTAAATTCCATCAAGGAAGAGATCGAAAGATATAGTGTTAAATATCGAGAAAGACTCACACTTCATCCTAATGTTCTTGCAACTGAACTATTTGCCAACGACCACACGGGGGTCCACGTAGACGTGAAAAGAAAACAGGGGTTCACAAGTTGTAAGTGGGGGTCCACGAGAAAAAAAAGTTTGAGAACCATTGGTCTACATAAATGAAGATTTTCTGCAGTTGCTAATCTTTGACACAGTTAGTGGAACATACTGTATATATTCAATTCACCAAATAATTTTTAACTAATCCAGGTGAGAAACTACGGAGTTATAGGAAGAGAAATAAAGGAGGTTAAGTTCAGGAAGTCGATTATGCCTTAACGTACGACTAGTTTGTCGATTAAAATAATTTTTATCGAAAAAATGTTGCACTAAAGAAAAACTAAAATAAATCAAAATATATCAAAGTTATAGATAAAAGTTGCAATCATGAAACGATGATGCATCAATAACTGATGCAGTTCTACGTAATTACCAATATTCCTGAAGTACTCAGCAGGTAGTGATTATGATTCAAATATAGATTTATAAACTTAATTTTGCTTAGAACTGGGAACCACCCACATTTATACAAAACGATAAAAAAACATTTAACTCAAGTTTATGTCTTTTTGCAAGAAATTTACTTCATTAAGAATGCAGACACAACACTAAATTAAATTCAATGGAGCAACAAACCAGATTAAATGGAATTTTAAATGTTTGATCACTTTATCCGATATAGTTCTTTATAGGCCAGCGCTTTGGACGCGATTTTTGTTCAAAATTTCGAAAGAGATCACAAATGGACGAAATTCGATAGTTAAATGTAAACTAATATATTATAGACGAAAAAATAACATTTTCTGGGTCTCCAAACACCCGAAAATTTTGTCAAAAAATATATAATTTCGACATGTTCAAGTTCAATTTAATTTTTTATTACCACTGTAAAGTTTAATACTCTCAACACTGCAGTTTTTACTGCAAGTATTAATATCTCGAGAAGTATTGATCGAAGAATAATGTTGATTTTTATGCTTGTATGCAATAATATTCTCTACAATTTTGTTCCCTTATCGTTTCTTCGTAAATTGAATCGTTCGTCAGTTATGGTTAAAATGTGTTCATCCAGAATGGCACAAAGTGGAAATCTCGGAAAATATACAATGTTTCAAAAAATCCAAAGACACTTGACCTCATTTGATTTATTGCTCAACTTTCGTATCCGTATCAGATGGACAACATCATCCAATTTCTTTTGAACAGTAACCGCTGTTTTAGGCGACCTTTAAAGAGTTCATAATCCTGCTTATGACCACTAAAAATCTTAATATAATTTATTGTAGTTAGTTCAAGAGCAGCAACCGATCCAAGATGAGGTAAACACGTAAAAAATGCGGGAGGGGGTAAACATTTTACTAATTTTACCTACTAATAAATCAATCTTCTGAAGCTTGTCAGCACAAAACCTACAGTTATAAATCATTGAAAACCCTTAAAAATGCGTTTCATAAACACACAATAAATTCCTGTATCAGAGTGACGACAATTCCAATGGTTCACCACCAGAGCCGAAGCACTTTTTCATCAACCACGATGACAGCACTGCTACTATTATGAGCACCCAATACAAGAAAGATAAAGTTGAGCACTTAACTAGCCAAACCGTAGAAAGTGAAGATACCATATTAAAAGTAGACGAATCCGAAGACAGATAAAATTTTATTATTCCAACTGACGCATCTATTTCTATTCCCGAGTGACGACAATTCTAATCGTTCACCACCAGAGCCGAAGCACTTTTTCATCAACCACAATGACAGCACTGCTATGAGCACTGCCCAATACAAGAAAGATAAAGTTAAGCACTTAACTAGCCAAACCGTAGAAAGTGAAGATGCCATATTAAAACTAGACGAAGAGCCCGAAGAGAAGACTGATTTACTACCGGAAGACACTAGCGAAATTGCATTTGACGAAGATGACAATAATATTCCAGCGAGCAGTGCCTTAGCTCAAATTTCAAGATCTCCACCACACAATTCCATTTTTGACCAGGACATGGCTATCTGTATACTTCTTTGCATAGGTCTTTTAGTATTTTTTGTGGTGATTGTTTTAGGCTTGGGGGTGCAATTTGTGACATGATCTTTCCTTCAATAGCGATTTAAACTTTCGAAAGTTAAAAATTAATGTAATTTAATTTCATTATTATTAAGTTTTGTAAATTGTGTGATAGAAAACTGTTACAGAATACAACCATAGAAGGGACCCCTATACCATATCTAGCTTTGGGCGGGAAGAGCTCGTAAAATATGACCCGAAGATACGATGTTTTGCGTTAAATACTTAATGGAATTATAATTAGACAACATTAAAATTAAGCGAATAAGGTCAGCGACACTCTTACATTTATGTAATATTTAAAATTATGAAATTATGATGAGCAGTTTGATTTATTTGCGAAAACCTGAACTCGATCCGGCTCTGCTTTTAATACTTAGATCGCATCCTGAAAAAATTGCGAACTCTCCAATTTTTTTATTCTGATCAATTAGGCCGTCGGCAGTTTCATTTACTATCGAAAACGAGAACTCATTCCGATCTTTAATTAACAACATAGGTCACGTCGCGTAAAAACGGGAAGAACGCCCTTGTATTTTTTATTTTGTTTACGAGTAATTGGAGTTTGATTTTCTGCCGAAATTACAAACTCGATTCGGTCCAGAATGAAAGTTAGGTAGCATCCTACAAAAAAAATGCGAATCTCTCCTTATTTTTGTAATTCTGATTATATTTATCCCGTCGCACAGTGGGACAGATGCATGGAAAACCAGACCAAAATTAAAAAAGTTGTTATGTGACAGTATTAACTTCAAAAACTTCATTAGGATATTATCCAAAATACCCCGCCCCCTTCGTCAGCGACACTCTTACATTTATGTAATATTTATAGTTAGCTATAGAAACTACCAAGATAAAGGTACTGTCGGAAGTTAGCGTTAGAGAAGGACTGACCAAGGGGATGAAACGTAAGAAGGTAGGTACTAAACAACCTGAGATTGCCTGTCAGTCCGATCCAAAATCGAATACCTCACCCCCGAGTGCTAATTTAAATTATTATTATTCATTTTCTGAAGATATAACAAATTGAAGTGAATATCTTCCATCTGATGACACCGCACCAATTGTTCAATCAAGTGATGCAAGTTTTGAGATAAAAAATATATCCTCTAAAGGATGTAGAGTTATCTACTACAAAATTTCCTATTACAAAAGAAAATCAAAAAAGACAAAAACAAAAAAGAAGCAAGGAGAAAAACGAGTACAAAAATCTATGCCCAAGTGTGTTGATTCCGTTTCGTCATGAACTAACGATAACTTCGAAGTGAACATTTCTGCAGCATATAAAAATGAAGGTAAACGCCTGCGAAATAAGGGTATCGAATTTCGCTCAACATCTTGAAATGCGGCATAGCAAAAAAATTGATGTAGCGAAATTATTGTCGATGACGAAGCAATCCAAAAGTAGGAAAGATGGTTTCGCTAATCTTATACGAGTTGACGATGTTAACATAATATTGATGTACAATCCATAAAAATTGGTGAACTAATTCTAGTTCGAAGGCCGACCGAATATGAACTTAAATTCGTCACATTTGATCAATACGGTCCTCGCGGAGAAAAATCTGTAATCACTAGTTATGAATAATGTGTTCATAAATTCCACATTTAAGAAAATTTATAAGATATGAATTATATTATGATGTTATGCGTAATACTCATAAAATATTCCTAAGAGTTCAGTTTGTATGCGTTAGGTATATTCATGGATTATGAATAAGATTTATAAATGTAATAAAGTTATGAATTGTATATTCATATTTTACAATTTGAAAATTAATTTCAAATTCGTAAAGAATATTGTAGAAAACGTAAACTATTCAAGAAGAATCGTCAAGAAAACGTAAAGTGAGGACAGCTCATTTGTTGTTTTGTTATAAAAGAAATAAATACCATTATTTTATAAAAAATACGATAATTTTGCCATGTTGGCACGATAATTACAAATTCAAGAGCTGGCAACCCTGCAGTAGGACGCGCTTAAAATCAGTTCTATATGGTTTTATAACTAAACAGACAATCTTATCATCGAGATGCCGCGTGCATGTGAAGTTAATTTGTGATTCAATTAAGTTACATTTAATATCAATTTACATCATCGCCATCATATCAGCTAGTAAAAAGGTAAGCAAATTGTAATTATAATACTTCTGTTTTTCAAGTTCTAATTTTTGCATGTTAAAATCCTTGCGTAGCTTTTATGTATAATAAGTAGTAGCATGATTTGCATGCATAAAATTAATTTGCCTTTTTTTCAATAAATTTACCTTAGTTTATTAGGTACATAAGTCGATAGATAGATATTTTTTTAAAATGGGTGATAACTGATAACGAAATTACTGATGATGGAGCAAATGCAAATTGTAATATCGATAGTAGTAAGTATTATTTTTATTGTAAAGAAAAACAAACAGGTAGAGGGTGTTGATTTAAAAGCGGAAATTGGAAAATACAATTTATGAAACGTAGTTTTTTGTGTACGACCCCTATACATTAATTTTAATTTATTAATATTGGTTAAGGGCCCTTATTTCAATTCTCCGAATAAACTTCATTCGCCGAATAAAGTTTATTCGGAGATGGAAATACATACCCTAAGTGTGTATTAATTATTACCATTGTAGGTTTTAATTTGGGAGATTCAACTCTATTTATAAATATAGCAGATATACAAAACTTTAAGGAAGGAATAAACGAAGAAAACTACTTGTTCTTGTTTTTATCTAAATATTCAATGGAAAGTTTTTTCATATATTTTAAAGGTTTGTTCTTCATATACTGAAGAATATTTGTAGGAACATAAGTAACCTTTGTATTTTTCTAGAAAGAGGTATAACGATCGATTGCTTCCAGTGGATTACGGAAGGCGATTTAAAAAGAAATATTTGGTATGAACCACGGCGCACGCATAAAATTTCGAGGTCTAGTTAATAATTGGCGAACTTCAAAGGTAAGATACATTGTAAATTTGAAATAGTACAAAATTTTACTATTGGAATAGATACTATTAAGTTTTACTGATTTAGGGTTTTCCTGTAATACCATTATGCTGTTCTGAACATCAACAAGAAAGTATGATGGAACTGCCTGTCGGAGACCCAAGGAGTTCAAGTGTTTCTGACAAGTCATCACTAACATCAATGGCATCATTTTCTTCATCATCCACAATTTCGAATACAACATTTGTAATAACAGAATATTTAAGTGTTTTGCAAATTCTGATTATTGTATTTTGTTTTAGAATATTGATACCTTTTTATTACAAACCGATATTGAAAAAAATTAAAGAAAGTATACGAAGAAAACAAAATGTTTCAATCGCCGGAAAAGGAAGCACTTGTAAAAAATGTTGTAAAACATTATATTGATAAAAATATCCCGATGACATTAAGTACATGTCGAGATATCGCCATCCAAATTTGTAACAAATTTGAAAATGAATCAATGGTATTTTTACTAATTTATTTATAAACAAAAAAGGTAATAATATTGTTTGCAGGAATATTATTTTGTTAAAAAACCAAAACCATCGGGAAGATTGTACAATAGATACCGATCTGAATCCAGTTCGTTGAAAAGGTCTGGATTGTTTACAGGGGTCATAAGGGAGAAAAGGAAAAACTGTACCATAGGTATGATATTACTTTTTATATTAAATAGGACGGTATCATATTTATCTTACCCTTCATTCAAATATTCAGCTGAAGAATATCGAACCGAAGATACGAGCGATTACACAAACCAAATTGATGAGAAGGAATGGCTCAAAACAAGAAGTTCTCCGTGGGACGTTGTTGAGTTGAAATGGAAGCAAAGTTTCAATTTAAGACGGAAGGATATAAAAACTATTGTTTCAGTTGACAAAGTATTTGCAGAATGGCCATTACTTTTGCAAAGCAATGGTAGTCGTCTGGTAAGTATTACATCCGACTTGATAAAAGAGGATCCTATTTGATTATTTTATTTCAGATTGATATAGATTTCGAGCTATTATATCCTGGAAAATCAAATGCTTTCTTTGATAAATGGAATTTGGTTGAGCCTAAGGTAGTTGAAGCATGCAAGAAATTTAATAAGTTTCCACCTGCAAAGGACATTTTAGAAAGTTTATCGAACAGCCCTGGTATGTATTATAACCATATTAATGTGAAATAATTAAATACTCGCATCAATTGTACAGTTTACGCAAGGATTGAAAATTGTAGCTTTCTAACCCCGTACTATGAGTTTTGATAACTTTTTATCCATTTCTATTTACATTTTCTAATACACATACTTCTTATTTCTAGATTTGCGTCACTATAGTTTAATCAAAGTTTTGCAAGGAGTGGTAAAACCTAAAGGCCGTAAAAAAATAGACAACAAAATTTGGAAAGTTAGCATTGGAGATGCTTGGAAGTCCTTTAGTAGTGAAGTGAGAACAGTGGCAGATATATCTACTGCTATAAACAAACGAAAACAATTTTGTGTTACGAAGAAAATTACTTTACAACCATTTTTGATAATAGTGGGAGATCGTGAGGAAGAAGACAATCTACAGTTTGCTTTCGTAACTGATCATATAACATATTTATACACCAATTTCCTACAGGCTTTTGATGCATATTTTAAAATATTTTTGTGCTAAATCTCAAATATTCGTTTGAAAATCAAGAATTCTGGCAGTTTGTACAGTCTTATTTTTATAAAATAGACTCGGACAAACTTGTGTTTCCCAATTTAAGTGATTTTATTAACATTTTAGAGAACTAACAATATGTATAAGTGCTTTATATTATGTGAAACAACATTATCAACAGTAGACAGGTTGATAAAACATTTAAAATTGTTACATGATCTGAGAAAAAAAAATTGTGAAATTTCTTCCTCAGCTAATTGATGAAAAAACCTTATTTTGGGTGTGAGGGTGTTACACCACGTTCTGCATCCACGACACCTTTCCAACAGGTAATAAAAGGTTGGCTAGCTCAAAGTCGCGAAGGGGTGGGTTGGTGAAAGGAATGAAAGGGTCGTGTGACGGCACGTCGCAAAGCGTGTGTTTCCTATCGACGACCGGGCAATCCTCGATCGCGATTCTAAAAATTGTCAAAATCGGTGTGAATAATTTACACGGGGGGGGAGTTAAGTCAAAATCGATGGGGTTAATATACACGAGGGAGTTTAAATGGGCGCCACGCATACGAAGAACTGAATCTCTTTGAAGGGGACTGGTTATCACACCTTCCAAGCTGGTACGCGACAACTTGATGAACTTACAGCGAATTCTCACTCCGGAAAAACCTCGCTCAATGACCTTACCTTTACAGGAGGCGAACTTTCCGTTGGTGAAAATAGCTAAATAAACATTAACACAACAATAATAATAACACACAAAGTTGGGAAATAAAAATGTATTAAATAAAATAATATCAGGGGGGAGTTGACAAAGTTTACACAAGATACTATCAAATTTACATGTCTTGTATAAAAATAAATATGTACAGTTGACGGAACCTTTCCGTGTGGTTTCCGTTGCGAAACTAATATTCGTAAAACAATTACTCTTACAAAAATACCAAAGGTTAATTTGCATGAAAGGGGGGCGTATTGAATACAGCACTCCACCAAAATAAATAGTTACTTAAGCGCAACTTGATGATGTCTAAAACTATGATTCATAAAATTGATCATGAAACTTAATCAACGCAATTGATTATCAAAATTCCCAACAACGGGACAAACAAACTTTAGCTACAATACTAAACTTGAAACGTTACGTTAAATTGTTCGGTTACACTCTGAACGCTCGAATGGCGTGTTAAAAGTTACGTTAATAATAGATAATAATATTAAGTTAAATAAAAGGTATACAAAATGGTTGCGATATCGACTTCCGGGGTTGAACTGAACGTTCATAAACACAAATAATGGTCCATAGGACCAATTAACATCACAATCTTAAAAATATAAAAAGGTTTCTTACTTAATGTGGGTGGTTGATGTTCGACCTCTAGGTAAAGTCGATGACGAGTCCTTCGGGAGTGAGATTCGTCTGCAGAATAGAGCTGAAAGCGATGTCTCAAACCATACCAGAAGGTCAGCGGAGTAACCAGCTTCCAAAACCTCTTTAAATCGAAAGGTGGTGAAGTAACGGGGTGGTTCACGCACTATATTACGCGAATTTCCTTCGTATACAATTAAATTAATATACTTCACTTAAGTTCGTTATTCGCGAAATGACAATTAATTCAAGCCGGTACTGTCTAATTAAAAAAAATGTCAATATGGTGTTTGATAAAAACAACGATTGGAATGCGCACATGTGTTCGAAGTGCAGCACCTGTTTTGTATTATTCGATAAAAGCAATGCTACGTAATTGCCTTAAGAGCGGCAAGCAATACCTCGTCGTGATGAAACGTGATAAACAGATGGTATAACAAAAAGTCCGATAATTGATTAATTGTTTAACAACAATTAACGTATTGTTGTCCGATAAAATATTAATTGTTTAACAACAATTGACGTATTGTTGTCCGATAAAATATTAATTGGTTATTAACGATAGACGGTATGAATGTTCGATAAATATTAATTGTTTAACCACAATAGACGATATGAATGTTCGATCAATATTAATTGTTTAACCACAATAGACGATATGAATGTTCGATAAATATTAATTGTTTATTAACGATAGACGGTATGAATGTTCGATAATTATTAATTGGTTATTAACGATAGACGGTATGAATGTTCGATAAATATTAATTGTTTATTAACGATAGACGGTATGAATGTTCGATAATACCTGCAGTTGACACTCACTAATTTTTAGCACCAATGACTTGTATTTATTTAAAGACCTCAAAAAAAATGTGAGACCTCGATATTTTAATTCCGCTTTTGGAAGCGCTAAGATACGAAAAAGGTAGTATCAGATTCCAAGTGAATCTCTCCGAATATGCAATTTGCAGCTCAATTTATGCATTCTCCCTACTCTGATCTGGGATTTTTCCCACTTACTGATTGATTTGGATCCTTGTAATTGGGTCCTATAAATTTAGAAAGAAGGGAGACGTGATTTAATTGGACAATACCTAGAGTGTGAGAGCACACTTTCTTCTTTCTCCATGCAAAGTGTATCGAGAAGTTTTGCAGGACACGTGCGAGCAAAACAATTTTTTGCTCGTCTAGTCGGACGAAAGGGTCTAACTTTTGCACTTTTTGTTGGTTTTTATCGAAGTTTTAAAATTGCGAAATCGCTATGCTTTCCATGTTAAAAATTAACACATGAGTTTGCAAGTCGATGCCTGTCTAAGATAACGATGTCGAATGCATTCGTTCCCATGGTCTTACCATCGCACGTGCCCGTTTTTGTATCGACGGCCGACGTGGATTTATGGATCGCATAAAAGTGTCTCTCGATCCTACCTAAAATTTATAGTAATGCATTTGCCTATATTGACGTTTAGTTTGCAACGTTATAGAATAGAGAATTTATTGCCGATGAGGTGAATTATGGATTAATGCTACGTCAACATTATTAACACTTCCTCATCTACCGTAGGGTTTATTGTACGTGTATTAAAATATTTGATGATACTTTCCTAACTATACAATTCTTAAGATTATTGTGCATTTGCAAAACGTAAATTTATTAGTTGAGCGAATGTTTCAATCTTTTATATTTACAACCCGACCTAAAAATGTTTTCTCAAAGAGTAATTTTCAACGGATCGATTCGAAATTTAAAATATAAGTTTAATAGATCATAAACGCAAAATCTAAAGATGCGCCCGATGCGCGGAATAAGGTGACACTCCCCTTACGTCAAGAGTTGTTATCCCTAACTACTCTTCAACTGGGACGCGCGCAACCTCAACCGAAACAAAAACTGTCCTGCGATAAACCGTCAACACTTGTAGTGTTGAAACAACTACTCAGCTAGTGACTAGACTATACGTATATGCCGGGAAAGAGAGAGAAGGTTCACCTAACCCTAGGCTTAATCGACCCGGGAGTCGTAGTGACTCCTACATGAGAGGGCGGTTCGCGAAATCACGCGATCATTCGCTGGCCGTGGGACCCACAAATGTCTGTGAAGACACCGGACTCTAGATCAAGGTAGACCTGAGCTAAGGTAACACTTCCTTGGCGTACTCATATTTACAAAGCCTTCTCTAAAATGGTTCAGTCGATGGGGACTGTCTGCCTTTTTCAATACGTTGAAAAAACAGAGTAAAAAAAGACGTGTGCTTGGCTGGATCATATTTACAAAAGCCGTTTGATGCACTTCAGTAGATGGGGACTGTCTGTTTTATCAGTTATCGTTGGTGAAACAGAGAAAAAAACTTGCGCTTAGCTTGATCAAATTTACAAAGCCGTTTGAGAGATCACTAACCTTCCTCATGACTTCGATCCGGACGAGATGATCGGAAGAGAGAGAAGAGGTAATGATGGGGGGGCGAGAAAAAAAATTTGAGATGGGGTGACAACCTATGAGGGACAGTCGAGGGAACAAATCCTCGATTCGTCCGGCTTGATCACGGATGTACACGAAAAAAAAAAATGTGGGGCATAATCGACAATCCATATCGGGATGGGGTAATAAACTACAAGGGCAGTCGAGGGAACTTGTCCTCGATCCGTCCGTGTTGTACCTTGATGTATACAAAAAAAGAAAAGAAACATGGGGCCTAGCCATGAATCGGGTTTCCACTGAATAAAAAAAATATTCGTGGGGCATAGTTGACGGTACGGGTCGGGATGGTTTGCTTCCATCAGTGTAGTCGAAGGGAACGTCCTTGAACCACACTGACGTAAACGGGAGCTTTCATTGAATACAAAAAAAAATCGTGGGGCCTAACCGTGGACCTACACAATCTATTGCCTCACAAAAAAAAATGAAGCTAGCACAACTAAGGTTGACTCTTCCAACGCTAGTGGTGAGTTTTGATGTGCAAAAAAAACATCGTCATTTATTGAGAAGTCCTGCGGTGATCGGCACCGGAGTAAACTTCACTCTAAATGTTGTCTTACACAGGTAGTGTTAGTGCAAGACGGGGACGTTGTACCAGTGGAACGTATCCACTAAGGTACAAGGCCACAAAAGATCATAACATGTAACATAAGGGGGGGGTTTAGAAGTTGAACGACGGCTGGATCATATTTACAAAGCCGGCTCTATCTAATTCGGTAGGCGGGGGGGGGTTGATCAATCTAAACGGGACTAAGTTATCGTTATACACGAGAAAAAAAAATTTAACAACAAAAAAAATATATACGAAAACTGACTGAAATTCGAAATGGTGACAACCGTCCGGGTTGCACCTAAATGTTTGCTCAAAAATATATGAAGTGACTCTACTGTATAAAACTGACGAATGTGAGAAATAATTTTTCTCCAAAAGGTCAAAACGTAACTATGAAATTAACGCATGACTAATGATAACATTGGGTAATCAATTCAATGTAATCCTAGTCTCTACTTGATTCAACTGAGCGATTGATTGGGTGATTAGGCCAATGGCTCGCTAAGCGTACCCTCTAAATCCATAAACAATAATTTCCGAAATGGTTGACTGAAAATTCAAAAAAAATTCGAGATTACAAAATGACATGCGAGATAAACAATGAAGCGAGAAAAAAAAATGACCCGTTTATACCTTGGGGGACACGTAGTTTTCTGTCGTACGATAGGGACATAACAAATATCTCCCTTAACCTTACTGACTTAAAACTAACTTAAAAATACCCAAACTTAACGCTAACTAAACCGATACCTAAAATTAACTAAACCGAAATCTAAACTGAACTTAATGCTACCTAAACCGAAATCTAAACTAATCCTTACATACTAAAAGCGCGAGACAAAAAAAAAATTACACAGAAAAAAAAATTCCACGTCCCAAGTCTTAAACAATCTTAAGCCGTTGTGACCGTTGCGAGAGAGGGCGGTTCGCGAAGTCACGGGATCGTTCGCTTGCCGTGAGACCCACAATCACAAACAGAAACGCTGAACTCTAGCTTGGGTTGGACCCGAGTACGTGGTAAAAGTTGGGAGGCGTCAAAATATATGCCTCTGGGATGAACAGATCAAATTTACAAGTTCACCCCTAATGGGTTTGTTCTTCCTTAGACCGGCAGGTGTTATGACCGTGTAGCATAGTTGTAGTCAATCTATTATTCCCTAACAAAAGGTAAATTTCCCAGAGTGTTGCTTCGAGTTATAACCCCTTACTTCTGTACGAAATTCCCTTACTAAGAAGGTTCCTTTGGGGCAGATTTTCATCCGCCAAAAAAAATGGGACGATAATTCACCGGGGAATGGACTAAGCCCACGAAATTACTTTATAACCCTGGGGTTTGGATCGTCGTCCATATGTGGATCGACGTCCAAAAAAAATGTTTATCTAGCAGTGGAACCATGTCCAGCATGATAATTCGATAGCTCGATGAGAAGTGGGTCACTCTAAACAACTATTAACTATGACAACCTTACTACAAAAAATAAAATTCGGTAAAATTTTCCTTCCAGGGTGTGTTAAAAACTTCCCCTAAAGGGTGTGTTGCGACAAATGATTTGTCCGAAATTGGACACAAGTCCAAACAATACAACACGGCGTGAGGCAATGTCTAATGCAATTGCATTCTCAGCCCTGATCTTAATTTTAATTTCAAAAACGAAAACGAAAAAACTAAAAAAAAATCTATTTTAAACGGTACTCGATACCAGGAAAGAACGGTGAGGGATGGTGGGGGCAAGTTAACGTCGTGCGATTGACAATAAGACAGGATCAGTGTGTATGAAGCGACAGTGACACATTGACCTCAACCCGAAATGATAACTAGATGTTACCCTACCACTAACTTAAAGAAAAATGTCACAATGGACTGGGATTCAAAACTCTTTGATTGATTTGATTCACCAAAGAAAACTTTACGTTAAACTTTAAATTCAAAAAAAACTCAAAAATAAACTTTAACTGACGTCAAACTTCAAAAAAAACTTTAAAAAACTTTAACTTAAATTCAAAAAAAACTTTCAACTGAATTTGAAAACTTTCAATCTAATTTGAAAAACTATTAATCAAGTTTGAAAAACTTTTGATTAAATTCAAAACAACATTCCATTAATTTCAAAAAAAATTCCCCTCAATTCGAAAAAACTTTTCGTTAAACTGAAAAAAACTTGGCTCCAAAGGCCGACATTAAATTCAAAATGTTTATCTTAATTCACGAAAAAACTTGACGTTAAACTAAAAAAAAATTTAATTTAAGTATCACTATTAAATTTAAAAATGTTTACTTTAATTAACAAAAACTTGACGTTAAATTCAAAACAAACTTTGATTTAAATGGTAACATGAAATTCAAAATGTTTACTTTAAAAAACTTGAAGTTAACAATAATTTAAACTGCTCTAGATCAAACTCAAAATTCGGAAATACGTCTGCAAATGAAATTCAAAAAAAACTTTTACTATTCCACTAAATGTGTGCATAAAATCTCAAAACTACACCCACAAAACTAACTTCGAAGATTGAACCTTGAAACTAAATTCAAAAAAAATTTTAGAAAAACTTTACGTTAAATGTCCATACAAAATTCAAAATATTTAAAAAAATAAATGCGTAACCTAATGAAGTGCGTAAATGCGTAAGTGCGTGACCCGTAGTCAAGCGTAAGAATGCGTACGAAACGCTTTGTGTCTTGTTCGAGACACATGCAAACAAAAAAAAATGCGTAATGAGTGTACGGTGTTACTAGCATAAAATACGTATGGAAACGAGTGCGTAAATAACATGCGTACTTAAACATACTTGATCTAGATGTGAACATGTGTGCTAGGCACAACAAAAAAAACTTTCTATCGCTATTTGCTAAAGATGGAAAAAACAAGGTTCGCTATAAACGGTATGCAGTGATAATGCGTAAAGGTGCGTAGAAGACGCAGATCAAAATCTTTCATCGTTAAATGCTGAAGGCTAATAAAAATTTGTTACTAAAATTTCCGATGTGAGGGAGGGTTGCATTGCTAAGGGATGGTGCGTTAGGGTGGTTTTCGTTCTACAGAAAGGGTTGCGAAATACAGGGTAGACTTTCAACGACCGATATGGACGGTAAGGGTTCACACAAAAAAGGTGAAACGAGAAAAAAAACTTTAAACTAAGTTGAGTGACAAGTAAGAGTTTTCAACAAAATTTAAGGGTTGCGATATCATCGCCACGTTAGGGCGGTAAGGGTGTTCGCAGTTTTACGTCATGCACGGGACAAAAAGGGTTGTACACGCCAAAACGGCATTATGAACCGATAAAAAAAATGTAGGTTGTTTCGGTCTACAGTCAGCGGTGGTCCGCACCAGACCTGACCTCCTCGATTCAACCTAATAAACACGCAATAAAAACAAAGCGAAATGTTATGGCGACATTTCCTTAAAAGTACAAAAAGCAAGGTAAAATGTTATGATGACATTTTACAATACAACGAGAAAAAAAATTTAACAATAATGACTAAGGACTAAATACATTCGCAACGACACACACGCACTAAAAAAAATTCATTCATACATTCACACGAAAAACAAACACACACAAAAATCTTAATATTAAAATCGGGGCTTTAGTTTCTCTTAATTGGAGCATTATGCCCTGCAACGATTTTTTTCTTGGTCCTACTCTGTCTGGGGTTACAATGGGGACAAGTTTTTGTGGTCTCATCTTTTCTCCCACAACGATAGCAATATATACGTTTCTGCGGAACGGTACAACGCAACGCTAAATGTCCTGTGCCACCACAATTCCAACACAAAAGGGTGTTATTATTTGTCTTATTATGAATACGGCTCTTACACCCGAATTCACCATTACTTTGCTCGTCATTACGCGGTCCGCTAAAATTTTCGGACTCGTCCCGGGATAAATTTTCAATTTCTCTTACTGACATATTTTCTTTTGTCAGTATAGAGACGTTTTCGACCTGACCTGAAATTCGTAAGTGAAACTTCACGATCGGGGTTGATATTTCGAAATTTCTATTCGAATTCGCCGCTTCGACGGTACCCGCGATCAACAGGGGGTTCTTTTGTAATTTCCTCCACGGTATTGGACCTAAAATCTCTCTCCGTCCGGGAGTCTGCTAATAGTAAGCCATAAGTTGACCTAAATTCCTCCAATTGATCTAAAATCCTAAGTTTGGAGTCTTTATCTTTTATTAATACGGGTTTTGATTTAAATAATCGATTAAAATAATGCGTTAGTTTCGTCTCTATGTTCATTTCTAGATTGGGTTTCTGATCACGCGAAACTTCTAAGCGACCAAGTAACTTTTTAATAATTAACACGCCTTCTTTTAAAGCTGCTAAATCTTCCGCAAAGGAAAACGGATACCATAATAAAATGTATTTTTCACCCTGTTCCTCTTTCATAAGGGCTGATACTAATTCATCGCGTAATTCTCTTAATGAACCGTGAAAAGGTAAACCTCTAATCTTTAATTCGTATTGGACTTCGTCTTTACGCAATTTGTCCGGTACAATCCTGAATGCCATTATTAATCGAAATGAATAAATTTAATTAAATACAAAAAAGGATTCGCGGAACACGACTCTACTTTGTTCTCTGAACAACTAATGGTAAACGGAAATACAATATTTGATCTTAAAATCACGATAAATTTTACTTTTAATTCTAAATAGGGGGGCGTCATGGAATCTCGTTAGTCCATTCATGCGCGTCGGTACTACTTTTAAAATTGAAATCTTAATTCAAAACTTCGTGATTTACAAAATTTGACGTAATATGCCAAAAAGGCTTTCTCGACAGCCACTTAGTTGGGCGCCAAATTATTTTTTTCAACTTACAAAAATTAATTCGGAATTTACTCGATTTACAACAAAAGGAAATTCGATACCATAACATGCCAAAAAGGCTTTATCGATAGCCCAACGTTGGCCGCGCCAAATTATTATCCTGTTACACCACGTTCTGCATCCACGACACCTTTCCAACAGGTAATAAAAGGTTGGCTAGCTCAAAGTCGCGAAGGGGTGGGTTGGTGAAAGGAATGAAAGGGTCGTGTGACGGCACGTCGCAAAGCGTGTGTTTCCTATCGACGACCGGGCAATCCTCGATCGCGATTCTAAAAATTGTCAAAATCGGTGTGAATAATTTACACGGGGGGGGAGTTAAGTCAAAATCGATGGGGTTAATATACACGAGGGAGTTTAAATGGGCGCCACGCATACGAAGAACTGAATCTCTTTGAAGGGGACTGGTTATCACACCTTCCAAGCTGGTACGCGACAACTTGATGAACTTACAGCGAATTCTCACTCCGGAAAAACCTCGCTCAATGACCTTACCTTTACAGGAGGCGAACTTTCCGTTGGTGAAAATAGCTAAATAAACATTAACACAACAATAATAATAACACACAAAGTTGGGAAATAAAAATGTATTAAATAAAATAATATCAGGGGGGAGTTGACAAAGTTTACACAAGATACTATCAAATTTACATGTCTTGTATAAAAATAAATATGTACAGTTGACGGAACCTTTCCGTGTGGTTTCCGTTGCGAAACTAATATTCGTAAAACAATTACTCTTACAAAAATACCAAAGGTTAATTTGCATGAAAGGGGGGCGTATTGAATACAGCACTCCACCAAAATAAATAGTTACTTAAGCGCAACTTGATGATGTCTAAAACTATGATTCATAAAATTGATCATGAAACTTAATCAACGCAATTGATTATCAAAATTCCCAACAACGGGACAAACAAACTTTAGCTACAATACTAAACTTGAAACGTTACGTTAAATTGTTCGGTTACACTCTGAACGCTCGAATGGCGTGTTAAAAGTTACGTTAATAATAGATAATAATATTAAGTTAAATAAAAGGTATACAAAATGGTTGCGATATCGACTTCCGGGGTTGAACTGAACGTTCATAAACACAAATAATGGTCCATAGGACCAATTAACATCACAATCTTAAAAATATAAAAAGGTTTCTTACTTAATGTGGGTGGTTGATGTTCGACCTCTAGGTAAAGTCGATGACGAGTCCTTCGGGAGTGAGATTCGTCTGCAGAATAGAGCTGAAAGCGATGTCTCAAACCATACCAGAAGGTCAGCGGAGTAACCAGCTTCCAAAACCTCTTTAAATCGAAAGGTGGTGAAGTAACGGGGTGGTTCACGCACTATATTACGCGAATTTCCTTCGTATACAATTAAATTAATATACTTCACTTAAGTTCGTTATTCGCGAAATGACAATTAATTCAAGCCGGTACTGTCTAATTAAAAAAAATGTCAATATGGTGTTTGATAAAAACAACGATTGGAATGCGCACATGTGTTCGAAGTGCAGCACCTGTTTTGTATTATTCGATAAAAGCAATGCTACGTAATTGCCTTAAGAGCGGCAAGCAATACCTCGTCGTGATGAAACGTGATAAACAGATGGTATAACAAAAAGTCCGATAATTGATTAATTGTTTAACAACAATTAACGTATTGTTGTCCGATAAAATATTAATTGTTTAACAACAATTGACGTATTGTTGTCCGATAAAATATTAATTGGTTATTAACGATAGACGGTATGAATGTTCGATAAATATTAATTGTTTAACCACAATAGACGATATGAATGTTCGATCAATATTAATTGTTTAACCACAATAGACGATATGAATGTTCGATAAATATTAATTGTTTATTAACGATAGACGGTATGAATGTTCGATAATTATTAATTGGTTATTAACGATAGACGGTATGAATGTTCGATAAATATTAATTGTTTATTAACGATAGACGGTATGAATGTTCGATAATACCTGCAGTTGACACTCACTAATTTTTAGCACCAATGACTTGTATTTATTTAAAGACCTCAAAAAAAATGTGAGACCTCGATATTTTAATTCCGCTTTTGGAAGCGCTAAGATACGAAAAAGGTAGTATCAGATTCCAAGTGAATCTCTCCGAATATGCAATTTGCAGCTCAATTTATGCATTCTCCCTACTCTGATCTGGGATTTTTCCCACTTACTGATTGATTTGGATCCTTGTAATTGGGTCCTATAAATTTAGAAAGAAGGGAGACGTGATTTAATTGGACAATACCTAGAGTGTGAGAGCACACTTTCTTCTTTCTCCATGCAAAGTGTATCGAGAAGTTTTGCAGGACACGTGCGAGCAAAACAATTTTTTGCTCGTCTAGTCGGACGAAAGGGTCTAACTTTTGCACTTTTTGTTGGTTTTTATCGAAGTTTTAAAATTGCGAAATCGCTATGCTTTCCATGTTAAAAATTAACACATGAGTTTGCAAGTCGATGCCTGTCTAAGATAACGATGTCGAATGCATTCGTTCCCATGGTCTTACCATCGCACGTGCCCGTTTTTGTATCGACGGCCGACGTGGATTTATGGATCGCATAAAAGTGTCTCTCGATCCTACCTAAAATTTATAGTAATGCATTTGCCTATATTGACGTTTAGTTTGCAACGTTATAGAATAGAGAATTTATTGCCGATGAGGTGAATTATGGATTAATGCTACGTCAACATTATTAACACTTCCTCATCTACCGTAGGGTTTATTGTACGTGTATTAAAATATTTGATGATACTTTCCTAACTATACAATTCTTAAGATTATTGTGCATTTGCAAAACGTAAATTTATTAGTTGAGCGAATGTTTCAATCTTTTATATTTACAACCCGACCTAAAAATGTTTTCTCAAAGAGTAATTTTCAACGGATCGATTCGAAATTTAAAATATAAGTTTAATAGATCATAAACGCAAAATCTAAAGATGCGCCCGATGCGCGGAATAAGGTGACAAGGGAATGCAATCAAACAACTAATACCGTTTAGCCTGGCTAAACGGTATATCCCAAAATAAGGTTTTTTCTTCATATTATAATTATTATGTACTATTATGTGTTGTAACAAATAATAAAAAAAATGTGCTGTAAATATAATGTATAAATGTAAAAAAATAAATATTTTTTGAAACTTGAAATATACGTTTTACTAATTTATAAAATACATAGTAGAAATACCTTATGAATATTCCGTATAAGAAGAGAAAAATTAACTCCGAAATTATGATTATTATTCATAATTATTGATCCAATATTCTGAATATTATTTAATAAACTATACTTTATTTATCACATTTTATGATTAGCTGCTTAAAAAGTTATTCTTTATAAATTATAGTATATGAATATTAATCATAAATATGTGATTATTAAGTGTATTTTTTATGCTTAATATGATCAGCATTTATGAGTATTACTCATAAAGATATGAATATTAATCATAAATATGTGATTATTAAGTGTATTTTTCATGCTTAATATGATCAGCGTTTATGAGTATTACTCATAAAGATATGAGTATTACGCATATACAGTGGCGGCAATCTAAAATGCCCGGTGTAAATTATTTACAATATACCTGTATTACTTATATAATATAATATAATAATAATAAACCAAAGTATTACTTGCTATATAAGGTAACCCTTCTTAATCATTTAGTATTCAAAATTCATTCATTGTAGTTTCATAGATCCAAAAAATATAAAAAAATGGTAGGTAGAAAGAATTTAATCGAAAGCGACAAACAGAAAATTTTAGTTTTGCATGGTGAAAATAAAAGTTTTACCTATATAGTGAGAAAATTGGGTATGATAGACGAACGGTAAGTAGATTTAAAAAAAATGCCATTAGGGCAGTCCAAAACCGCTTGACAGAGGAAATTCAAAAAGAAGAACCACCAAAGCGCAAGATCGTCTTTTACGAAAATAGGCGTTGAAGGATCGCTTCAAATCTCGAAGAAAATTAAAAAAAGAGCTGAAGGGCCAAGTTGGAGTAAATATCAGCATAAGAACTGTAGGTAATCGTTTGAATGAATTCGGATTACGTGCGTACACTGCTGTCAAGAAACCGCTCTTGACAAAAAAAATGAGAAAAAAACGGATACAATTTGCCAAAAATTATCAGAATTGGACAATAGAAGATTGGAGTAAGTCATCTTCTCAGATGAGTCAAAATTTTTACTACATGGGACAGATGGAAAAAGATACGTGCGGCGATTTAAAAACGAACGATTATCGCATAAATGTACCGTTAAAGAAACACGTGGTCGACTTGGGGTAATAACCTGGGGTTGCTTCTATCAGCGTGGTTTAGGGCAGCAAAATATCATAAAAGGGTCTGTAAACGCTAAGAAATATATTGACATTTTAAAAACAAGTTTAGAGCCGTCAGTTTCAAATTTATTTGCTGAAAATGAAGAATGGTCATTTCAACAGGATAATGCACCGAACCATACTGCGAAATCTGTAAGTAATATTTTTGCAAGTAATTTTTTTTTTCAAAATGCATTAATTAGGTAATGATGTGAATACATGTAAGTAACAAAAAATTGCAAAAATATGAAGTTAATTGCTTTTAATTTTGCACAGATGTCGAATTATTTCATAAATAATGGAATTTATGCAATCGATTGGCCACCTAATAGCCCCTTTCTGAATCAAATCGGAAAACTTTTGGGGCGTTATGAAGACGTACGTGGTTAACAAAAGTCCTAAAAATGTACCTGACTTAATAACAGCTATACAATATGTTTGGAACAATAGTTTAAGCGCCGACTATCGAATCAATGCCGAACCGTTTAAGGGATGTCATCAAGGCAAGGGGTGCCTCTACTCCATATTAATATTATCAATAAACATTTTGCTACATTAACTATCTTTTATATGATTATTTTTTTCATAATTTTTCGCGAATAAAATTCGCGAGAATACTATATTATACCTGAAAACAGTGCTTTATTTAAAAAAAAAAGTATTTTGTTGGTTATTTATACAATGCATCATCAAATTTAATAATTTTCTAACGTATTATGGTTGCACAATTATAATGAACTGGAGGGGTTGTGTACTAATGTAATTGTAGGCAAAAAATAAAGGAGTAAATTTTCCAGCTGCACAACCAACAGGCGCACCAACATCTGCTCCAGTTGTCGGTCCGGCTGTTAATAATTGATTTCCTCCGGCTTCAAATGGTGCACAACCAGACTACAGTGCTCAATGGGCAGAGTATTACCGTAGTTTGGGAAAGCATAAAGAAGCCAAAGCGATCGAGTCAAAAATGAAAGCAAAGGTATGGTGTGTCTTGTCGACCGCATCAGATATGCTGCTCGAAATCGAGCTATTCGATATTCGCATGCAAAGCAACACTTCTTCGGGCAACCACTTGGGTGGGTGACCGACTTACAAAATGAACTGCGGTCGGCCGTGTTTCGGAGGACACGTTAAGCCGGCGGTCCCCCTGACTTGTTAAAGGTCAATAACAACAAGTTAGGGTCACAAAAAATTCGCCTCCACCCTCATCGACTGTGCAACGCTTCATCGGACCCTCGCCGCCAGGCTGGACCAGTTCTTGTCCGGTTTTTTAAAATTTTTTGTAAACATTTTTATTTTTGTGATAAACATTTGCCCAAGTTTACAATGACTTGGTTCATAAAAACCGTTTTATTTACAATAGTAAAAAAATAACCTAATACTGTTTATATAATAAAAATACTTATGATTAGAATAAGAAACAATCAATAAACATATTAAATTTAATTGCTTACCACAGAATATATAATTGGACAATTATGGTTTCGTGTTAATGAAACGTGTAAGAAAAAATTAAGAATAACTTAAAATTTTTCGACCGGGCATTTTAGATTGCCGCCACTGTATAATGAAACTGTTTACTTCATAAGTTATGAATTATAATCATAACCGATGCGATCATGACTATTCATAAATTATGAATATGGTTTATAAATTTATGAATACTTAGTAGTAGTGCCTTTTTATCTTAAAATTATGCATAAGTTATGCGTATTCCGAATTATATCTGAGAACATTTCTCTCTGTTCTTACCCGTACTGTTAGGGGTTTATGTTAAAAAAAACATCTGTGGCGCCATATCAAATCGAGCTGTACATTAAAAAGGCAAAATGAAATGGTGAATAATAAACTAGCAATTAGGCGTTTCCAACTACGTCACAGTGACATCATTCGAACAGCTGATTGCGGTTAAGTTTAGGGCTCGCCACATAGCCTGTGCTGTGCTATCCTATGCTCTGTGTTATGTCAACACAAACGTTGAACAATGTCATGGTCATGCGCAAAATAGCATAGCAACTCATAACTATGTGAACGTCACTATTGAAACGCTATGTTTCTACTTCAATGTTTGACATTGGCATAGCACAGCACAGGCTATGTGGCGAGCCCTTTAGTTAGTGTCCTTCTACAAGTTTGTGATAAATCTTGTGTTTTTACCTGTTTTATTGATAAAAATTTTATAAATTAATAAACCGTAGAGAGTGTAGTGTAAAATTATTACTGTAAGTACGTTAGGTATATTTTCTTACCCGAATGAATCGCAAACCTAACCTCGAGTATGAATTATTTTGTTCTGCGACAACGGAATTTTACATACTGCTTAATGTTTGTAATTTGTAATGTAAAAAATTTCTTTGAAAAAATTGCAAACTGCATAATATAAAAGTTAATTTTAATTTTTGAAATGAAAATTGTAATAGCCGTCAGAGATCAGCTGTTCGTGCGAGTGTTTGTGACGTCACATGGAAATGCCTCATTGCCGAAAGCAATGCTATATTGAACGACACCTTTGGGGCGAAATTTTCTACCGGCTTTGTAATTAATATAGTTTCAAAAATACGCGAAGATGATTTTGGGGAATTTAGCAAAAATGACCAACTAATTTTACAATATAATGCTATGCTATTTGAGAAATATGGAATTACCCAATGCGAACTCATAAAGCAGTCGATGCGTCAACTTTGTCGATTTTTCTTTCAGTTAAGAACAATTGATTTGAGTAATAGAAGTTTAATGGACTATTTAGTTCCAGAAAAATTTGATTTAATTGTTCAAGCCACAAAATTATTAAGCGTGTCACATCAAAATGTGGCAAGAAGAATCGAGTTCGACATACCCTCTTTGGCATTAAATATCGGTCATGCTTTAAAAATAATATGCCTTAATTTAAAACAATATAAGTGGAAATAAAACCCTTTTATCGTTTTTAAGTCTTATGGAGCTAGAATGATCCATAAGAATATCCTCGCCTGCGTTGGCTACTATGTATAACCGAAAAGTAAATTGCCAGTGACGGGAGATTTAATTAAAGTAAGTCTTTTTATTGATGAAAATAGAAAAAAATTCCTTATTGAAAACTCGCTACGACTCGAAACTGGATGCAATTAGCAACTTTATGTCTTTCGAAAATTATTCTTTTCGATAAGAGATTATTCCTCCAGACCAAAGTGGAGCGGGGTGCACTCGAATTGCACTACGAAAAGATTAGTCCACAAATCTCCTATCCGAACTGCACCACCTTAATTTCAGGTAAAATCCTGATCTTTAAGTTTGTCCGAATTGCACCACCTCCATTATAATCTTCGAAATAAGGTGATTTTATTTTTAAACGTTCCTTCACGATGCTAGAGTTTAAATAAATGATTCTTAATCTATTCTTATACTTATAATTCTTGTACCTATTGGTATAACTCATTGGTGCTAAACCCCAACATTGAGCATGGATTTGAAATCCGACAGGGTTCATCTTTTCATAAATAACAAAATTTTTAAAATCGACAATATTTTGCACGGGATCCTGCGTCAAATTATAAAATAACCAACGCACTCAAGTTTTGTACACAAAATCGTCATTCCAATTTAATGTAATTATGTTATTATGGTCGTACGTAAAATTACATCAAGTTGAAATAGTTTCAGCACAAGAACCAAACCCTTGCTATAACATGAATATAATAAACTCAAAATTTAAATTGCAAGCAATTTGGATATTTAACCTTTAAAGGGTGTAGCTTTTATTTTACAATTTTTTTAATTGTTATGTTTAAATAATGTTTCTATCGTAAATAACAATTTGCGGTTTGTAACTTTTGATCAGTTTTGTTTATTAATTATAATTCAGTTGAAAGCGTTCGAAAATCAGAAGGTTATGATGGGAGACGTTTTATTGTTCTTCATGCCGCTACGGAGACTGAATTGGTAGATAATGCATCATTAGTCTTAGCATCCAAATCACAAAAAGAAGATTATCATGGAGAAATGAATGGTGACTTATTATTCAAGAATTGGGTTACTGGAAAACTTATATGTAATTTAGAAGAACAATGTTTAATAATATTGGACAATGCATCTTACCACTTAATTCACACTATTTTTCATAATCGACTCAGATGTAAGTTAATTTGAGCCCAACTATAGCAATCCAGAGGATACATAAACAATGATTAGTACAATAAAAACAGCAACTAGCAGTATAACCATGGTGGATCTTGGCTGTCTCTACTATTTGTCTTCACTTTTGGCGGCTTTGGCCCGACTCTGTGTCCATGTCGTATTAATGTCTTTGATCGTTAGCTTTCCGCGTCTCCAATGAGCCGTTCCATTCCAAAGCAAATTTGAAGTTTCATAACAAGACAATGTTCCAAGATAGAGTTGTTAGCTCTACGATCAACCCTCCTCCTTTATCCGGGCTTAGTACCGGCAACGTTGACCACTGAGCTACTCAATCCACCCAGAAGTCTCCGCAGGCGGAGTTTACATTGACCATAGTAAAAGAATATGAAGTTTGTATTGATGTGTGGCGACCATATTTAAAATCCAAATTTGCCGCATTCGCGCCTTACAGGTTGGCAACCCTGGAAGCATACCAGCTGAACGGTCGAGGTGAAATGGCAGACCAAGCGAGTAATTCAAGCGACAACAGCAGTTCCATTGGACGTGTTAATGTTTTTAGATTTTTTTTTTTTATTCATTGTTCTATTTATTTGTGATTATTCCATTAATAAAACGTTAAGTTTATGTGGGTAGCTTTTGAGCACGATATTAACCTCACCCACAGATGCAATGATTTTGGACGCTTAGTTTGTTAACATTGACATTCTTTATTATCACAGAAATTCCTTTACATTTGCAGCAATTCGTTGTATTTGTCGAGCAGAACCAAACCAGATTGCATTTACAAGTCTCCCATCTAACCAGGAGTGGCACTTGAGCAAAAGTTAAAAACAGAATAACACTACTACAGATGTTAATAACTGAAATATTTTTGTTTTGTAACTAGCAATAGATGTCTGCAAGCAGAACAAAGTTGTGGTTGAGTTGTCATTGCACAAAAGAATACAGATGTGGGTCTGGCGTAGAACCATAGTTTAATTTATCAATAACACATCAGAAAATAAGCAAATCAACCAACGCCAACCCCTTTACCCTTGTCTCTCATAAAAGGTACTTGACGGTGAGACTTGAACCCAACATTGAATTGGGTCAAATTATCCTTCATAGCCGACCGCCGTCTTACACCATCAATAATACTTCAATCATGGTTAGTTGGAGTTAATCACGGTCAAATTAAAAAGAGCGTTCTACCATATTTTTAATCATGGTTAACCAGCCTTCAAAGTAATCGCCGACCAACATATATAAAGCTTCCTACCACACCAGAAAAAATAACATTTGCACAAATGGATTTTTACGAAATTGCCCGATTTCCAAGAGTTATTTCAGTACTGGATTGTACACATATTAAAGTACATACATTCGGAGGGAACAATGCTGAAGTGTTAGAAATAGAAAAGGTTATTTTTCTATTAAGTTGCAAGCTAGATGTGATGCCCATTTAAAAAAAACATGTTCCATGTTAATATCAAACATTGTTGCACGCAGGCCTGGAGGAGCTCATGATTCCACGATATTAAACAATTCTCGATTACAAGTACGATTAGAAGACAATGAATTTGGCGATGGTTTAATCTTACACCCTCAAACAAATGCCGAAAAACTTTTTAACGAGTCGCAAATAAAAACTCGTTGCGTTATTGAAAGAACATTTGGCATTTGGAAACGTATATTTCCATGTTTAGCAACAGGAATGCGTTTTCAACAAAGAAATGTTCTTCCTGTGATAGTGGCAAGACTTGCTGCAGAACCTTTACCTCCCCCACCCCCCGATGATCCAGCAATAAATACTCAATGGGATGAAATCATTAATGAAAATATACGTATTGCTGATAATAACCAACAACATGACAGCGATGTCATTCCGAGAAATATAATTGATTATTTTGGAAGCTTATAATAGAAAAAAATATTTTTATCTAAATAATAATAAAATTTATGTTTATAATAATAATTGTTTATTCAACAATCTTTTTAATTTTTCATTTATTAATCTTGGGGTGACTCTTTCTAATTCTAACTCCCTCCTTTTTCTTACAAGTTTTTTAGTACAAGTTTCATGTGACTAAATAAATATGTATGTTAAGTTTGTTTCACTAAAATTGGAATTAAAAAAAAGTCATAGCATCAAATTACGTTGATATAATGTACCATGTTATATTGTTATATTGTACCATGGAATCCTGGTTGCAATTCCAAAGTGCATAGGTGTGGGTTGTTGTTCTATGAAGCAGCAAATATTTTTTATTTATTTAAACATTATTGAACTATGAGTTATAAGAAAAAATAATGATGAATCACAAAAGAATGATATCGCTTATTCATGCAAATGATACATAAATTGATATCGAATGTGATTGTATACGTGTTATAATTTTAATTGTGCACATTTTGATCAAAACAATCCAAACACGGTCTTCCGAGATTTTTCGATGGGTTTCATTAATAGCCCATACTAACACTCCTATTTGCTAACTCAAATCGTCATCTTTCCAATCATTTAAAACCGTAAAGGTCTGTCGACACGTAAAATTACGGCTTATAATTCAGTTGGTTTCATTAAAATTTTGAGGTTTAAACTGAAAATGCTTCTTAACGATCGAGTTAATGAAAATATTTACTATTACCATTATAATATAAGCAGTGATAATAAAAAATTTAAATTTTTCATTGGAAATTTCAAGTTAGGTAATGGTGCCCATCATTACCTATCAGAAGACCATTTTTTTAAAATGGTCCACGATCCTTACCGGCACGGCTTTTATTGCGAATACCGAAATCAAAATAGGATCAAAACACGCAATAGGTATTGTTCTCGAAGACAAGTGCAAAAATTTTTGTAAAATTATTACAATAGTAGTCAACGACCTTCGATATCGAGGGGCCGTTCCCAAACGGATAACTGATAGTTATAGAGTGCTTTATAATTTTATTTTACAAGTCGACTATGGGTTGCGATTATATGGAACGCAAAAAGATCACGCTGTGCATGTGTGGCATAAGATTTGTGTAACCTTTTTTTCGACTCCGGCTTATTCATATCGGTCTGATTAGTATCATGGTTGGGGTCGAATATTGTTGTAGTACCCTGTACATAATAATTCAAGTTTTGGGAAACTAAAAATTAGATAAAAGGTGAAAAAAAAGTAGATTAGCGAACGCCATATTACTTCCTTGCTGGTGAATTTGTAAAGTTGACGAAGATTTTGGACCAGAGAGCCATTTCGACCAATTTCAAGTACAGTTACTCACGAAAGGATTCGCACCCTATAATAAATTTCAATAAATCGTTTGTATCTTAATTATTTATTAAAAAAAATAGTTAGTTATAATTATATTTAACAAAGTGATTCTTTTAATTTGTACAATTTAAAAAAAAATCATAAAATTTGCATGGTAACAGAAATAATGAACATTAAAACAATTAATACGCAAATTTCATGTTACAAAAGGATTCACACCTTTAACAAAGTTGCAGGATTGCATTCATTTTCTAAGAATTGTAATATAGATTATGTGCATTGTTTGCAAGCAATATGATTCATAATGCAGTTATTAAGTAACGTGTAACAGTTTATGTACATAAAAATTTATAATTTTTACTAAAATGGGGCGTAAAGGTAAAACTACTAGTTTTGATATCAGACAACTGGTAATTTATAATTATGAAAAGGGAAAATCATACAGCCAAATAGGAAATATCTTAAATTTAAGCAAAAGCACAGTAGCAGACATCATAAAACGCTATAAACGTGAAGATAGGATCGAAAACAAACCAATAACAGGCCGCCCACGAAAATTTACAGAAAGAGAACGAATGCAAATTGTCCGAAAAATACAGAAAAACCCTCGACTGAGTGCCCCGAAAATAACCACTGAGGTGTTACAAGAAATGGGAAAGAAAGTTAATCCACAAACAATTCGACGGGTACTACAAGAAAATAATTATCACGGTCGCATAGCTAGAAAAAAGCCGTATATTAGTGAAATCAACAGGAAGAAACGTATTAATTTCGCTAAAGAATTTAAATGTAAAGATGTAACGTGGTGGGATGATGTAATTTTTGCGGATGAGAGCAAATACAATATTTTTGGCTCCGATGGACGCACCATGGTATGGAGGAAACCAAATACGGAGCTGCAACCGAAAAATTTACAAGGTACTGTAAAACACGGATTCGGAAGTGTAATTGTTTGGGCTTCTATTTCAACTAAAGGGGTAGGTACACTAGTGTTTATTGAAGAAATAATAAATAAGTATAAATATTTAGACATTTTAAAATCTAACTTACTGCAAAGTGCCTATAAAATGGGGATCGTCGATACTTTTAAATTTTACCAAGATAACGACCCTAAACATAAATCACGTGTAGTGCAAGAATATCTGTTATACAAGTGCCCAAAAGTATTACAACCCCCTCCCCAATCACCAGACTTGAATCCCATAGAAAATCTATGGGACCATCTAGATCGTAAAATTCGGGAAACTCCGATACATACTAAAGAAGAGTTAAAAAAAAGACTACAAGAAGAATGGGACTTAATAAGCGTCGATTATTTAAAAAAAATTATTTGCAACATGCCCAAACGATTGGAACATGTTTTGAATCAAAACGGGTATCCAACAAAATATTAAATTATTTTTAAATTTTGTAAAATATTGTATTTTTTAATAATTTTTATAATACGTGCGAATCCTTTTGTAACATGAAATTAGCGTATTAATTGGTTTAATGTTCATTATTTCTGTTACCATGCAAATTTTATGATTTTTTTTTTAAATTGTACAAATTAAAAGAATCACTTTGTTAAATATAATTATAACTAACTATTTTTTTTAATAAATAATTAAGATACAAACGATTTATTGAAATTTATTATAGGGTGCGAATCCTTTTGTGAGTAACTGTAGTTTTAAACACATTTTGATACCGTATTTCGGGATTTTGGATGTATCTGGCTATTGTTCGGTTGATTGGAATTGGGTATTTTTTGGAAACCAGTCACCGATATCGCTTCGGCGGATTTAAAAACTGCGACCACTATCTAAGTCTGCTTTTGTGGAGTCACCAGTAGTTCCTATACGTTGTTTGTGAATCTTTTGACTACACATACAAGATTTAACATCGTGTTTAGATTCGATCAAATTATTAAAGTGCTAACTTGTCAACGACACCTAGTCCACACTTTTATCGGGCAGAGAAGCTACCGTCCGTCAGCGATCTATTATATTTTGCCGTACGCACGTTTTGGTTGTACCGAATTTATATTGGATTTATATTGAATATCGAATAGTGAGGTTATGCACCACTGTCATTGAGATCAGTAGCGTATCGTGTTCCCGCAGTCAGTGCCGTACCTACGTCCGGACGAATTGGGGTGAGCAACTCAATTTTTGTACTTTATTTGTTTCTTTGCCAATTTGATCAACGCCGTCAACGAAGTGAACGTCATCCTAACTCTAATATTTTATTGTTTGCCGGATGTACTTGTAATATACTTGAGAGCGTCATCAGATCTGACGGCGACGTTTATTACTTCAGCTGCGACTGACAATCTTTTGGTTTTTTTTGTTGACAATTTATTTTATTGATTGTTGTATGTATTGATGCCTTCAGCACCCCTGTTGTTTGTTTTTTTTTAAATTAAATTTTGGTTAACACGACAACGCGTTTCACTTTTCTTTCATTTCAGCTTTCGTACTTTCAGGCAAACACCATTAGTGAGCGACAATAAGTACGTGGCGCCTTGGCTTTAATTTCGGTAGGTCGGAGTCAGTGTCTCCTTTGACCCCCCCCCCTATTGTGCTCTATTAAATCTAGCCGTAGCGTCGCTTCCCAGCGTTTGTCGTGGAACATTTTAGTACAAGGCCTTTCTGGACTGGAGCCTGCGCAGTTGGCTTTTCTGCGATTGAAGTCGGCCCAGGTTTCATTTGGACATAAAATTTAGCAAGCAAATGGTCCACGAAGCAAATCGAGATGTATGACTCTGATACGAAATTTGATTTTTTTGTTAATCCACAATAATTCCGCAAGCCAAAGAGTCTAAGCGGATTCCAACACCGTGTCCAAAGTGCATTTAGAAATGTGTGCATAAATTTAGACAGTTGTTATTTCACCAGTGTATTTACATGTACCGCAAGGTTTTTAGTTTCGGGTAGGATGAAATTTTGTAATTTATTTTTTTTAATAAATATGTTTAGTCAAATGGTGTCATTAGATGTATTCTACCTATCGTTTATTATGTAGATACGTCGAAAAACTTCACACAAGGTCAAGATTTAATAAAAACTCCAATGCATCAATGGCATTCGCATCACATGCCACAGGCCGGCAATTATTATTTGCAACGTAAAGGAAAGGCTTGAGGACGAAAGTTTATAAAAGTTTTCCTCTTCTTTTCCGCGGTGCGAGGGGTTTTTCGAAAAATAAATTCAATTATCAAAATTTTGCAAATAAATTTTTGTTCCGATGCAAACTCGATACTGCTCTGTGACGGTCTGTTTGACCCAATTATAGTGGTTACGTCGAATTTTGTGTGACCGATTTTAAAAATGTCTAATGCGAGGGAGAAATTTCAGCGGTATAAAAAAAGGTTAGTTTATTACAGTTTTATAGTATGACGGGCAAATACATTTTAAAATTGTCACCCAAAATTGAACGTTACATTGATAAAAAAAACTATTGATTAATTAACGGTCGAAGATAAAAAATATTCTTGCAATATACAAAATTTCCACTTTAAATTTTATTAAACACGAATTATGTTGGCGTAATGAGAATTTATATAGAAATTAATCGCAAAAAATGTATTTTTAAGAGATAATTTATGCAAAACGGATTTTGTAATGTGCGCCGTCTATTCTAACATAGATTCTAACATGGCGGACGGCATCATTTTGCTTTTAAAAAATAAATTGTGAACGATTGGCGGGAGGGGGGTCCAATAACGCGTTTCTCCCGTAATAATAACGAACGGTATTTGAAATTGTAGTAATAATTTGTAAAATATTAATTAAATATTTAATATACTATCTACTATTTAAACGTTGGTTTAATAATTAAAACTTTAAAATATACCTATACCCGACTAATTTTTTGATTCATGCATGTTCCCTATTATTATCGATTCGATAATATTATAATTAGCAATGGTATAATACATTTTCGGTGTCACTATTTTTGTGCTTTCGATTCCATCGTTCGACTTAATTCTTCTTTTGGTTTCTTTCAAAGTAATAATGACGTTATGTCGGTTGAGGTCGATTTAAATTTTTTTTATTTCCACGTAAAGACAAAACTGTATTCTTCTACAACCTTTATCGATATAAAAATTGCATAACTATTTCGATTTTCTTCTATTGCAAAAATTAATAATATAATTTATTATAGAACCGTAAATAATTATAATTTCTTCTTTCAGCGACACGATGACCAGCACTGGGGGACATTCCCCTATCCGATTTCCGGAGACCGTGTCAACGGAGACCGCGACATCGTTGACGACAGGAACTACAATGGAAGTGGTGTCCAGACACCAGCAGACGTCTCCGCGCAAACCGGACGATTTAAGACAAATAATAAGTAAAAATTTTGGATCTTCCCCGGCAGCGCGGAGACGCCAATATATAAGGTCGCCGCCAAGAAGACGGTCTTCAAAAAGACGGCGGCGGTCTCCAGAAAGACGGCGGCGGTCCCCAGAAAGACGGAGGCGGTCTCCCAAAAGACGGCGGCGGTCTCCCGAAGGACGACGGCGGTCTCCCGAAGAACGACGGCGGTCTCCCGAAGAATGACGGCGGTCTCCCGAAAGACGGCGGCGATCTCCGGGAAGATGGCGGCGATCTCCATCGCAAGAGAATAATAGTAATAGTAGTCGTTACGTTACCAATCATTATTATTATTATCATTAATCATTATCATTATTAATATATTACAAATAATTATAAAAAAATTTATAAATAAAAAAACAATTATAATTTAAATTTCGTTTTACTTAAATTAATTTAATTTCGACGAGTACAAAGGGTCCCCACGCGTATTGCCGCACTTTTTTTTTAAATCTTTTTAATTTCGGGCCAAGCCAACCGGCAGGTGCAATTTGTTTGGCATTGTCAAACAGATCACCATTCATTCATTGCGACGTCACATCCTAGCTTAACAATGAGCATTGTTATATTCTGAATCCAAGTGATTGTAAACTCTAATAGGTACAATGTTATCGCACCCATAACGTTGCGATTGGAAATTGCAATCGCCAAGGTTGGAATGTGCTTGTGTGCGTTTAACAATGGACATTGTTGCAAAAAGAGTCAAAGTGACTGTAATTTCGAATACAATTTTATCGCACCGATAAAATTAAATATTGCAATCGCCAAGTTTGGAATGCGATTGTATTCGTAGTTAAACTTGAACGTTGAACTTGAAAACAGCTGCAATTATTTAACTAGGTCAAAGCGATAAAAGACGATACCGGACGTAAATAACCTTTTTATTTTTATTTTCCAGGTGTTCATCGATTAGATCGAACCGCAGTTAGGGATTGGGACGTTTGTTTTTCACAAAAGTCTACTAAGGTGGGAGACTGCTTTTTAGAAATTGGGGCCTTTCAAACTAACCTTCAATCGCTGCAACCCGAAATAAAAAACTCAGTCGGCTCAAGACTTTACACCGTGGAGGGGTGGTGAACAGATACGCTTCTCGCACCGTCCACGGTGTTGACTTCATCAACAATTAGTTTGCTGGAAGTGACGTCACACTCTACTTTTGAAAACATCTGGCAACATAGCAGTAGTTAGCTGTCAAGTTTAAACTTTAATAAAAATGAGTTCAAACAAACAGATTAAAAAGTGCTTTGTCGAGTATTGTGGTAATACATCAAAGGCACACCCCAATAAAATATTTGTTAGTGTTCCAAATAATTTAAAGTTAAAAAAAAGTTGGTTTGAAGCAGTCCGAATAAAAACTCCAGCTAATATTTATAGTAAAACATCATATTATTGTTGTGAAGATCATTTTGATGTAAGTAGATACAGATTACAAAATTTTGATAAGTCATTATATTAATTTATTTTAGATACAAAATGACATGGAAAAATATATGTATTATCGTTGTGTACCAAATTCAAAAATAATAATGAAGCACGGAGTGATTCCACATAAATTTAACTGGCCTGAATCAGAAAGTTCCTTAGCTTCAAGTTCAAGCAGCACGTTGACAGTGAACGTTTCACAACAGACAGTTGAAATAGAAACTTTTTTAAAAAAGGATGTTGGCGTTTTGGTAAAGCCTTCCGTACGAAGCTATGCGACTTCATGCAATTTGCCAAAATATAATGTGAATAACAAGAAAGTGGGAACTTCAGTCATAATAATATCCATCATACATCATCACCTGAAGAGCGAAAAAGAGGAAATTCTTTGATACACAACCTTCAAGTAGTGAATTTATTCCCACAAGTCAAGAAGTAACTGATAATGTTAAGAGTGAGACACAATCGGAAAGTGAAAATAAATTTGACTCTGAAAAGAAATTGGCGTTAGATGTGACGATTAAGTCTATTGAAAAATGTCCAAAACGGTATGTGGGTATTCCTGATAAGTGGTTAATAATTTTAACATCAGAATTATCACAAGTAATTCCTCGTGAAGAACTGTATAGTATGTGCTTGATGAAAATTAAACTAAACGATACATTAACACGATTAGCCGATCAATTTGGATATTCTGTTTCACGGGCATCCAGAATATTTAAAAAAAACATTTTGATTATTGAGCACCACTTAAAACCGTTCATTTTTTGGCCTGAGAAGAAATTGATAAAAAAGCATTTACCTATTCAATTCAGAGCAAATTATAGTGAAGTGCAAAGTATAATTGACTGCTTGGAAATAGAAATTGAAAAGCCATCAAATCCAGTTATACAAGCAATGACCTGGTCAGAGTATAAAAAATGCAATACCATCAAATACTTAATTTCTTGTACACCTGATGGTTTCATAAATTATGTTTCAAAAAGTTATGGAGGCAGAACAAGTGACATATTAATTACGGAAGTAAGTGGTTTTCTTCAAATTGCACCTAACAATTGCAGTATAATGGCCGATCGTGGTTTCAAAGGCATAACAAAATTTTTAACACCAAAAAATTGTGTGCTAGTGAAGCCACCTAGCGTGAGTAGCAAAGAAAAACCTACCAAAGAAGAAGTCTTATTAAGTAAACGCATTGCAATGTGAGAATTCACATTTTCACAAAGCGGAAGCAATTGGGCTTGAAACTGATGCAAATGTACTGGATAATCGGCAGACAATCACAACTTTCCATAGAAAACAAGGTATTGCTCTACAAGGCCATCCTGAAGCCAATATGGACTTACGGTATTCAACTCTAGGGCTCCGCAGCAAACTCAAATCTCGAAATATTGCAGAGATTCCAGAATAAGGTACTTCGCGTGATTGTGGACGCACCAAGATACGTGCCTAATAGAGTTATCCAACGTGACATACAGCTAAATTCCATCAAGGAAGAGATCGAAAGATATAGTGTTAAATATCGAGAAAGACTCACACTTCATCCTAATGTTCTTGCAGCTGAACTATTTGCCAACGACCACACGGGGGTCCACGTAGACGTGAAAAGAAAACAGGGGTTCACAAGTTGTAAGTGGGGGTCCACGAGAAAAAAAAGTTTGAGAACCATTGGTCTACATAAATGAAGATTTTCTGCAGTTGCTAATCTTTGACACAGTTAGTGGAACATACTGTATATATTCAATTCACCAAATAATTTTTAACTAATCCAGGTGAGAAACTACGGAGTTATAGGAAGAGAAATAAAGGAGGTTAAGTTCAGGAAGTCGATTATGCCTTAACGTACGACTAGTTTGTCGATTAAAATAATTTTTATCGAAAAAATGTTGCACTAAAGAAAAACTAAAATAAATCAAAATATATCAAAGTTATAGATAAAAGTTGCAATCATGAAACGATGATGCATCAATAACTGATGCAGTTCTACGTAATTACCAATATTCCTGAAGTACTCAGCAGGTAGTGATTATGATTGAAATATAGATTTATAAACTTAATTTTGCTTAGAACTGGGAACCACCCACATTTATACAAAACGATAAAAAAACATTTAACTCAAGTTTATGTCTTTTTGCAAGAAATTTACTTCATTAAGAATGCAGACACAACACTAAATTAAATTCAATGGAGCAACAAACCAGATTAAATGGAATTTTAAATGTTTGATCACTTTATCCGATATAGTTCTTTATAGGCCAGCGCTTTGGACGCGATTTTTGTTCAAAATTTCGAAAGAGATCACAAATGGACGAAATTCGATAGTTAAATGTAAACTAATATATTATAGACGAAAAAATAACATTTTCTGGGTCTCCAAACACCCGAAAATTTTGTCAAAAAATATATAATTTCGACATGTTCAAGTTCAATTTAATTTTTTATTACCACTGTAAAGTTTAATACTCTCAACACTGCAGTTTTTACTGCAAGTATTAATATCTCGAGAAGTATTGATCGAAGAATAATGTTGATTTTTATGCTTGTATGCAATAATATTCTCTACAATTTTGTTCCCTTATCGTTTCTTCGTAAATTGAATCGTTCGTCAGTTATGGTTAAAATGTGTTCATCCAGAATGGCACAAAGTGGAAATCTCGGAAAATATACAATGTTTCAAAAAATCCAAAGACACTTGACCTCATTTGATTTATTGCTCAACTTTCGTATCCGTATCAGATGGACAACATCATCCAATTTCTTTTGAACAGTAACCGCTGTTTTAGGCGACCTTTAAAGAGTTCATAATCCTGCTTATGACCACTAAAAATCTTAATATAATTTATTGTAGTTAGTTCAAGAGCAGCAACCGATCCAAGATGAGGTAAACACGTAAAAAATGCGGGAGGGGGTAAACATTTTACTAATTTTACCTACTAATAAATCAATCTTCTGAAGCTTGTTAGCACAAAACCTACAGTTATAAATCATTGAAAACCCTTAAAAATGCGTTTCATAAACACACAATAAATTCCTGTATCAGAGTGACGACAATTCCAATGGTTCACCACCAGAGCCGAAGCACTTTTTCATCAACCACGATGACAGCACTGCTACTATTATGAGCACCCAATACAAGAAAGATAAAGTTGAGCACTTAACTAGCCAAACCGTAGAAAGTGAAGATACCATATTAAAAGTAGACGAATCCGAAGACAGATAAAATTTTATTATTCCAACTGACGCATCTATTTCTATTCCCGAGTGACGACAATTCTAATCGTTCACCACCAGAGCCGAAGCACTTTTTCATCAACCACAATGACAGCACTGCTATGAGCACTGCCCAATACAAGAAAGATAAAGTTAAGCACTTAACTAGCCAAACCGTAGAAAGTGAAGATGCCATATTAAAACTAGACGAAGAGCCCGAAGAGAAGACTGATTTACTACCGGAAGACACTAGCGAAATTGCATTTGACGAAGATGACAATAATATTCCAGCGAGCAGTGCCTTAGCTCAAATTTCAAGATCTCCACCACACAATTCCATTTTTGACCAGGACATGGCTATCTGTATACTTCTTTGCATAGGTCTTTTAGTATTTTTTGTGGTGATTGTTTTAGGCTTGGGGGTGCAATTTGTGACATGATCTTTCCTTCAATAGCGATTTAAACTTTCGAAAGTTAAAAATTAATGTAATTTAATTTCATTATTATTAAGTTTTGTAAATTGTGTGATAGAAAACTGTTACAGAATACAACCATAGAAGGGACCCCTATACCATATCTAGCTTTGGGCGGGAAGAGCTCGTAAAATATGACCCGAAGATACGATGTTTTGCGTTAAATACTTAATGGAATTATAATTAGACAACATTAAAATTAAGCGAATAAGGTCAGCGACACTCTTACATTTATGTAATATTTAAAATTATGATTTGGACTATGATGAGCAGTTTGATTTATTTGCGAAAACCTGAACTCGATCCGGCTCTGCTTTTAATACTTAGATCGCATCCTGAAAAAATTGCGAACTCTCCAATTTTTTTATTCTGATCAATTAGGCCGTCGGCAGTTTCATTTACTATCGAAAACGAGAACTCATTCCGATCTTTAATTAACAACATAGGTCACGTCGCGTAAAAACGGGAAGAACGCCCTCGTATTTTTTATTTTGTTTACGAGTAATTGGAGTTTGATTTTCTGCCGAAATTACAAACTCGATTCGGTCCAGAATGAAAGTTAGGTAGCATCCTACAAAAAAAATGCGAGTCTCTCCTTATTTTTGTAATTCTGATTATATTTATCCCGTCGCACAGTGGGACAGATGCATGGAAAACCAGACCAAAATTAAAAAAGTTGTTATGTGACAGTTTTAACTTCAAAAACTTCATTAGGATATTATCCAAAATACCCCGCCCCCTTCGTCAGCGACACTCTTACATTTATGTAATATTTATAGTTAGCTATAGAAACTACCAAGATAAAGGTAAAGTGAATATCTTCCATCTGATGACACCGCACCAATTGTTCAATCAAGTGATGCAAGTTTTGAGATAAAAAATATATCCTCTAAAGGATGTAGAGTTATCTACTACAAAATTTCATATTACAAAAGAAAATCAAAAAAGACAAAAACAAAAAAGAAGCAAGGAGAAAAACGAGTACAAAAATCTATGCCCAAGTGTGTTGATTCCGTTTCGTCATGAACTAACGATAACTTCGAAGTGAACATTTCTGCAGCATATAAAAATGAAGGTAAACGCCTGCGAAATAAGGGTATCGAATTTCGCTCAACATCTTGAAATGCGGCATAGCAAAAAAATTGATGTAGCGAAATTATTGTCGATGACGAAGCAATCCAAAAGTAGGAAAGATGGTTTCGCTAATCTTATACGAGTTGACGATGTTAACATAATATTGATGTACAATCCATAAAAATTGGTGAACTAATTCTAGTTCGAAGGCCGACCGAATATGAACTTAAATTCGTCACATTTGATCAATACGGTCCTCGCGGAGAAAAATCTGTAATCACTAGTTATGAATAATGTGTTCATAAATTCCACATTTAAGAAAATTTATAAGATATGAATTATATTATGATGTTATGCGTAATACTCATAAAATATTCCTAAGAGTTCAGTTTGTATGCGTTAGGTATATTCATGGATTATGAATAAGATTTATAAATGTAATAAAGTTATGAATTGTATATTCATATTTTACAATTTGAAAATTAATTTCAAATTCGTAAAGAATATTGTAGAAAACGTAAACTATTCAAGAAGAATCGTCAAGAAAACGTAAAGTGAGGACAGCTCATTTGTTGTTTTGTTATAAAAGAAATAAATACCATTATTTTATAAAAAATACGATAATTTTGCCATGTTGGCACGATAATTACAAATTCAAGAGCTGGCAACCCTGCAGTAGGACGCGCTTAAAATCAGTTCTATATGGTTTTATAACTAAACAGACAATCTTATCATCGAGATGCCGCGTGCATGTGAAGTTAATTTGTGATTCAATTAACTTACATTTAATATCAATTTACATCATCGCCATCATATCAGCTAGTAAAAAGGTAAGCAAATTGTAATAAATTATAATACTTCTGTTTTTCAAGTTCTAATTTTTGCATGTTAAAATCCTTGCGTAGCTTTTATGTATAATAAGTATAATAGCATGATTTGCATGCATAAAATTAATTTGCCTTTTTTTCAATAAATTTACCTTAGTTTATTAGGTACATAAGTCGATAGATAGATATTTTTTTAAAATGGGTGATAACTGATAACGAAATTACTGATGATGGAGCAAATGCAAATTGTAATATCGATAGTAGTAAGTATTATTTTTATTGTAAAGAAAAACAAACAGGTAGAGGGTGTTGATTTAAAAGCGGAAATTGGAAAATACAATTTATGAAACGTAGTTTTTTGTGTACGACCCCTATACATTAATTTTAATTTATTAATATTGGTTAAGGGCCCTTATTTCAATTCTCCGAATAAACTTCATTCGCCGAATAAAGTTTATTCGGAGATGGAAATACATACCCTAAGTGTGTATTAATTATTACCATTGTAGGTTTTAATTTGGGAGATTCAACTCTATTTATAAATATAGCAGATATACAAAACTTTAAGGAAGGAATAAACGAAGAAAACTACTTGTTCTTGTTTTTATCTAAATATTCAATGGAAAGTTTTTTCATATATTTTAAAGGTTTGTTCTTCATATACTGAAGAATATTTGTAGGAACATAAGTAACCTTTGTATTTTTCTAGAAAGAGGTATAACGATCGATTGCTTCCAGTGGATTACGGAAGGCGATTTAAAAAGAAATATTTGGTATGAACCACGGCGCACGCATAAAATTTCGAGGTCTAGTTAATAATTGGCGAACTTCAAAGGTAAGATACATTGTAAATTTGAAATAGTACAAAATTTTACTATTGGAATAGATACTATTAAGTTTTACTGATTTAGGGTTTTCCTGTAATACCATTATGCTGTTCTGAACATCAACAAGAAAGTATGATGGAACTGCCTGTCGGAGACCCAAGGAGTTCAAGTGTTTCTGACAAGTCATCACTAACATCAATGGCATCATTTTCTTCATCATCCACAATTTCGAATACAACATTTGTAATAACAGAATATTTAAGTGTTTTGCAAATTCTGATTATTGTATTTTGTTTTAGAATATTGATACCTTTTTATTACAAACCGATATTGAAAAAAATTAAAGAAAGTATACGAAGAAAACAAAATGTTTCAATCGCCGGAAAAGGAAGCACTTGTAAAAAATGTTGTAAAACATTATATTGATAAAAATATCCCGATGACATTAAGTACATGTCGAGATATCGCCATCCAAATTTGTAACAAATTTGAAAATGAATCAATGGTATTTTTACTAATTTATTTATAAACAAAAAAGGTAATAATATTGTTTGCAGGAATATTATATTGTTAAAAAACCAAAACCATCGGGAAGATTGTACAATAGATACCGATCTGAATCCAGTTCGTTGAAAAGGTCTGGATTGTTTACAGGGGTCATAAGGGAGAAAAGGAAAAACTGTACCATAGGTATGATATTACTTTTTATATTAAATAGGACTGTATCATATTTATCTTACCCTTTATTCAAATATTCAGCTGAAGAATATCGAACCGAAGATACGAGCGATTACACAAACCAAATTGATGAGAAGGAATGGCTCAAAACAAGAAGTTCTCCGTGGGACGCTGTTGAGTTGAAATGGAAGCAAAGTTTCAATTTAAGACGGAAGGATATAAAAACTATTGTTTCAGTTGACAAAGTATTTGCAGAATGGCCATTACTTTTGCAAAGCAATGGTAGTCGTCTGGTAAGTATTACATCCGACTTGATAAAAGAGGATCCTATTTGATTATTTTATTTCAGATTGATATAGATTTCGAGCTATTATATCCTGGAAAATCAAATGCTTTCTTTGATAAATGGAATTTGGTTGAGCCTAAGGTAGTTGAAGCATGCAAGAAATTTAATAAGTTTCCACCTGCAAAGGACATTTTAGAAAGTTTATCGAACAGCCCTGGTATGTATTATAACCATATTAATGTGAAATAATTAAATACTCGCATCAATTGTACAGTTTACGCAAGGATTGAAAATTGTAGCTTTCTAACCCCGTACTATGAGTTTTGATAACTTTTTATCCATTTCTATTTACATTTTCTAATACACATACTTCTTATTTCTAGATTTGCGTCACTATAGTTTAATCAAAGTTTTGCAAGGAGTGGTAAAACCTAAAGGCCGTAAAAAAATAGACAACAAAATTTGGAAAGTTAGCATTGGAGATGCTTGGAAGTCCTTTAGTAGTGAAGTGAGAACAGTGGCAGATATATCTACTGCTATAAACAAACGAAAACAATTTTGTGTTACGAAGAAAATTACTTTACAACCATTTTTGATAATAGTGGGAGATCGTGAGGAAGAAGACAATCTACAGTTTGCTTTCGTAACTGATCATATAACATATTTATACACCAATTTCCTACAGGCTTTTGATGCATATTTTAAAATATTTTTGTGCTAAATCTCAAATATTCGTTTGAAAATCAAGAATTCTGGCAGTTTGTACAGTCTTATTTTTATAAAATAGACTCGGACAAACTTGTGTTTCCCAATTTAAGTGATTTTATTAACATTTTAGAGAACTAACAATATGTATAAGTGCTTTATATTATGTGAAACAACATTATCAACAGTAGACAGGTTGATAAAACATTTAAAATTGTTACATGATCTGAGAAAAAAAAATTGTGAAATTTCTTCCTCAGCTAATTGATGAAAAAACCTTATTTTGGGTGTGAGGGAATGCAATCAAACAACTAATACCGTTTAGCCTGGCTAAACGGTATATCCCAAAATAAGGTTTTTTCTTCATATTATAATTATTATGTACTATTATGTGTTGTAACAAATAATAAAAAAAATGTGCTGTAAATATAATGTATAAATGTAAAAAAATAAATATTTTTTGAAACTTGAAATATACGTTTTACTAATTTATAAAATACATAGTAGAAATACCTTATGAATATTCCGTATAAGAAGAGAAAAATTAACTCCGAAATTATGATTATTATTCATAATTATTGATCCAATATTCTGAATATTATTTAATAAACTATACTTTATTTATCACATTTTATGATTAGCTGCTTAAAAAGTTATTCTTTATAAATTATAGTATATGAATATTAATCATAAATATGTGATTATTAAGTGTATTTTTTATGCTTAATATGATCAGCATTTATGAGTATTACTCATAAAGATATGAATATTAATCATAAATATGTGATTATTAAGTGTATTTTTCATGCTTAATATGATCAGCGTTTATGAGTATTACTCATAAAGATATGAGTATTACGCATATACAGTGGCGGCAATCTAAAATGCCCGGTGTAAATTATTTACAATATACCTGTATTACTTATATAATATAATATAATAATAATAAACCAAAGTATTACTTGCTATATAAGGTAACCCTTCTTAATCATTTAGTATTCAAAATTCATTCATTGTAGTTTCATAGATCCAAAAAATATAAAAAAATGGTAGGTAGAAAGAATTTAATCGAAAGCGACAAACAGAAAATTTTAGTTTTGCATGGTGAAAATAAAAGTTTTACCTATATAGTGAGAAAATTGGGTATGATAGACGAACGGTAAGTAGATTTAAAAAAAATGCCATTAGGGCAGTCCAAAACCGCTTGACAGAGGAAATTCAAAAAGAAGAACCACCAAAGCGCAAGATCGTCTTTTACGAAAATAGGCGTTGAAGGATCGCTTCAAATCTCGAAGAAAATTAAAAAAAGAGCTGAAGGGCCAAGTTGGAGTAAATATCAGCATAAGAACTGTAGGTAATCGTTTGAATGAATTCGGATTACGTGCGTACACTGCTGTCAAGAAACCGCTCTTGACAAAAAAAATGAGAAAAAAACGGATACAATTTGCCAAAAATTATCAGAATTGGACAATAGAAGATTGGAGTAAGTCATCTTCTCAGATGAGTCAAAATTTTTACTACATGGGACAGATGGAAAAAGATACGTGCGGCGATTTAAAAACGAACGATTATCGCATAAATGTACCGTTAAAGAAACACGTGGTCGACTTGGGGTAATAACCTGGGGTTGCTTCTATCAGCGTGGTTTAGGGCAGCAAAATATCATAAAAGGGTCTGTAAACGCTAAGAAATATATTGACATTTTAAAAACAAGTTTAGAGCCGTCAGTTTCAAATTTATTTGCTGAAAATGAAGAATGGTCATTTCAACAGGATAATGCACCGAACCATACTGCGAAATCTGTAAGTAATATTTTTGCAAGTAATTTTTTTTTTCAAAATGCATTAATTAGGTAATGATGTGAATACATGTAAGTAACAAAAAATTGCAAAAATATGAAGTTAATTGCTTTTAATTTTGCACAGATGTCGAATTATTTCATAAATAATGGAATTTATGCAATCGATTGGCCACCTAATAGCCCCTTTCTGAATCAAATCGGAAAACTTTTGGGGCGTTATGAAGACGTACGTGGTTAACAAAAGTCCTAAAAATGTACCTGACTTAATAACAGCTATACAATATGTTTGGAACAATAGTTTAAGCGCCGACTATCGAATCAATGCCGAACCGTTTAAGGGATGTCATCAAGGCAAGGGGTGCCTCTACTCCATATTAATATTATCAATAAACATTTTGCTACATTAACTATCTTTTATATGATTATTTTTTTCATAATTTTTCGCGAATAAAATTCGCGAGAATACTATATTATACCTGAAAACAGTGCTTTATTTAAAAAAAAAGTATTTTGTTGGTTATTTATACAATGCATCATCAAATTTAATAATTTTCTAACGTATTATGGTTGCACAATTATAATGAACTGGAGGGGTTGTGTACTAATGTAATTGTAGGCAAAAAATAAAGGAGTAAATTTTCCAGCTGCACAACCAACAGGCGCACCAACATCTGCTCCAGTTGTCGGTCCGGCTGTTAATAATTGATTTCCTCCGGCTTCAAATGGTGCACAACCAGACTACAGTGCTCAATGGGCAGAGTATTACCGTAGTTTGGGAAAGCATAAAGAAGCCAAAGCAATCGAGTCAAAAATGAAAGCAAAGGTATGGTGTGTCTTGTCGACCGCATCAGATATGCTGCTCGAAATCGAGCTATTCGATATTCGCATGCAAAGCAACACTTCTTCGGGCAACCACTTGGGTGGGTGACCGACTTACAAAATGAACTGCGGTCGGCCGTGTTTCGGAGGACACGTTAAGCCGGCGGTCCCCCTGACTTGTTAAAGGTCAATAACAACAAGTTAGGGTCACAAAAAATTCGCCTCCACCCTCATCGACTGTGCAACGCTTCATCGGACCCTCGCCGCCAGGCTGGACCAGTTCTTGTCCGGTTTTTTAAAATTTTTTGTAAACATTTTTATTTTTGTGATAAACATTTGCCCAAGTTTACAATGACTTGGTTCATAAAAACCGTTTTATTTACAATAGTAAAAAAATAACCTAATACTGTTTATATAATAAAAATACTTATGATTAGAATAAGAAACAATCAATAAACATATTAAATTTAATTGCTTACCACAGAATATATAATTGGACAATTATGGTTTCGTGTTAATGAAACGTGTAAGAAAAAATTAAGAATAACTTAAAATTTTTCGACCGGGCATTTTAGATTGCCGCCACTGTATAATGAAACTGTTTACTTCATAAGTTATGAATTATAATCATAACCGATGCGATCATGACTATTCATAAATTATGAATATGGTTTATAAATTTATGAATACTTAGTAGTAGTGCCTTTTTATCTTAAAATTATGCATAAGTTATGCGTATTCCGAATTATATCTGAGAACATTTCTCTCTGTTCTTACCCGTACTGTTAGGGGTTTATGTTAAAAAAAACATCTGTGGCGCCATATCAAATCGAGCTGTACATTAAAAAGGCAAAATGAAATGGTGAATAATAAACTAGCAATTAGGCGTTTCCAACTACGTCACAGTGACATCATTCGAACAGCTGATTGCGGTTAAGTTTAGGGCTCGCCACATAGCCTGTGCTGTGCTATCCTATGCTCTGTGTTATGTCAACACAAACGTTGAACAATGTCATGGTCATGCGCAAAATAGCATAGCAACTCATAACTATGTGAACGTCACTATTGAAACGCTATGTTTCTACTTCAATGTTTGACATTGGCATAGCACAGCACAGGCTATGTGGCGAGCCCTTTAGTTAGTGTCCTTCTACAAGTTTGTGATAAATCTTGTGTTTTTACCTGTTTTATTGATAAAAATTTTATAAATTAATAAACCGTAGAGAGTGTAGTGTAAAATTATTACTGTAAGTACGTTAGGTATATTTTCTTACCCGAATGAATCGCAAACCTAACCTCGAGTATGAATTACTTTGTTCTGCGACAACGGAATTTTACATACTGCTTAATGTTTGTAATTTGTAATGTAAAAAATTTCTTTGAAAAAATTGCAAACTGCATAATATAAAAGTTAATTTTAATTTTTGAAATGAAAATTGTAATAGCCGTCAGAGATCAGCTGTTCGTGCGAGTGTTTGTGACGTCACATGGAAATGCCTCATTGCCGAAAGCAATGCTATATTGAACGACACCTTTGGGGCGAAATTTTCTACCGGCTTTGTAATTAATATAGTTTCAAAAATACGCGAAGATGATTTTGGGGAATTTAGCAAAAATGACCAACTAATTTTACAATATAATGCTATGCTATTTGAGAAATATGGAATTACCCAATGCGAACTCATAAAGCAGTCGATGCGTCAACTTTGTCGATTTTTCTTTCAGTTAAGAACAATTGATTTGAGTAATAGAAGTTTAATGGACTATTTAGTTCCAGAAAAATTTGATTTAATTGTTCAAGCCACAAAATTATTATGCGTGTCACATCAAAATGTGGCAAGAAGAATCGAGTTCGACATACCCTCTTTGGCATTAAATATCGGTCATGCTTTAAAAATAATATGCCTTAATTTAAAACAATATAAGTGGAAATAAAACCCTTTTATCGTTTTTAAGTCTTATGGAGCTAGAATGATCCATAAGAATATCCTCGCCTGCGTTGGCTACTATGTATAACCGAAAAGTAAATTGCCAGTGACGGGAGATTTAATTAAAGTAAGTCTTTTTATTGATGAAAATAGAAAAAAATTCCTTATTGAAAACTCGCTACGACTCGAAACTGGATGCAATTAGCAACTTTATGTCTTTCGAAAATTATTCTTTTCGATAAGAGATTATTCCTCCAGACCAAAGTGGAGCGGGGTGCACTCGAATTGCACTACGAAAAGATTAGTCCACAAATCTCCTATCCGAACTGCACCACCTTAATTTCAGGTAAAATCCTGATCTTTAAGTTTGTCCGAATTGCACCACCTCCATTATAATCTTCGAAATAAGGTGATTTTATTTTTAAACGTTCCTTCACGATGCTAGAGTTTAAATAAATGATTCTTAATCTATTCTTATACTTATAATTCTTGTACCTATTGGTATAACTCATTGGTGCTAAACCCCAACATTGAGCATGGATTTGAAATCCGACAGGGTTCATCTTTTCATAAATAACAAAATTTTTAAAATCGACAATATTTTGCACGGGATCCTGCGTCAAATTATAAAATAACCAACGCACTCAAGTTTTGTACACAAAATCGTCATTCCAATTTAATGTAATTATGTTATTATGGTCGTACGTAAAATTACATCAAGTTGAAATAGTTTCAGCACAAGAACCAAACCCTTGCTATAACATGAATATAATAAACTCAAAATTTAAATTGCAAGCAATTTGGATATTTAACCTTTAAAGGGTGTAGCTTTTATTTTACAATTTTTTTAATTGTTATGTTTAAATAATGTTTCTATCGTAAATAACAATTTGCGGTTTGTAACTTTTGATCAGTTTTGTTTATTAATTATAATTCAGTTGAAAGCGTTCGAAAATCAGAAGGTTATGATGGGAGACGTTTTATTGTTCTTCATGCCGCTACGGAGACTGAATTGGTAGATAATGCATCATTAGTCTTAGCATCCAAATCACAAAAAGAAGATTATCATGGAGAAATGAATGGTGACTTATTATTCAAGAATTGGGTTACTGGAAAACTTATATGTAATTTAGAAGAACAATGTTTAATAATATTGGACAATGCATCTTACCACTTAATTCACACTATTTTTCATAATCGACTCAGATGTAAGTTAATTTGAGCCCAACTATAGCAATCCAGAGGATACATAAACAATGATTAGTACAATAAAAACAGCAACTAGCAGTATAACCATGGTGGATCTTGGCTGTCTCTACTATTTGTCTTCACTTTTGGCGGCTTTGGCCCGACTCTGTGTCCATGTCGTATTAATGTCTTTGATCGTTAGCTTTCCGCGTCTCCAATGAGCCGTTCCATTCCAACGCAAATTTGAAGTTTCATAACAAGACAATTTTCCAAGATAGAGTTGTTAGCTCTACGATCAACCCTCCTCCTTTATCCGGGCTTAGTACCGGCAACGTTGACCACTGAGCTACTCAATCCACCCAGCAGTCTCCGCAGGCGGAGTTTACATTGACCATAGTAAAAGAATATGAAGTTTGTATTGATGTGTGGCGACCATATTTAAAATCCAAATTTGCCGCATTCGCGCCTTACAGGTTGGCAACCCTGGAAGCATACCAGCTGAACGGTCGAGGTGAAATGGCAGACCAAGCGAGTAATTCAAGCGACAACAGCAGTTCCATTGGACGTGTTAATGTTTTTAGATTTTTTTTTTTTATTCATTGTTCTATTTATTTGTGATTATTCCATTAATAAAACGTTAAGTTTATGTGGGTAGCTTTTGAGCACGATATTAACCTCACCCACAGATGCAATGATTTTGGACGCTTAGTTTGTTAACATTGACATTCTTTATTATCACAGAAATTCCTTTACATTTGCAGCAATTCGTTGTATTTGTCGAGCAGAACCAAACCAGATTGCATTTACAAGTCTCCCATCTAACCAGGAGTGGCACTTGAGCAAAAGTTAAAAACAGAATAACACTACTACAGATGTTAATAACTGAAATATTTTTGTTTTGTAACTAGCAATAGATGTCTGCAAGCAGAACAAAGTTGTGGTTGAGTTGTCATTGCACAAAAGAATACAGATGTGGGTCTGGCGTAGAACCATAGTTTAATTTATCAATAACACATCAGAAAATAAGCAAATCAACCAACGCCAACCCCTTTACCCTTGTCTCTCATAAAAGGTACTTGACGGTGAGACTTGAACCCAACATTGAATTGGGTCAAATTATCCTTCATAGCCGACCGCCGTCTTACACCATCAATAATACTTCAATCATGGTTAGTTGGAGTTAATCACGGTCAAATTAAAAAGAGCGTTCTACCATATTTTTAATCATGGTTAACCAGCCTTCAAAGTAATCGCCGACCAACATATATAAAGCTTCCTACCACACCAGAAAAAATAACATTTGCACAAATGGATTTTTACGAAATTGCCCGATTTCCAAGAGTTATTTCAGTACTGGATTGTACACATATTAAAGTACATACATTCGGAGGGAACAATGCTGAAGTGTTAGAAATAGAAAAGGTTATTTTTCTATTAAGTTGCAAGCTAGATGTGATGCCCATTTAAAAAAAACATGTTCCATGTTAATATCAAACATTGTTGCACGCAGGCCTGGAGGAGCTCATGATTCCACGATATTAAACAATTCTCGATTACAAGTACGATTAGAAGACAATGAATTTGGCGATGGTTTAATCTTACACCCTCAAACAAATGCCGAAAAACTTTTTAACGAGTCGCAAATAAAAACTCGTTGCGTTATTGAAAGAACATTTGGCATTTGGAAACGTATATTTCCATGTTTAGCAACAGGAATGCGTTTTCAACAAAGAAATGTTCTTCCTGTGATAGTGGCAAGACTTGCTGCAGAACCTTTACCTCCCCCACCCCCCGATGATCCAGCAATAAATACTCAATGGGATGAAATCATTAATGAAAATATACGTATTGCTGATAATAACCAACAACATGACAGCGATGTCATTCCGAGAAATATAATTGATTATTTTGGAAGCTTATAATAGAAAAAAATATTTTTATCTAAATAATAATAAAATTTATGTTTATAATAATAATTGTTTATTCAACAATCTTTTTAATTTTTCATTTATTAATCTTGGGGTGACTCTTTCTAATTCTAACTCCCTCCTTTTTCTTACAAGTTTTTTAGTACAAGTTTCATGTGACTATATAAATATGTATGTTAAGTTTGTTTCACTAAAATTGGAATTAAAAAAAGTCATAGCATCAAATTACGTTGATATAATGTACCATGTTATATTGTTATATTGTACCATGGAATTTCATGCAAATACTCATCAATTTTGGCACATTGATGCAAACCTAAAAAAGTATAGCTAGAAGGGTCCGTTACTTTGGCCCCCCCCGGTTAATATTTTTACACCAAAATTTAGCACTGGGATCCTTAGACCTAGCACCAGCTAGCACCCAAATATGAAAGCTAGCACCATTACAGTTTTTTCACAAATCGACTTTGAAACCGGGGGGGGGGCAAAGTAACGCTAGCCCCCCCCCCGGTTAATATTTTTACCCAAAAACCTAGCACTGGTATCCTTAGAGCTAGCACCAGCTAGCAGCCAAATATGAAAGCTAACACCATTACAGTATTTTCACAAATCGACTTTGAAACCGGGGGGGGCCAAAGTAACGCTAGCCCTCCCCCCCGGTTAATATTTTTACTCCAAAACCTAGCACTGGGATCCTTGGAGCTAGCACCAGCTAGCACCCAAATATGAAAGCTAGCACCATTACAGTTTTTTCACAAATTCATTTTATTTATTTGCACCTAAACGCCTCTTCTACTGCGCACGCGTTGCTGGTTTATCGCCGCCGTTTTTCAAAATAATGATCGAAATATTGTAAACAAATTTTGCTTATCCGCGGTTTTTTATATTCTATAATTATTTTTGTTAATATAGCTGTACCAAATTTCAGATTGAAATTTGGTACAGATAAAATTTTGATCTATCATATCGCCGCCGATCTATCATAACTACTACTCAATTCAATATCTCTTTAACGTGGAGTGAATATTTAGAATTTAATAAAACTATCGTTACACACAAACGAAACGACAAATCGAAAATAAATTCCCAGCACTTGCACAGTGAAAATCGTACTGAAATGGTCTTCAAGAATTCGAATTGGACAAATGTAATTCACAAAAAAATAATTGAAGAGTCTAAACTTACATGTACATTCATTTTTAAAAGACATAAACTTTCTTCGTGTGGTGCAATTTATCTACAAATTTGGGGAGTGTGTAAAGAATGCAAAGCAAAATTGAAATGTTATATGCTTAACGAACCACAACAACATGAAAATCCAGAAGTTAATTGTACTGCTAAAGGAAACTTTACCAAGAAGCACACCTTACATCTTACACGTCCACTTCGGGGTGATTTACGATCAAAGTTAGTAAACAAAATGATACATGAAAAATATTCATCAAGCAGAATTCAAACCATGCTTGCTACTACAGAATTGGATACAGGAAAAATTATGCCCAATCTCAGTACGTTAAGAGTGGCAAAATGCAAAGAGAAGAAAAAAGCGTATATTAATGAAAAACCAATCGATGCGCTTCAGGAAATGAAAAGTATCCAAGAATTTTCAAATATTATACGCAATATTGGTAACTCTCCGTTCTTTGTATTTTTTTGGTCAAATTCTCAGCTTCTTGTATATCGCCGATATTGCCAACAAAATTACAGTAGAATAGCCATCGATGCCACAGGAACAGTTGTAAAACGAATTATCTACACCGATGGAAGTAAATCGAGGCACATATTTTTATATGAAATTGTAATTTTGTACCCAAATCGAAAACAATATTCCGTTGGATCTATGCTTAGCGATTCTCAAAATATACAAGAAATTACACGTTGGCTTTCTGTATGGTTTAGAAGCGCAGGATCTATTCCATCAGAAGTGGTAACTGATATGTCTCTTGCTTTGATGCACTCTTGCGCAAACACGTTTACTTCCTTTAAAAATCTAAACCAATATGTTGAACACTGCTACAATGTACTATTTAGAAATGGTGAGAATGTTGCGAAATGTTTTCTTCGCTTAGATGTAGCACATTTTATCAAGATGGTATCGAGATGGCCTAGACTTAGAAAGCAGCACAAACTTACTAGAACTTTTTACATTCGATGTATGGGACAAGTTATACAATCTCAAGAAATAGACGATTTAAAACTAATACTAGGCGCCATGTTTACTGTGGCTTATTCAGACACCGAAGGACATTATAATGGCAGCGCAACATTATGCGAAATTAATAAACAGTGGCTTGTTCGGCGCATATCAACTGGTACAGTAGAATTGGACAAGTATATTGATAGAGAAGAAATTATCGAAAGTGTTGAGGTGAAACATAATCACGATGAAGAAGTAGACGATAATGAAATTGACAATAATAGTTTCAAAAGGTGGTGTAAAAGCATTTCTGAAAATGTTAAAAGTAGCGTGAATATTCCGGAAGAAATAGGTGACAGAGGAAACCAGCAAGTATTACCGGCTATTGTAGACGATTTTTTGAAAATTGCAAACTATTTACCTCTATGTAGTAGCATTATGTGTAAATATTTTCCAATGTCATCTAGAATCGCCAGTTCGGCATCGGTAGAAAGTAATTTTAATCAACTGAAACATAGAGTTTTTGCTCACAAAAAACTTCCATTAGGTGCGGATGAATTTGTTTCAGAGTATATTAGGCATTACGAAGGGGCTATGAAACTAGCTGTTGATTATGACATCAACGGTACAGTTTTAGCCGAAACGATTTCAACATACCAATTGACAGAATCGACTGAAGATTTACAAGATAAAAACAAATCACAATTAGCTATCACAAAATCCTCTTCAAAATCCAATCATCCAGTGATGCCTGATAATGTTTGTGCATCTTGTCAATTGGGGATTGGAAGTGGCAACGTAGAATGTAAATTATGCAAATTGCTGTTACATAGTAATGACAATTGCACTGTATTATACAAAACTAATATATTTTGCAAAGAATGTTTTTCAAGAGGTATTCAAGATAAAACATTATCAGAAAAAGTGGCTGAAGAATCATGGATGGGCATGAACGTACCTCCCAAGAAGAGACCTCGAAAGTCGTACTTGGAACCGCAATCGGAAATAGCTAACATTGATTGGACGCAGAAGAAGAAAATAATCACAATAGGGCTTCTTCGAAATGGGAATGTGGTTCATTTAAATCCCTTAAAAATTTTAAACAAATTGATTACTTTACGAAATACTTGTGGAGTAGATTCCTTAACGCAAATATTTTGCATAGCTTATTGCGATTCATCTGTTTTTAAGGAATACATTGAAACTTTGAAATCATCTAGTGCGTTTGCAAAGTTAGTGTCAAAAGTTGTAAGTAAGGGTGTTAACACCCATACTTACAAACTTCGAGCACAATTATTATACGAACAATTCTAAACGTCCCTTACCAGAAAACATAACAGAAATCAACTGTGAAGATAATATCACTAATATTTCCCAAAAAGTATAAAGATAATCTTAAACTAGGAATGCAAAATGATGAATGTAAAAATTGTAAAAATATTCAGAAAATTGAATTAAAGTGGATAACGATTGAAATGAATGTGATTAATGAATTGGAAATCAAATTAAAAGAAAACTTATCGGAAAAATACATTAGAAAATCATGTAACACCTGCAAAAAAATCAATTCTTGCGAAATATAAATTTGGACCGAAGGTACATTGCAGTAGAACCGATTTCTATTACTAATAGATTATTAGAATTGAAAACTACTTTGGAAGAAATTCCGCAACATTTATTGATAGATGGTGATAAATATCTTCTTCGTGGTATTGTTGCTTTTCAAGGAACTTCACAGCCTATAGCAAATTCTATGGGTCACTTTTTGACCTATGGAAGACGCCATAATGGGAAATGTACAACGACTTATTGAAAAATAAAGAAGATATTTCTCCAAGTCACGTTGTACGATGTCATTTCCTTGTGTATAGTCTGTAACTAATATTATGATATTTTTGTGCTTATTTTTTATGTTAATTTTTGTTTGTATCATTATTTCATTATATTTATGTAGGTAAATCAATAAAAATTATTACTTGTAAGTATTTAAATTCGAATTTTAAATAAATTTTGTAATTTGTATTACAAATAATAATGTGAGACATGCTCAGTAGAAGAGGCGTTTAGGTGCATATAAATAAAATGAATTTGTGGAAAAACTATAATGGTGCCAGCTTTCATATTTGAGTGCTAGCTCTAAGGATCCCAGTGCTAGGTTTTGGGGTAAAAATATTAACCGGGGGGGGGGGGCTAGCGTTACTTTGGCCCCCCCCCGGTTTCAAAGTTGATTTGTGAAAAAACTGTAATGGTGCTAGCTTTCATATTTGGGTGCTAGCTCTAAGGATCCCAGTGCTAGGTTTTTGGGTAAAAATATTAACCGGGGGGGGCTAGCGTTACTTTCCCCCCCCCCCGGTTTCAAAGTCGATTTGTGAAAAAACTGTAATGGTGCTAGCTTTCATATTTGGGTGCTAGCTGGTGCTAGTTCTAAGGATCGCAGTGCTAGGTTTTGGTGTAAAAATATTAACCGGGGGGGGGGCCAAAGTAACGGACCCTAGCTAGAACTTAACTTTTAAATGAATTGAAGAAAACATTACAACCTTGTAAATATTTTGGGTACATTGTATGACAATTTCAAGATCTGGAAATTGCTTGAAACACAAACCATAATATTTCTTTATATTGCTCGGATCCGTTAGAAAGTTTTGAAGTTACAACAACTTCGTCGATTTTAAAATCGATTGCAATAAAACGTTCAACATCATCAGTTCGTCTTTCGCCACATTTGAAAGAAACATATCCCCTAAAATAAGCTTATATATTTAATTTTTCTATACAAAATGCGCAATCTGCCTGTTCAAATCACCAGGAGCAAGTCCCACTACCATGACATTACTAATTATCCAAAAAAATTTGTCGAAACATAATCGTATCAAAATTGTTAAAAATATTACAAAGTTTATAAAATTTACTAATACTAATCTATAATACCATAAGTAGCAGTGTACAAGCTGCTGCAACTAACCTTTAAATAACATTTTAATTTTATGTCGTAAATACATAATTATGCCCCATTATGAAGTAGATGTGTGATCAGAATCGTTGTGCTAATCTATATATTATACTACATAAAATAGAAGAGACCGCTCATGATAACTCTTATTATCAAAATCAATATTCCAGTAAAGAAGTTTTCTCGCAGTTGGGATTTCTAAAAGTAGCAATGTTAAGTTAGTTAACCCATAAAAATTACTTAATCAGGCCTGCACTTACCCGATCAATATTATTATTAGTGATACGAGCAGTAGAACGCATCGGATTTTCTGGAACTCCACGAACTGCTGAATGACCGTGAAGCAATGGTGCACGTGTTGGATATATGGTTAAACTTTCATTTTCCCTTTTGAAGGTAATTGAGGGGTTTACAGATTCATAATCGCTTCGAATAGCCCTTTCGTAATCAGGAGGAGGAATTTCTCCTGTCGGAATTAATTGTTTCACGGGAAGACGCATGAATGTTTTAATGGTGAAATCTCCACTTATTGCCATTTGTGTTATATTGTACCATGGAATTTCATGCAAATACTCATCAATTTTGACACCATTGATGGAAACCTAAAAAGGTATAGCTAGAACTTAACTTTTAAATGAATTGAAGAAAACATTAACAACCTTGTAAATATTTTGGGTACATTGCCTGACAATTTCAAGATCTGGAAATTGCTTGAAACACAAACCATAATATTTATTTATATTGCTCGATCCGTTAGAAAGTTTTGAAGTTACAACAACTTCGGCGATTTTAAAATGGATTGCAATAAAAAGTCCAATATCAGCAGTTGGTCCTTCGCCACATTTGAAAGAAACATTTTGTGGCGAAAACCGTTCTATTCTCGCTCCATTGCCTCTTTTCGCGTTTGTAGGTGGACTGTACAAAACGGCCTAGCTCATAGGAATTACCCAGTGTCGGAGCTCGCTGGGTCGCTCGAAAGCGTTCGTGGGTTCGTTTAAATATTGTTGACCAGCTTCGCCAAAATAACTGTACCCAGGGCGCCAGGTAAAAAGATAAAGGATTTCAGATGTGACTTAGTCCCTTAAATTATCACCAAAAAGAAAATAAAAAGTACAAAAAAATATCTGAGTACACACTGATGTGAAGTAAGTTTTACTATAGCACATGGTAGGTAAGTGGAATACTTCTCGTGAAAGAAAAAAGAACTAATTCCAAAATTTAGTTGAACTAATTAAACAACAAAGAAAAATAACTACCAAGGCTAAAGCAAAGCCATTATCCGTTGAGAAAGATGGAATAACTAGTATCTAGGTGTTGTGATACGTAGTTATGAAAAATAAAATGATAAAATGGTTTACGATGTTATTAAACCAGCAAGTGAACGAACCTTAACAGATTGTCCTGATTCTAGATGTTATCGAACCAGTAAGTGAACAAACATTACTCCAACCAGCCACCCTTAGATCCACAGCAAGGTAAAAGTATTTTAGCTTGTGGAATAACCACAAAAAAATCAAAATCAATAACACGACAAAATCAATAAAAACAAACATAAAGTGGCAACCAAATGGTCGTTGCCTTAACGTGGTGATATTGCGATGTTTTCCGACCAAAACCAGTACGGTAGCCTGGATTCCATTGCCAAGAACCACCCCCCACAATCGACCAACAGAACGTTCGAGTGGTCATAACGGATCCCACAAAGTGGAACCACTAACGAAATTCACAGCCGAACAAGCGGAAGCGCCGACGACAAAAATCAAACACCCTGTACATTGGTCTACATTGCTGCTTGTTTTCAAAAAAACACCTAAATAAAAATAAACACAAAAAAAATGTCGAACATAAAATTTTCAAATACAAGATTTGAACGCAGGTCGACCAGTTCGGAAATCCTAAGCCAATGCATTCAGCCAGCGTTGCTCGATACAATCTAGAGAAAACAATGCGTTGCTCAAATTTTAAAAAATTATTAATTAATAATTTTAAAATAAAAAAATTTGAACAAATCGCATTCATATCGACGCCTGCGAACGTAAAAGATTAGACGGCCTCTAATCGCGTTGAAACAAAGATGCAAACCAACGATAACTTCGGCCAAAAAAACGTTCGAAGCAAAAATGCGAGACAAAGGTAACCAAGATGTTAACACAGCAAAAAAATAATAATTAGTACGAAAACACAAAAAAGAAAAGATACAAAATACCTGGAGACGTCTGGTCAGGTTGTTGTATCAATATCAATTTCCAAAAATCGGTGAAGAAGCGTCAAAAAAATGGAATCGCGCTAAAAGAAAAATGCACTGATGTTTCCGCACTTAAAACCAAATTTTATCATCCGAAAAATACTTATAAAATTGCAGCACCATGCAGAGCAAAAATTATATGTCTTGCTCGTACTACAAATTTTATCGACATTTCCTTTTTTGAAACCTGCCATACCGACCTTTCCGATTCAAAATTGTAAAATATTCCGTCTGTCATTTTGGTCCTCTAACTGACAGGCGTAGAAACGTACAAATGTCCTTAATAAAAATCGATCGAATCAAAGTTGGTAAAAGTATTCGATTTCTCCAGAAATTAAAAAATAAAAATAGATGGTTTCGCTGAACGAAACAGTAAAAAATAATGATGTTGACAGATAAGCTCGACAACGAGACACACAGTAACAGTGTACTGTTACAATTTGCCCTACAATAAGCTTATATTTCTGCTGTATTTTGTAAATTGTTGTTATTTTTACCTTTCGGCTTCTTTTACCACTGTTGCAGAAATTTTGATATGCTCTCCTGGTTGCAAATCCAGAGTGCATAGGTGTGGGTTGTTGTTCTATGAATCAGCAAATATTTTTTTTTATTTAAACATTATTGAACTATGAGTTATAAGAAAAAATAATGATGAATCACAAAAGAATGATATCGCTTATTCATGCAAATGATACATAAATTGATATCGAATATGATTGTATACGTGTTATAATTTTAATTGTGCACATTTTGATCAAAACAATCCAAACACGGTCTTCTGAGATTTTTCGATGGGTTTCATTAATGGCCCATACTAACACTCCTATTTGCTAACTCAAATCGTCATCTTTCCAATCATTTAAAACCGTAAAGGTCTGTCGACACGTAAAATTACGACTTATAATTCAATTGGTTTCATTAAAATTTTGAGGTTTAAACTGAAAATGCTTCTTAACGATCGAAAAGATAACGATTCGAGTTAATGAAAATATTTACTTTTACCATTATAATATAAGCAGTGATAATAAAAAATTTTAATTTTTAATTGGAAATTTCAAGTTAGGTAATGGTACCCATCATTACCTATCAGAAGACCATTTTTTTAAAATGGTCCATTTTCGCAATTTTTTTAAAATCGGCAAGATAATTAAATTTTTAGAATTCAATTAATAATCTTTCATTTACCGAAAAATATTATTTTAAATCTAATAGTAACTACTAATATTTTTAATAAATAATATAAACTTAAATGTAAAAGAAATAATTTAGTATTATTATTTTAGTCTATGGATTGCTTAAAATATCATAAGTCAAAACATGTTGGTTATAATTTTTGGGCAAAATTTTCAATAAGCAAGACTGTTATTAAATTAATAAAAGATTATTTTTATAATAATTTGGTAAAATATACTCACAGGCAAGTTCACGACAGTGTCCATTTCTACGATGTTGAATGGGTACTAACAGAATAATAATTGCCAAAGAATTACCAATATGACTTACTATTAGTCATTCACAAATATTTAATGTGTTAAATATTACTAGTTGAAGTTGTAGTCAATTCTTTGGTGCTAACAATGTTGCCTATTAATTTTATTATCACAATTTAGAACTCGGTGAAGTGATCGCTCATTTGTACCAAAACTGTTATAGAATACAACCATAGAAGGGACACCTATACCATATCTAGCTTTGGTCGGGAAGGGCTCGTAAAATATGACCAGAAGATACGATGTTTTGCGTTAAATACTTAATGGAATTATAATTAGACAACATCAAAATTAAGCGAATAAGGTCAGCGACACTCTTACATTTATGTAATATTTTAAATTATGATTTGGACTATGATGAGCAGTTTGATTTATTTGCGAAAACCTGAACTCGATCCGGCTCTGCTTTTAATACTTAGATCGCATCCTGAAAAAATTGCGAACTCTCCAATTTTTTTATTCTGATCAATTAGGCCGTCGGCAGTTTCATTTACTATCGAAAACGAGAACTCATTCCGATCTTTAATTAACAACATAGATCACGTCCCGTAAAAACGGGAAGACCGCCCTTGTATTTTTTATTTTGTTTACGAGTAATTGGAGTTTGATTTTCTGCCGAAAATACAAACTCGATTCGGTCCAGAATCAAATAGTTAGGTAGGATCCTGCAAAAAAAATGCGAGTCTCTCCTTATTTTTGTAATTCTGATTATTTATGCCGTCGCACAGTGGGGCAGATGCATGGAAAACCAGACCAAAATTAAAAAAGTTGTTATGTGACAGTTTTAACTTCAAAAACTTCATTAGGATATTATCCAAAATACCCCGCCCCCTTCGTCAGCGACACTCTTACATTTATGTAATATTTATAGTTAGCTATAGAAACTACCAAGATAAAGGTACTGTCGGAAGTTAGCGTTAGAGAAGGACTGACCAAGGGGATGAAACGTAAGAAGGGAGGTACTAAACAACCTGAGATTGCCTGTCAGTCCGATCCAAAATCGAATACCTCAACCCCGAGTGCTAATTTAAATTATTATTATTCATTTTCTGAAGATATAACAAATTAAAGTGAATATCTTCCATCTGATGACACCGCACCAATTGTTCAATCAAGTGATACAAGTTTTGAGATAAAAAATATATCCTCTAAGGATGTAGAGTTATCTACTACAAAATTTCCTATTACAAAAGAAAATCAAAAAAGACAAAAACAAAAAAGAAGCAAGGAGAAAAACGAGTACAAAAATCTATGCCCAAGTGTGTCGATTCCGTTTCGTCATGAACTAACGGCAACTTCGAAGTGAACATTTCTGCAGCATATAATAATGAAGGTAAACGCCTGCGGAATAAGGGTATCGAATTTCACTCAACATCTTGAAATGAGGCATAGCAAAAAAATTGATGTAGCGAAATTATTGTCGATGACGAAGCAATCCAAAAGTAGGAAAGATGGTTTCGCTAATCTTATAAGAGCTGGCGATGTTAACATAATATTGATGTACAATCCATAAAAATTGGTGAACTAATTCTAGTTCGAATGCCGACCGAATATGAACTTAAATTCGTCACATTTGATCAATACGGTCCTTACCCGCACTGTTAGGGGTTTATGTTAAAAAAACATCTGTGGCACCATATCAAATCGAGCTGTATATTAAAAAGGCAAAATGATATAGTGAATAATAAACTAGTAATTGCCGAAAGCAATGCTATATTGAACGACACCTTTGGGGCGAAATTTTCTACCGGCTTTGTAATTAATATAGTTTCAAAAAAAATAGCCGAAGATGATTTTGGGGAATTTAGCAAAAATGACCAACTAATTTTACAATATAATGCTATGCTATTTGAGAAATATGGAATTACCCAATGCGAACTCATAAAGCAGTCGATGCGTCAACTTTGTCGATTTGTCTTTCAGTTAAGAACAATTGATTTGAGTAATAGAAGTTTAATGGACTATTTAGTTCCAGAAAAATTTGATTTAATTGTTCAAGCTACAAAATTATTATGCGTGTCACATCAAAATGTGGCAAGAAGAATCGAGTTCGACATACCCTCTTTGGCATTAAATATCGGTCATGCTTTAAAAATAATATGCCTTAATTTAAAACGTGGCAGCTGTTTAAAATCTGGCAATATAAGTTAAAACCCTCTTATCGTTTTTAAGTCTTATGGAGCTAGAATGATCCATAAAAAATCCTCGCATGCGTTGGCTACTCTGTATAACCGATATGTAAATTGCCAGTGACGGGAGATTTAATTAAAGTAAGTCTTTTTATTGATGAAAATAGAAAACAATTCCTTATTGAAAACTCGCAACGACTCGAAACTGGATGCAATTAGCAACTTTATGTCTTTCGAAAATTATTCTTTTCGATAAGAGATTATTCCTCCAGACCAAATTGGAGCGGGGTGCACTCGAATTGCACTACGAAAAGATTAGTCCACAAATCTCCTATCCGAACTGTACCACCTTAATTTCAGGTAAAAGCCTGATCTTTAAGTTTGTCCGAATTGCAACACCTCCATTATAATCTTCCAAATAAGGTGATTTTATTTTCAAACGTTCCTTCACGATGCTAGTTTAAATAAATGATTCTTAATCTATTCTTATACTTATAATTCTTGTACCTATTGGTATAACTCATTGGTGCTAAACCCCAACATTGAGCATGGATTTGAAATCCGACAGGGTTCATCTTTTCATAACAAAAAAAATTTTTAAAATCGACCATATTTCGCACGGGATCCTGCGTCAAATTATAAAATAACCAAAGCACTCAAGTTTTGTACACAAAATCGTCATTCCAATTTAATGTAATTATAGACCAGTGCCGATAATTTTTGAAACCGAAAAAAAAGCAGTAGGATGAAACCCATTGGAAAAGGAAGAGAATATAACAAACATGAAAGGAAAAATAATTTACGGGCGATCGGAGGTCGGGAAGTGGAAGGGGGTGAGTTTTAAGGGTAGAAAACTGTTTTTCTCGATTTCCGGCAAAACCACAAGTCCTATGGAAAAAAGTTAAATGGCAAAGTTGTAGGTAATAATAAGATCTACAACTTTTGTATTTACACTTTTTTCACATAACCTCAAAATTTATGTGAAAAATTCAAATAACCAAGTTTTTGGTTTTTAATTTTTATTTTTTACAAAGAAAATTTTTTTTTCACGAAATTTGGTGAAAACTTACCTTTTTATGTCCCAAATACACTGTAATTTTTTTGATTTAAAATATTTATTTTTTCACCTTATTTTGACTTAATATCGAAAAAGCACCCTAATTTTCAATCGAAAATTCTCGCGTCAAAATATCTGCTTTTTTTAAAAAACTCGGTGGGCTTTTTGTTCGTTGAAATCTGTACTTTTTGATGGTGTAAAAAAATATATACATTACTATGGTAAATGTTCTCCAAAAAATGCAAAGAAACGAAAACAACTCGAATCAGAAATTTTTTTTTCCTTAAATCATCATGTACAATTTTGAGCTATTTATTAAAATTTATACTTTAATTACTCGAAAAACGTAAGATTCCGTGTTACATTGATAAACAAAAAATTGCAAGTCGAAATAAACAACATCGTTCATGAAAATACACGTGCAGGCTGTTACTTTAAGAGAATTGTGACAAATTTACTTTAATTTTTTTTTTAGTTTTTTTCGTTTCTTTGCATTTTTGAGAATATTTACCATAGTAATGTATTTTTTTTTACACCATCGAAAAGTAGAGATTTCAACGAACAAAAAGCCCACCGAGTTTTTTAAAAAAGCAGATATTTTGACGCGAGAATTTTCGATTGAAAATTAGGGTGCTTTTTCGATATTAAGTCAAAATAGGGTGAAAAAATAAATATTTTAAATCAAAAAAATTACAGTGTGTTTGGGACATAAAAAGGTAAGTTTTCACCAAATTTCGTGAAAAAAAATTTTTTTTTGTAAAAGATAAAAATTAAAAACCAAAATCTTGGTTATTTGAATTTTTCACATAAATTTTGAGGTTATGTGAAAAAAGTGTAAATACAAAAGTTGTAGATCTTTTTATTACCTACAACTTTTTTCTTTTAACTTTTTTCTATAGGACTTGTGGTTTTGCCGGAAATCGAGAAAAACAGTTTTCTACCCTTAAAACTCACCCCCTTCCACTTCCCGACCTCAGATCGCCCGTAAATTATTTTTCCTTTCATTTTTGTTATATTCTCTTCCTTTTCCAATGGGTTTCATCCTACTGCTATTTTTGTTCACTTTTTATCATTTTCAAAGGCTTCTGCACTGGTCTATTATGTTATTATGGTCGTACGTAAAATTACATCAAGTTGAAATAGTTTCAGCACAAGAACCAAACCCTTGCTATAACATGAATATAATAAACTCAAAATTTAAATTGCAAGCAATTTGGATATTTAACCTTTAAAGTGTGTAGCTTTTATTTTACAATTTTTTTAATTGTTATGTTTAAATAATGTTTCTATCGTAAATAACAATTTGCGTTTTTTAATTTTTGATCAGTTTTGTTTATTAATTATAATTCAGTTGAAAGCGTTCGAAAATCAGAAGGTTATGATGGGAGACGTTTTATTGTTCTTCATGCCGCTACGAAGACTGGATTGGTAGATAATGCATCATTAGTCTTAGCATCAAAATCACAAAAAGAAGATTATCATGGAGAAATGAATGGTGAATTATTCAAGAAATGGATTACTGGAAAACTTATGTAATTTAGAAGAACAATGTTTAATAATAATAGACAATGCATCTTACAACTTAATTCATACTATTTTTCATAATCGACTCAGATGTAAGTTAATTTGAGCCCAACTATAGCAATCCAGAGGATACATAAACAATGATTAGTTCAATAAAAACAGCAACTAGCAGTATAACCATGGTGGATCTTGGCTGTCTCTACTATTTGTCTTCACTTTTGGCGGTTTTGGCCCGACTCCCTCCATGTGTCCATGTCGTATTAATGTCCTTGATCGTTAGCTTTTCGCGTCTCCAATGATCCGTTCCATTCCAAAGCAAATTTGAAGTTTTCATAACAAGACAATGTTCCAAGATAGAGTTGTTAGCTCTACGATCAACCCTCCTCCTTTATCCGGGCTTAAGACCGGCAACTTTGACCACTAAGCTACTCAATCCACCCAGCAGTCTCCGCAGGCGGAGTTTACATTGACCGTAGTAAAAGAATATGAAGTTTGTATTGATGTGTGGCGACCATATTTAAAATCCAAATTTGCCGCATTCGCGCCTTACAGGTTGGCAACCCTGGAAGCATACCAGCTGAACGGTCGAGGTGAAATGGCAGACCAAGCGAGTAATTCAAGCGACAACAGCAGTTCCATTGAACGTGTTAATGTTTTTAGATTTTTTTTTTTTATTCATTGTTCTATTTATTTGTGATTATTCCGTTAATAAAACGTTAAGTTTATGTGGGTAGTATTTGAGCACGATATTAACCTCACCCACAGATGCAATGATTTTGGACGCTTAGTTTGTTAACATTGACATTCTTTATTACCACAGAAATTCCTTTACATTTGCGGCAATTCGTTGTATTTGTCGAGCAGAACCAAACCAGATTGCATTTACAAGTCTCCCATCTAACCAGGAGTGGCACTTGAGCAAAAGTTAAAAACAGAATAACACTACTACAGATGTTAATAACTGAAATATTTTTGTTTTGTAACTAGCAATAGATGTCTGCAAGCAGAACAAAGTTGTGGTTGAGTTGTCATTGCACAAGAGAATACAGATGGGAGTCCGGCGTAGAACCATAGTTTAATTTATCAATAACACATCAGAAAATAAGCAAATCAACCAACGCCAACCCCTTTACCCTTGTCTCTCATGAAAGGTACTTGACAGTGAGACTTGAACCCAACATTGAATTGGGTCAAATTATCCTTCATAGCCGACCGCCGTCTTACACCATCAATAATACTTCAATCATGGTTAGTTGGAGTTAATCACGGTCAAATTAAAAAGAGCGTTCTACCATATTTTTAATCATGGTTAACCAGCCTTCAAAGTAATCGCCGACCAACATATATAAAGCTTCCTACCACACCAGAAAAAATAACATTTGTACAAATGGATTTTTACGAAATTGCCCGATTTCCAAGAGTTATTTCAGTACTGGATTGTACACATATTAAAGTACATACATTCGGAGGGAACAATGCTGAAGTGTTTAGAAATAGAAAAGGTTATTTTTCTATTAAGTTGCAAGCTAGATGTGATGCTCATTTAAAAATAGCAAACATTGTTGCACGCAGGCCTGGAGGAACTCATGATTCCACGATATTAAACAATTCTCGATTACAAGTACGATTAGAAGACAATGAGTTTGGCGATGGTTTAATCTTACACCTTCAAACAAATGCCGAAAAACTTTTTAACGAGTCGCAAATAAAAACTCGTTGCGTTATTGAAAGAACATTTGGCATTTGGAAACGTATATTTCCATGTTTAGCAACAGGAATGCGTTTTCAACAAAGAAATGTTCTTCCTGTGATAGTGACAAGACTTGCTGCAGAACCTTTACCTCCCCCCCCTCCGATGATCCAGCAATAAATACTCGATGGGATGAAATCATTAATGAAAATATACGTATTGCTGATAATAACCAACAACATGACAGCGATGTCACTTCGAGAAATATAATTGATTATTTTGGAAGCTTATAATAGAAAAAAATATTTTTATCTAAATAATAATAAAATTTATTTTTATAATAATAATTGTTTATTCAACAATCTTTTTAATTTTTCATTTATTAATCGTGGGGTGACTCTTTCTAATTCTAGCTGCCTCCTTTTTCTTACAAGTTTTTTAGTACAAGTTTCATGTGACTACATAAATATGTATGTTAAGTTTGTTTCACTAAAATTGGAATTAAAAAAAAGTCATAGCATCAAATTACGTTGATATAATGTACCATGTTATATTGTTATATTGTACCATGGAATCCTGGTTGCAATTCCAAAGTGCATAGGTGTGGGTTGTTGTTCTATGAAGCAGCAAATATTTTTTATTTATTTAAACATTATTGAACTATGAGTTATAAGAAAAAATAATGATGAATCACAAAAGAATGATATCGCTTATTCATGCAAATGATACATAAATTGATATCGAATGTGATTGTATACGTGTTATAATTTTAATTGTGCACATTTTGATCAAAACAATCCAAACACGGTCTTCCGAGATTTTTCGATGGGTTTCATTAATAGCCCATACTAACACTCCTATTTGCTAACTCAAATCGTCATCTTTCCAATCATTTAAAACCGTAAAGGTCTGTCGACACGTAAAATTACGGCTTATAATTCAGTTGGTTTCATTAAAATTTTGAGGTTTAAACTGAAAATGCTTCTTAACGATCGAGTTAATGAAAATATTTACTATTACCATTATAATATAAGCAGTGATAATAAAAAATTTAAATTTTTCATTGGAAATTTCAAGTTAGGTAATGGTGCCCATCATTACCTATCAGAAGACCATTTTTTTAAAATGGTCCACGATCCTTACCGGCACGGCTTTTATTGCGAATACCGAAATCAAAATAGGATCAAAACACGCAATAGGTATTGTTCTCGAAGACAAGTGCAAAAATTTTTGTAAAATTATTACAATAGTAGTCAACGACCTTCGATATCGAGGGGCCGTTCCCAAACGGATAACTGATAGTTATAGGATAGTGCTTTATAATTTTATTTTAAAAGTCGACTATGGGTTGCGATTATATGGAACGCAAAAAGATCACGCTGTGCATGTGTGGCATAAGATTTGTGTAACCTTTTTTTCGACTCCGGCTTATTCATATCGGTCTGATTAGTATCATGGTTGGGGTCGAATATTGTTGTAGTACCCTGTACATAATAATTCAAGTTTTGGGAAACTAAAAATTAGATAAAAGGTGAAAAAAAAGTAGATTAGCGAACGCCATATTACTTCCTTGCTGGTGAATTTGTAAAGTTGACGAAGATTTTGGACCAGAGAGCCATTTCGACCAATTTCAAGTAGTTTTAAACACATTTTGATACCGTATTTCGGGATTTTGGATGTATCTGGCTATTGTTCGGTTGATTGGAATTGGGTATTTTTTGGAAACCAGTCACCGATATCGCTTCGGCGGATTTAAAAACTGCGACCACTATCTAAGTCTGCTTTTGTGGAGTCACCAGTAGTTCCTAGACGTTGTTTGTGAATCTTTTGACTACACATACAAGATTTAACATCGTGTTTAGATTCGATCAAATTATTAAAGTGCTAACTTGTCAACGACACCTAGTCCACACTTTTATCGGGCAGAGAAGCTACCGTCCGTCAGCGATCTATTATATTTTGCCGTACGCACGTTTTGGTTGTACCGAATTTATATTGGATTTATATTGAATATCGAATAGTGAGGTTATGCACCACTGTCATTGAGATCAGTAGCGTATCGTGTTCCCGCAGTCAGTGCCGTACCTACGTCCGGACGAATTGGGGTGAGCAACTCAATTTTTGTACTTTATTTGTTTCTTTGCCAATTTGATCAACGCCGTCAACGAAGTGAACGTCATCCTAACTCTAATATTTTATTGTTTGCCGGATGTACTTGTAATATACTTGAGAGCGTCATCAGATCTGACGGCGACGTTTATTACTTCAGCTGCGACTGACAATCTTTTGGTTTTTTTTGTTGACAATTTATTTTATTGATTGTTGTATGTATTGATGCCTTCAGCACCCCTGTTGTTTGTTTTTTTTTAAATTAAATTTTGGTTAACACGACAACGCGTTTCACTTTTCTTTCATTTCAGCTTTCGTACTTTCAGGCAAACACCATTAGTGAGCGACAATAAGTACGTGGCGCCTTGGCTTTAATTTCGGTAGGTCGGAGTCAGTGTCTCCTTTGACCCCCCCCCCTATTGTGCTCTATTAAATCTAGCCGTAGCGTCGCTTCCCAGCGTTTGTCGTGGAACATTTTAGTACAAGGCCTTTCTGGACTGGAGCCTGCGCAGTTGGCTTTTCTGCGATTGAAGTCGGCCCAGGTTTCATTTGGACATAAAATTTAGCAAGCAAATGGTCCACGAAGCAAATCGAGATGTATGACTCTGATACGAAATTTGATTTTTTTGTTAATCCACAATAATTCCGCAAGCCAAAGAGTCTAAGCGGATTCCAACACCGTGTCCAAAGTGCATTTAGAAATGTGTGCATAAATTTAGACCGTTAAGGTGTTATTTCACCAGTGTATTTACATGTACCGCAAGGTCTCCAGATTCGGGTGGGATGAAATTTTGTAATTTATTTTTTTTAATAAATATGTTTAGTGAAATGGTGCCATTAGATTTATTCTACCTATCGTTTATTATGTAGATACGTCGAAAAACTTCACACAAGGTCAAGATTTAATAAAAACTCCAATGCATCAATGGCATTCGCATCACATGCCACAGGCCGGCAATTATTATTTGCAACGTAAAGGAAGGGCTTAAGGACGAAAGTTTATAAAAGTTTTCCTCTTCTTTTCCGCGGTGCGAGGGGTTTTTCGAAAAATAAATTCGATTATCAAAATTTTGCAAATAAATTTTTGTTCCGATGCAAACTCGATACTGCTCTGTGACGGTCTGTTTGACCCAATTATAGTGGTTACGTCGAATTTTGTGTGACCGATTTTAAAAATGTCTAATGCGAGGGAGAAATTTCAGCGGTATAAAAAAAGGTTAGTTTATTACAGTTTTATAGTATGACGGGCAAATACATTTTAAAATTGTCACCCAAAATTGAACGTTACATTGATAAAAAAAACTATTGATTAATTAACGGTCGAAGATAAAAAATATTCTTGCAATATACAAAATTTCCACTTTAAATTTTATTAAACACGAATTATGTTGGCGTAATGAGAATTTATATAGAAATCAATCGCAAAAAATGTATTTTTAAGAGATAATTTATGCAAAACGGATTTTGTAATGTGCGCCGTCTATTCTAACATAGATTCTAACATGGCGGACGGCATCATTTTGCTTTTAAAAAATAAATTGTGAACGATTGGCGGGAGGGGGGTCCAATAACGCGTTTCTCCCGTAATAATAACGAACGGTATTTGAAATTGTAGTAATAATTTGTAAAATATTAATTAAATATTTAATATACTATCTACTATTTAAACGTTGGTTTAATAATTAAAACTTTAAAATATACCTATACCCGACTAATTTTTTGATTCATGCATGTTCCCTATTATTATCGATTCGATAATATTATAATTAGCAATGGTATAATACATTTTCGGTGTCACTATTTTTGTGCTTTCGATTCCATCGTTCGACTTAATTCTTCTTTTGGTTTCTTTCAAAGTAATAATGACGTTATGTCGGTTGAGGTCGATTTAAATTTTTTTTATTTCCACGTAAAGACAAAACTGTATTCTTCTACAACCTTTATCGATATAAAAATTGCATAACTATTTCGATTTTCTTCTATTGCAAAAATTAATAATATAATTTATTATAGAACCGTAAATAATTATAATTTCTTCTTTCAGCGACACGATGACCAGCACTGGGGGACATTCCCCTATCCGATTTCCGGAGACCGTGTCAACGGAGACCGCGACATCGTTGACGACAGGAACTACAATGGAAGTGGTGTCCAGACACCAGCAGACGTCTCCGCGCAAACCGGACGATTTAAGACAAATAATAAGTAAAAATTTTGGATCTTCCCCGGCAGCGCGGAGACGCCAATATATAAGGTCGCCGCCAAGAAGACGGTCTTCAAAAAGACGGCGGCGGTCTCCAGAAAGACGGCGGCGGTCCCCAGAAAGACGGAGGCGGTCTCCCAAAAGACGGCGGCGGTCTCCCGAAGGACGACGGCGGTCTCCCGAAGAACGACGGCGGTCTCCCGAAGAATGACGGCGGTCTCCCGAAAGACGGCGGCGATCTCCGGGAAGATGGCGGCGATCTCCATCGCAAGAGAATAATAGTAATAGTAGTCGTTACGTTACCAATCATTATTATTATTATCATTAATCATTATCATTATTAATATATTACAAATAATTATAAAAAAATTTATAAATAAAAAAACAACTATAATTTAAATTTCGTTTTACTTAAATTAATTTAATTTCGACGAGTACAAAGGGTCCCCACGCGTATTGCCGCACTTTTTTTTTAAATCTTTTTAATTTCGGGCCAAGCCAACCGGCAGGTGCAATTTGTTTGGCATTGTCAAACAGATCACCATTCATTCATTGCGACGTCACATCCTAGCTTAACAATGAGCATTGTTATATTCTGAATCCAAGTGATTGTAAACTCTAATAGGTACAATGTTATCGCACCCATAACGTTGCGATTGGAAATTGCAATCGCCAAGGTTGGAATGTGCTTGTGTGCGTTTAACAATGGACATTGTTGCAAAAAGAGTCAAAGTGACTGTAATTTCGAATACAATTTTATCGCACCGATAAAATTAAATATTGCAATCGCCAAGTTTGGAATGCGATTGTATTCGTAGTTAAACTTGAACGTTGAACTTGAAAACAGCTGCAATTATTTAACTAGGTCAAAGCGATAAAAGACGATACCGGACGTAAATAACCTTTTTATTTTTATTTTCCAGGTGTTCATCGATTAGATCGAACCGCAGTTAGGGATTGGGACGTTTGTTTTTCACAAAAGTCTACTAAGGTGGGAGACTGCTTTTTAGAAATTGGGGCCTTTCAAACTAACCTTCAATCGCTGCAACCCGAAATAAAAAACTCAGTCGGCTCAAGACTTTACACCGTGGAGGGGTGGTGAACAGATACGCTTCTCGCACCGTCCACGGTGTTGACTTCATCAACAATTAGTTTGCTGGAAGTGACGTCACACTCTACTTTTGAAAACATCTGGCAACATAGCAGTAGTTAGCTGTCAAGTTTAAACTTTAATAAAAATGAGTTCAAACAAACAGATTAAAAAGTGCTTTGTCGAGTATTGTGGTAATACATCAAAGGCACACCCCAATAAAATATTTGTTAGTGTTCCAAATAATTTAAAGTTAAAAAAAAGTTGGTTTGAAGCAGTCCGAATAAAAACTCCAGCTAATATTTATAGTAAAACATCATATTATTGTTGTGAAGATCATTTTGATGTAAGTAGATACAGATTACAAAATTTTGATAAGTCATTATATTAATTTATTTTAGATACAAAATGACATGGAAAAATATATGTATTATCGTTGTGTACCAAATTCAAAAATAATAATGAAGCACGGAGTGATTCCACATAAATTTAACTGGCCTGAATCAGAAAGTTCCTTAGCTTCAAGTTCAAGCAGCACGTTGACAGTGAACGTTTCACAACAGACAGTTGAAATAGAAACTTTTTTAAAAAAGGATGTTGGCGTTTTGGTAAAGCCTTCCGTACGAAGCTATGCGACTTCATGCAATTTGCCAAAATCTAATGTGAATAACAAGAAAGTGGGAACTTCAGTCATAATAATATCCATCATACATCATCACCTGAAAGAAGAGCGAAAAAGAGGAAATTCTTTGATACACAACCTTCAAGTAGTGAATTTATTCCCACAAGTCAAGAAGTAACTGATAATGTTAAGAGTGAGACACAATCGGAAAGTGAAAATAAATTTGACTCTGAAAAGAAAATGGCGTTAGATGTGACGATTAAGTCTATTGAAAAATGTCCAAAACGGTATGTGGGTATTCCTGATAAGTGGTTAATAATTTTAACATCAGAATTATCACAAGTAATTCCTCGTGAAGAACTGTATAGTATGTGCTTGATGAAAATTAAACTAAACGATACATTAACACGATTAGCCGATCAATTTGGATATTCTGTTTCACGGGCATCCAGAATATTTAAAAAAAACATTTTGATTATTGAGCACCACTTAAAACCGTTCATTTTTTGGCCTGAGAAGAAATTGATAAAAAAGCATTTACCTATTCAATTCAGAGCAAATTATAGTGAAGTGCAAAGTATAATTGACTGCTTGGAAATAGAAATTGAAAAGCCATCAAATCCAGTTATACAAGCAATGACCTGGTCAGAGTATAAAAAATGCAATACCATCAAATACTTAATTTCTTGTACACCTGATGGTTTCATAAATTATGTTTCAAAAAGTTATGGAGGCAGAACAAGTGACATATTAATTACGGAAGTAAGTGGTTTTCTTCAAATTGCACCTAACAATTGCAGTATAATGGCCGATCGTGGTTTCAAAGGCATAACAAAATTTTTAACACCAAAAAATTGTGTGCTAGTGAAGCCACCTAGCGTGAGTAGCAAAGAAAAACCTACCAAAGAAGAAGTCTTATTAAGTAAACGCATTGCAATGTGAGAATTCACATTTTCACAAAGCGGAAGCAATTGGGCTTGAAACTGATGCAAATGTACTGGATAATCGGCAGACAATCACAACTTTCCATAGAAAACAAGGTATTGCTCTACAAGGCCATCCTGAAGCCAATATGGACTTACGGTATTCAACTCTAGGGCTCCGCAGCAAACTCAAATCTCGAAATATTGCAGAGATTCCAGAATAAGGTACTTCGCGTGATTGTGGACGCACCAAGATACGTGCCTAATAGAGTTATCCAACGTGACATACAGCTAAATTCCATCAAGGAAGAGATCGAAAGATATAGTGTTAAATATCGAGAAAGACTCACACTTCATCCTAATGTTCTTGCAACTGAACTATTTGCCAACGACCACACGGGGGTCCACGTAGACGTGAAAAGAAAACAGGGGTTCACAAGTTGTAAGTGGGGGTCCACGAGAAAAAAAAGTTTGAGAACCATTGGTCTACATAAATGAAGATTTTCTGCAGTTGCTAATCTTTGACACAGTTAGTGGAACATACTGTATATATTCAATTCACCAAATAATTTTTAACTAATCCAGGTGAGAAACTACGGAGTTATAGGAAGAGAAATAAAGGAGGTTAAGTTCAGGAAGTCGATTATGCCTTAACGTACGACTAGTTTGTCGATTAAAATAATTTTTATCGAAAAAATGTTGCACTAAAGAAAAACTAAAATAAATCAAAATATATCAAAGTTATAGATAAAAGTTGCAATCATGAAACGATGATGCATCAATAACTGATGCAGTTCTACGTAATTACCAATATTCCTGAAGTACTCAGCAGGTAGTGATTATGATTGAAATATAGATTTATAAACTTAATTTTGCTTAGAACTGGGAACCACCCACATTTATACAAAACGATAAAAAAACATTGGTGAGGATTACCTATCACCTGTCACCCCGAATGAGTTGAAACTTTGCGATCGCAAAGAGGAAGGTTTATATAGGCCCCTACAACAAAAAAATTCTGAGAATGTATTATCAAAATTTTGAGAAAAATCGATTTGAAAAGTACGAAATGTAGCATGATCGTGCCACACAACCGGTCGTTGCCACTAGCTTCGCCCGGCCGGCGCGCATTTTGTTGACGGTACGTGCAGCTAGATATACTCTTACACTTAGAAAATTTCGCAGCAGCAGATGCACCTCGAGCGTCGTACATGCAACATCGATTATTTTTAGTTTTTACGCGATTTTTTGGGGGTTAAACGAAATAGTTTACTGCCCCATACCGCAACTATACTTTTTAATGCTATTTCGAGGGTCTCTCACATCCCGGTTGCATAGATCCCGGTGTTCTTGATGGATGGCGCCTCTCGTATGTTTAGCCTAGTAACCAGAGTCAAATCCGCTCCGTAGGGGTGCAGAGCGGAGCGGAGCGGAGCGGCGCCCCGGAGGAGTAGGATTTGACGATGGCTGACCCTCCCTTTCGAATGCACACCCTTAAAAATGGAAGGCAAAAAAAATTTAATTTTTTCACTTTTTCGGCAATAACCGCCTTATTTTCCATTTTTTCGCGAATATTTATACTAATATCTACTAAGCACACCCCCCCCCTACCCGAATTTCAAAGAAAAATTAAAATCGGAGCAAAAAAATTTCACTCGATTTGAAGGGACCGGTAACCCGATAGTGGTCTCGGCCGGGGTCACGATTTAACTTTCCCATACTTTTCAAATCGATTTTTCTCAAAATTTTGACTATACATTCTCGGGCGAAATTTTTACAGGACACTCTAATAAGGTTCCTTTTGCTAAAAAAAATATTTTGGGGCGATTTCGGGTGACAGGTGATAGGTAATTATCCCCAAAACATTTAACTCAAGTTTATGTCTTTTTGCAAGAAATTTACTTCATTAAGAATGCAGACACAACACTAAATTAAATTCAATGGAGCAACAAACCAGATTAAATGGAATTTTAAATGTTTGATCACTTTATCCGATATAGTTCTTTATAGGCCAGCGCTTTGGACGCGATTTTTGTTCAAAATTTCGAAAGAGATCACAAATGGACGAAATTCGATAGTTAAATGTAAACTAATATATTATAGACGAAAAAATAACATTTTCTGGGTCTCCAAACACCCGAAAATTTTGTCAAAAAATATATAATTTCGACATGTTCAAGTTCAATTTAATTTTTTATTACCACTGTAAAGTTTAATACTCTCAACACTGCAGTTTTTACTGCAAGTATTAATATCTCGAGAAGTATTGATCGAAGAATAATGTTGATTTTTATGCTTGTATGCAATAATATTCTCTACAATTTTGTTCCCTTATCGTTTCTTCGTAAATTGAATCGTTCGTCAGTTATGGTTAAAATGTGTTCATCCAGAATGGCACAAAGTGGAAATCTCGGAAAATATACAATGTTTCAAAAAATCCAAAGACACTTGACCTCATTTGATTTATTGCTCAACTTTCGTATCCGTATCAGATGGACAACATCATCCAATTTCTTTTGAACAGTAACCGCTGTTTTAGGCGACCTTTAAAGAGTTCATAATCCTGCTTATGACCACTAAAAATCTTAATATAATTTATTGTAGTTAGTTCAAGAGCAGCAACCGATCCAAGATGAGGTAAACACGTAAAAAATGCGGGAGGGGGTAAACATTTTACTAATTTTACCTACTAATAAATCAATCTTCTGAAGCTTGTTAGCACAAAACCTACAGTTATAAATCATTGAAAACCCTTAAAAATGCGTTTCATAAACACACAATAAATTCCTGTATCAGAGTGACGACAATTCCAATGGTTCACCACCAGAGCCGAAGCACTTTTTCATCAACCACGATGACAGCACTGCTACTATTATGAGCACCCAATACAAGAAAGATAAAGTTGAGCACTTAACTAGCCAAACCGTAGAAAGTGAAGATACCATATTAAAAGTAGACGAATCCGAAGACAGATAAAATTTTATTATTCCAACTGACGCATCTATTTCTATTCCCGAGTGACGACAATTCTAATCGTTCACCACCAGAGCCGAAGCACTTTTTCATCAACCACAATGACAGCACTGCTATGAGCACTGCCCAATACAAGAAAGATAAAGTTAAGCACTTAACTAGCCAAACCGTAGAAAGTGAAGATGCCATATTAAAACTAGACGAAGAGCCCGAAGAGAAGACTGATTTACTACCGGAAGACACTAGCGAAATTGCATTTGACGAAGATGACAATAATATTCCAGCGAGCAGTGCCTTAGCTCAAATTTCAAGATCTCCACCACACAATTCCATTTTTGACCAGGACATGGCTATCTGTATACTTCTTTGCATAGGTCTTTTAGTATTTTTTGTGGTGATTGTTTTAGGCTTGGGGGTGCAATTTGTGACATGATCTTTCCTTCAATAGCGATTTAAACTTTCGAAAGTTAAAAATTAATGTAATTTAATTTCATTATTATTAAGTTTTGTAAATTGTGTGATAGAAAACTGTTACAGAATACAACCATAGAAGGGACCCCTATACCATATCTAGCTTTGGGCGGGAAGAGCTCGTAAAATATGACCCGAAGATACGATGTTTTGCGTTAAATACTTAATGGAATTATAATTAGACAACATTAAAATTAAGCGAATAAGGTCAGCGACACTCTTACATTTATGTAATATTTAAAATTATGATTTGGACTATGATGAGCAGTTTGATTTATTTGCGAAAACCTGAACTCGATCCGGCTCTGCTTTTAATACTTAGATCGCATCCTGAAAAAATTGCGAACTCTCCAATTTTTTTATTCTGATCAATTAGGCCGTCGGCAGTTTCATTTACTATCGAAAACGAGAACTCATTCCGATCTTTAATTAACAACATAGGTCACGTCGCGTAAAAACGGGAAGAACGCCCTCGTATTTTTTATTTTGTTTACGAGTAATTGGAGTTTGATTTTCTGCCGAAATTACAAACTCGATTCGGTCCAGAATGAAAGTTAGGTAGCATCCTACAAAAAAAATGCGAGTCTCTCCTTATTTTTGTAATTCTGATTATATTTATCCCGTCGCACAGTGGGACAGATGCATGGAAAACCAGACCAAAATTAAAAAAGTTGTTATGTGACAGTTTTAACTTCAAAAACTTCATTAGGATATTATCCAAAATACCCCGCCCCCTTCGTCAGCGACACTCTTACATTTATGTAATATTTATAGTTAGCTATAGAAACTACCAAGATAAAGGTAAAGTGAATATCTTCCATCTGATGACACCGCACCAATTGTTCAATCAAGTGATGCAAGTTTTGAGATAAAAAATATATCCTCTAAAGGATGTAGAGTTATCTACTACAAAATTTCCTATTACAAAAGAAAATCAAAAAAGACAAAAACAAAAAAGAAGCAAGGAGAAAAACGAGTACAAAAATCTATGCCCAAGTGTGTTGATTCCGTTTCGTCATGAACTAACGATAACTTCGAAGTGAACATTTCTGCAGCATATAAAAATGAAGGTAAACGCCTGCGAAATAAGGGTATCGAATTTCGCTCAACATCTTGAAATGCGGCATAGCAAAAAAATTGATGTAGCGAAATTATTGTCGATGACGAAGCAATCCAAAAGTAGGAAAGATGGTTTCGCTAATCTTATACGAGTTGACGATGTTAACATAATATTGATGTACAATCCATAAAAATTGGTGAACTAATTCTAGTTCGAAGGCCGACCGAATATGAACTTAAATTCGTCACATTTGATCAATACGGTCCTCGCGGAGAAAAATCTGTAATCACTAGTTATGAATAATGTGTTCATAAATTCCACATTTAAGAAAATTTATAAGATATGAATTATATTATGATGTTATGCGTAATACTCATAAAATATTCCTAAGAGTTCAGTTTGTATGCGTTAGGTATATTCATGGATTATGAATAAGATTTATAAATGTAATAAAGTTATGAATTGTATATTCATATTTTACAATTTGAAAATTAATTTCAAATTCGTAAAGAATATTGTAGAAAACGTAAACGATTCAAGAAGAATCGTCAAGAAAACGTAAAGTGAGGACAGCTCATTTGTTGTTTTGTTATAAAAGAAATAAATACCATTATTTTATAAAAAATACGATAATTTTGCCATGTTGGCACGATAATTACAAATTCAAGAGCTGGCAACCCTGCAGTAGGACGCGCTTAAAATCAGTTCTATATGGTTTTATAACTAAACAGACAATCTTATCATCGAGATGCCGCGTGCATGTGAAGTTAATTTGTGATTCAATTAACTTACATTTAATATCAATTTACATCATCGCCATCATATCAGCTAGTAAAAAGGTAAGCAAATTGTAATAAATTATAATACTTCTGTTTTTCAAGTTCTAATTTTTGCATGTTAAAATCCTTGCGTAGCTTTTATGTATAATAAGTATAATAGCATGATTTGCATGCATAAAATTAATTTGCCTTTTTTTTCAATAAATTTACCTTAGTTTATTAGGTACATAAGTCGATAGATAGATATTTTTTTAAAATGGGTGATAACTGATAACGAAATTACTGATGATGGAGCAAATGCAAATTGTAATATCGATAGTAGTAAGTATTATTTTTATTGTAAAGAAAAACAAACAGGTAGAGGGTGTTGATTTAAAAGCGGAAATTGGAAAATACAATTTATGAAACGTAGTTTTTTGTGTACGACCCCTATACATTAATTTTAATTTATTAATATTGGTTAAGGGCCCTTATTTCAATTCTCCGAATAAACTTCATTCGCCGAATAAAGTTTATTCGGAGATGGAAATACATACCCTAAGTGTGTATTAATTATTACCATTGTAGGTTTTAATTTGGGAGATTCAACTCTATTTATAAATATAGCAGATATACAAAACTTTAAGGAAGGAATAAACGAAGAAAACTACTTGTTCTTGTTTTTATCTAAATATTCAATGGAAAGTTTTTTCATATATTTTAAAGGTTTGTTCTTCATATACTGAAGAATATTTGTAGGAACATAAGTAACCTTTGTATTTTTCTAGAAAGAGGTATAACGATCGATTGCTTCCAGTGGATTACGGAAGGCGATTTAAAAAGAAATATTTGGTATGAACCACGGCGCACGCATAAAATTTCGAGGTCTAGTTAATAATTGGCGAACTTCAAAGGTAAGATACATTGTAAATTTGAAATAGTACAAAATTTTACTATTGGAATAGATACTATTAAGTTTTACTGATTTAGGGTTTTCCTGTAATACCATTATGCTGTTCTGAACATCAACAAGAAAGTATGATGGAACTGCCTGTCGGAGACCCAAGGAGTTCAAGTGTTTCTGACAAGTCATCACTAACATCAATGGCATCATTTTCTTCATCATCCACAATTTCGAATACAACATTTGTAATAACAGAATATTTAAGTGTTTTGCAAATTCTGATTATTGTATTTTGTTTTAGAATATTGATACCTTTTTATTACAAACCGATATTGAAAAAAATTAAAGAAAGTATACGAAGAAAACAAAATGTTTCAATCGCCGGAAAAGGAAGCACTTGTAAAAAATGTTGTAAAACATTATATTGATAAAAATATCCCGATGACATTAAGTACATGTCGAGATATCGCCATCCAAATTTGTAACAAATTTGAAAATGAATCAATGGTATTTTTACTAATTTATTTATAAACAAAAAAGGTAATAATATTGTTTGCAGGAATATTATTTTGTTAAAAAACCAAAACCATCGGGAAGATTGTACAATAGATACCGATCTGAATCCAGTTCGTTGAAAAGGTCTGGATTGTTTACAGGGGTCATAAGGGAGAAAAGGAAAAACTGTACCATAGGTATGATATTACTTTTTATATTAAATAGGACGGTATCATATTTATCTTACCCTTTATTCAAATATTCAGCTGAAGAATATCGAACCGAAGATACGAGCGATTACACAAACCAAATTGATGAGAAGGAATGGCTCAAAACAAGAAGTTCTCCGTGGGACGTTGTTGAGTTGAAATGGAAGCAAAGTTTCAATTTAAGACGGAAGGATATAAAAACTATTGTTTCAGTTGACAAAGTATTTGCAGAATGGCCATTACTTTTGCAAAGCAATGGTAGTCGTCTGGTAAGTATTACATCCGACTTGATAAAAGAGGATCCTATTTGATTATTTTATTTCAGATTGATATAGATTTCGAGCTATTATATCCTGGAAAATCAAATGCTTTCTTTGATAAATGGAATTTGGTTGAGCCTAAGGTAGTTGAAGCATGCAAGAAATTTAATAAGTTTCCACCTGCAAAGGACATTTTAGAAAGTTTATCGAACAGCCCTGGTATGTATTATAACCATATTAATGTGAAATAATTAAATACTCGCATCAATTGTACAGTTTACGCAAGGATTGAAAATTGTAGCTTTCTAACCCCGTACTATGAGTTTTGATAACTTTTTATCCATTTCTATTTACATTTTCTAATACACATACTTCTTATTTCTAGATTTGCGTCACTATAGTTTAATCAAAGTTTTGCAAGGAGTGGTAAAACCTAAAGGCCGTAAAAAAATAGACAACAAAATTTGGAAAGTTAGCATTGGAGATGCTTGGAAGTCCTTTAGTAGTGAAGTGAGAACAGTGGCAGATATATCTACTGCTATAAACAAACGAAAACAATTTTGTGTTACGAAGAAAATTACTTTACAACCATTTTTGATAATAGTGGGAGATCGTGAGGAAGAAGACAATCTACAGTTTGCTTTCGTAACTGATCATATAACATATTTATACACCAATTTCCTACAGGCTTTTGATGCATATTTTAAAATATTTTTGTGCTAAATCTCAAATATTCGTTTGAAAATCAAGAATTCTGGCAGTTTGTACAGTCTTATTTTTATAAAATAGACTCGGACAAACTTGTGTTTCCCAATTTAAGTGATTTTATTAACATTTTAGAGAACTAACAATATGTATAAGTGCTTTATATTATGTGAAACAACATTATCAACAGTAGACAGGTTGATAAAACATTTAAAATTGTTACATGATCTGAGAAAAAAAAATTGTGAAATTTCTTCCTCAGCTAATTGATGAAAAAACCTTATTTTGGGTGTGAGGGAATGCAATCAAACAACTAATACCGTTTAGCCTGGCTAAACGGTATATCCCAAAATAAGGTTTTTTCTTCATATTATAATTATTATGTACTATTATGTGTTGTAACAAATAATAAAAAAAATGTGCTGTAAATATAATGTATAAATGTAAAAAAATAAATATTTTTTGAAACTTGAAATATACGTTTTACTAATTTATAAAATACATAGTAGAAATACCTTATGAATATTCCGTATAAGAAGAGAAAAATTAACTCCGAAATTATGATTATTATTCATAATTATTGATCCAATATTCTGAATATTATTTAATAAACTATACTTTATTTATCACATTTTATGATTAGCTGCTTAAAAAGTTATTCTTTATAAATTATAGTATATGAATATTAATCATAAATATGTGATTATTAAGTGTATTTTTTATGCTTAATATGATCAGCATTTATGAGTATTACTCATAAAGATATGAATATTAATCATAAATATGTGATTATTAAGTGTATTTTTCATGCTTAATATGATCAGCGTTTATGAGTATTACTCATAAAGATATGAGTATTACGCATATACAGTGGCGGCAATCTAAAATGCCCGGTGTAAATTATTTACAATATACCTGTATTACTTATATAATATAATATAATAATAATAAACCAAAGTATTACTTGCTATATAAGGTAACCCTTCTTAATCATTTAGTATTCAAAATTCATTCATTGTAGTTTCATAGATCCAAAAAATATAAAAAAATGGTAGGTAGAAAGAATTTAATCGAAAGCGACAAACAGAAAATTTTAGTTTTGCATGGTGAAAATAAAAGTTTTACCTATATAGTGAGAAAATTGGGTATGATAGACGAACGGTAAGTAGATTTAAAAAAAATGCCATTAGGGCAGTCCAAAACCGCTTGACAGAGGAAATTCAAAAAGAAGAACCACCAAAGCGCAAGATCGTCTTTTACGAAAATAGGCGTTGAAGGATCGCTTCAAATCTCGAAGAAAATTAAAAAAAGAGCTGAAGGGCCAAGTTGGAGTAAATATCAGCATAAGAACTGTAGGTAATCGTTTGAATGAATTCGGATTACGTGCGTACACTGCTGTCAAGAAACCGCTCTTGACAAAAAAAATGAGAAAAAAACGGATACAATTTGCCAAAAATTATCAGAATTGGACAATAGAAGATTGGAGTAAGTCATCTTCTCAGATGAGTCAAAATTTTTACTACATGGGACAGATGGAAAAAGATACGTGCGGCGATTTAAAAACGAACGATTATCGCATAAATGTACCGTTAAAGAAACACGTGGTCGACTTGGGGTAATAACCTGGGGTTGCTTCTATCAGCGTGGTTTAGGGCAGCAAAATATCATAAAAGGGTCTGTAAACGCTAAGAAATATATTGACATTTTAAAAACAAGTTTAGAGCCGTCAGTTTCAAATTTATTTGCTGAAAATGAAGAATGGTCATTTCAACAGGATAATGCACCGAACCATACTGCGAAATCTGTAAGTAATATTTTTGCAAGTAATTTTTTTTTTCAAAATGCATTAATTAGGTAATGATGTGAATACATGTAAGTAACAAAAAATTGCAAAAATATGAAGTTAATTGCTTTTAATTTTGCACAGATGTCGAATTATTTCATAAATAATGGAATTTATGCAATCGATTGGCCACCTAATAGCCCCTTTCTGAATCAAATCGGAAAACTTTTGGGGCGTTATGAAGACGTACGTGGTTAACAAAAGTCCTAAAAATGTACCTGACTTAATAACAGCTATACAATATGTTTGGAACAATAGTTTAAGCGCCGACTATCGAATCAATGCCGAACCGTTTAAGGGATGTCATCAAGGCAAGGGGTGCCTCTACTCCATATTAATATTATCAATAAACATTTTGCTACATTAACTATCTTTTATATGATTATTTTTTTCATAATTTTTCGCGAATAAAATTCGCGAGAATACTATATTATACCTGAAAACAGTGCTTTATTTAAAAAAAAAGTATTTTGTTGGTTATTTATACAATGCATCATCAAATTTAATAATTTTCTAACGTATTATGGTTGCACAATTATAATGAACTGGAGGGGTTGTGTACTAATGTAATTGTAGGCAAAAAATAAAGGAGTAAATTTTCCAGCTGCACAACCAACAGGCGCACCAACATCTGCTCCAGTTGTCGGTCCGGCTGTTAATAATTGATTTCCTCCGGCTTCAAATGGTGCACAACCAGACTACAGTGCTCAATGGGCAGAGTATTACCGTAGTTTGGGAAAGCATAAAGAAGCCAAAGCAATCGAGTCAAAAATGAAAGCAAAGGTATGGTGTGTCTTGTCGACCGCATCAGATATGCTGCTCGAAATCGAGCTATTCGATATTCGCATGCAAAGCAACACTTCTTCGGGCAACCACTTGGGTGGGTGACCGACTTACAAAATGAACTGCGGTCGGCCGTGTTTCGGAGGACACGTTAAGCCGGCGGTCCCCCTGACTTGTTAAAGGTCAATAACAACAAGTTAGGGTCACAAAAAATTCGCCTCCACCCTCATCGACTGTGCAACGCTTCATCGGACCCTCGCCGCCAGGCTGGACCAGTTCTTGTCCGGTTTTTTAAAATTTTTTGTAAACATTTTTATTTTTGTGATAAACATTTGCCCAAGTTTACAATGACTTGGTTCATAAAAACCGTTTTATTTACAATAGTAAAAAAATAACCTAATACTGTTTATATAATAAAAATACTTATGATTAGAATAAGAAACAATCAATAAACATATTAAATTTAATTGCTTACCACAGAATATATAATTGGACAATTATGGTTTCGTGTTAATGAAACGTGTAAGAAAAAATTAAGAATAACTTAAAATTTTTCGACCGGGCATTTTAGATTGCCGCCACTGTATAATGAAACTGTTTACTTCATAAGTTATGAATTATAATCATAACCGATGCGATCATGACTATTCATAAATTATGAATATGGTTTATAAATTTATGAATACTTAGTAGTAGTGCCTTTTTATCTTAAAATTATGCATAAGTTATGCGTATTCCGAATTATATCTGAGAACATTTCTCTCTGTTCTTACCCGTACTGTTAGGGGTTTATGTTAAAAAAAACATCTGTGGCGCCATATCAAATCGAGCTGTACATTAAAAAGGCAAAATGAAATGGTGAATAATAAACTAGCAATTAGGCGTTTCCAACTACGTCACAGTGACATCATTCGAACAGCTGATTGCGGTTAAGTTTAGGGCTCGCCACATAGCCTGTGCTGTGCTATCCTATGCTCTGTGTTATGTCAACACAAACGTTGAACAATGTCATGGTCATGCGCAAAATAGCATAGCAACTCATAACTATGTGAACGTCACTATTGAAACGCTATGTTTCTACTTCAATGTTTGACATTGGCATAGCACAGCACAGGCTATGTGGCGAGCCCTTTAGTTAGTGTCCTTCTACAAGTTTGTGATAAATCTTGTGTTTTTACCTGTTTTATTGATAAAAATTTTATAAATTAATAAACCGTAGAGAGTGTAGTGTAAAATTATTACTGTAAGTACGTTAGGTATATTTTCTTACCCGAATGAATCGCAAACCTAACCTCGAGTATGAATTACTTTGTTCTGCGACAACGGAATTTTACATACTGCTTAATGTTTGTAATTTGTAATGTAAAAAATTTCTTTGAAAAAATTGCAAACTGCATAATATAAAAGTTAATTTTAATTTTTGAAATGAAAATTGTAATAGCCGTCAGAGATCAGCTGTTCGTGCGAGTGTTTGTGACGTCACATGGAAATGCCTCATTGCCGAAAGCAATGCTATATTGAACGACACCTTTGGGGCGAAATTTTCTACCGGCTTTGTAATTAATATAGTTTCAAAAATACGCGAAGATGATTTTGGGGAATTTAGCAAAAATGACCAACTAATTTTACAATATAATGCTATGCTATTTGAGAAATATGGAATTACCCAATGCGAACTCATAAAGCAGTCGATGCGTCAACTTTGTCGATTTTTCTTTCAGTTAAGAACAATTGATTTGAGTAATAGAAGTTTAATGGACTATTTAGTTCCAGAAAAATTTGATTTAATTGTTCAAGCCACAAAATTATTATGCGTGTCACATCAAAATGTGGCAAGAAGAATCGAGTTCGACATACCCTCTTTGGCATTAAATATCGGTCATGCTTTAAAAATAATATGCCTTAATTTAAAACAATATAAGTGGAAATAAAACCCTTTTATCGTTTTTAAGTCTTATGGAGCTAGAATGATCCATAAGAATATCCTCGCCTGCGTTGGCTACTATGTATAACCGAAAAGTAAATTGCCAGTGACGGGAGATTTAATTAAAGTAAGTCTTTTTATTGATGAAAATAGAAAAAAATTCCTTATTGAAAACTCGCTACGACTCGAAACTGGATGCAATTAGCAACTTTATGTCTTTCGAAAATTATTCTTTTCGATAAGAGATTATTCCTCCAGACCAAAGTGGAGCGGGGTGCACTCGAATTGCACTACGAAAAGATTAGTCCACAAATCTCCTATCCGAACTGCACCACCTTAATTTCAGGTAAAATCCTGATCTTTAAGTTTGTCCGAATTGCACCACCTCCATTATAATCTTCGAAATAAGGTGATTTTATTTTTAAACGTTCCTTCACGATGCTAGAGTTTAAATAAATGATTCTTAATCTATTCTTATACTTATAATTCTTGTACCTATTGGTATAACTCATTGGTGCTAAACCCCAACATTGAGCATGGATTTGAAATCCGACAGGGTTCATCTTTTCATAAATAACAAAATTTTTAAAATCGACAATATTTTGCACGGGATCCTGCGTCAAATTATAAAATAACCAACGCACTCAAGTTTTGTACACAAAATCGTCATTCCAATTTAATGTAATTATGTTATTATGGTCGTACGTAAAATTACATCAAGTTGAAATAGTTTCAGCACAAGAACCAAACCCTTGCTATAACATGAATATAATAAACTCAAAATTTAAATTGCAAGCAATTTGGATATTTAACCTTTAAAGGGTGTAGCTTTTATTTTACAATTTTTTTAATTGTTATGTTTAAATAATGTTTCTATCGTAAATAACAATTTGCGGTTTGTAACTTTTGATCAGTTTTGTTTATTAATTATAATTCAGTTGAAAGCGTTCGAAAATCAGAAGGTTATGATGGGAGACGTTTTATTGTTCTTCATGCCGCTACGGAGACTGAATTGGTAGATAATGCATCATTAGTCTTAGCATCCAAATCACAAAAAGAAGATTATCATGGAGAAATGAATGGTGACTTATTATTCAAGAATTGGGTTACTGGAAAACTTATATGTAATTTAGAAGAACAATGTTTAATAATATTGGACAATGCATCTTACCACTTAATTCACACTATTTTTCATAATCGACTCAGATGTAAGTTAATTTGAGCCCAACTATAGCAATCCAGAGGATACATAAACAATGATTAGTACAATAAAAACAGCAACTAGCAGTATAACCATGGTGGATCTTGGCTGTCTCTACTATTTGTCTTCACTTTTGGCGGCTTTGGCCCGACTCTGTGTCCATGTCGTATTAATGTCTTTGATCGTTAGCTTTCCGCGTCTCCAATGAGCCGTTCCATTCCAACGCAAATTTGAAGTTTCATAACAAGACAATGTTCCAAGATAGAGTTGTTAGCTCTACGATCAACCCTCCTCCTTTATCCGGGCTTAGTACCGGCAACGTTGACCACTGAGCTACTCAATCCACCCAGCAGTCTCCGCAGGCGGAGTTTACATTGACCATAGTAAAAGAATATGAAGTTTGTATTGATGTGTGGCGACCATATTTAAAATCCAAATTTGCCGCATTCGCGCCTTACAGGTTGGCAACCCTGGAAGCATACCAGCTGAACGGTCGAGGTGAAATGGCAGACCAAGCGAGTAATTCAAGCGACAACAGCAGTTCCATTGGACGTGTTAATGTTTTTAGATTTTTTTTTTTTATTCATTGTTCTATTTATTTGTGATTATTCCATTAATAAAACGTTAAGTTTATGTGGGTAGCTTTTGAGCACGATATTAACCTCACCCACAGATGCAATGATTTTGGACGCTTAGTTTGTTAACATTGACATTCTTTATTATCACAGAAATTCCTTTACATTTGCAGCAATTCGTTGTATTTGTCGAGCAGAACCAAACCAGATTGCATTTACAAGTCTCCCATCTAACCAGGAGTGGCACTTGAGCAAAAGTTAAAAACAGAATAACACTACTACAGATGTTAATAACTGAAATATTTTTGTTTTGTAACTAGCAATAGATGTCTGCAAGCAGAACAAAGTTGTGGTTGAGTTGTCATTGCACAAAAGAATACAGATGTGGGTCTGGCGTAGAACCATAGTTTAATTTATCAATAACACATCAGAAAATAAGCAAATCAACCAACGCCAACCCCTTTACCCTTGTCTCTCATAAAAGGTACTTGACGGTGAGACTTGAACCCAACATTGAATTGGGTCAAATTATCCTTCATAGCCGACCGCCGTCTTACACCATCAATAATACTTCAATCATGGTTAGTTGGAGTTAATCACGGTCAAATTAAAAAGAGCGTTCTACCATATTTTTAATCATGGTTAACCAGCCTTCAAAGTAATCGCCGACCAACATATATAAAGCTTCCTACCACACCAGAAAAAATAACATTTGCACAAATGGATTTTTACGAAATTGCCCGATTTCCAAGAGTTATTTCAGTACTGGATTGTACACATATTAAAGTACATACATTCGGAGGGAACAATGCTGAAGTGTTAGAAATAGAAAAGGTTATTTTTCTATTAAGTTGCAAGCTAGATGTGATGCCCATTTAAAAAAAACATGTTCCATGTTAATATCAAACATTGTTGCACGCAGGCCTGGAGGAGCTCATGATTCCACGATATTAAACAATTCTCGATTACAAGTACGATTAGAAGACAATGAATTTGGCGATGGTTTAATCTTACACCCTCAAACAAATGCCGAAAAACTTTTTAACGAGTCGCAAATAAAAACTCGTTGCGTTATTGAAAGAACATTTGGCATTTGGAAACGTATATTTCCATGTTTAGCAACAGGAATGCGTTTTCAACAAAGAAATGTTCTTCCTGTGATAGTGGCAAGACTTGCTGCAGAACCTTTACCTCCCCCACCCCCCGATGATCCAGCAATAAATACTCAATGGGATGAAATCATTAATGAAAATATACGTATTGCTGATAATAACCAACAACATGACAGCGATGTCATTCCGAGAAATATAATTGATTATTTTGGAAGCTTATAATAGAAAAAAATATTTTTATCTAAATAATAATAAAATTTATGTTTATAATAATAATTGTTTATTCAACAATCTTTTTAATTTTTCATTTATTAATCTTGGGGTGACTCTTTCTAATTCTAACTCCCTCCTTTTTCTTACAAGTTTTTTAGTACAAGTTTCATGTGACTATATAAATATGTATGTTAAGTTTGTTTCACTAAAATTGGAATTAAAAAAAGTCATAGCATCAAATTACGTTGATATAATGTACCATGTTATATTGTTATATTGTACCATGGAATTTCATGCAAATACTCATCAATTTTGGCACATTGATGCAAACCTAAAAAAGTATAGCTAGAAGGGTCCGTTACTTTGGCCCCCCCCGGTTAATATTTTTACACCAAAATTTAGCACTGGGATCCTTAGACCTAGCACCAGCTAGCACCCAAATATGAAAGCTAGCACCATTACAGTTTTTTCACAAATCGACTTTGAAACCGGGGGGGGGGCAAAGTAACGCTAGCCCCCCCCCCGGTTAATATTTTTACCCAAAAACCTAGCACTGGTATCCTTAGAGCTAGCACCAGCTAGCAGCCAAATATGAAAGCTAACACCATTACAGTATTTTCACAAATCGACTTTGAAACCGGGGGGGGCCAAAGTAACGCTAGCCCTCCCCCCCGGTTAATATTTTTACTCCAAAACCTAGCACTGGGATCCTTGGAGCTAGCACCAGCTAGCACCCAAATATGAAAGCTAGCACCATTACAGTTTTTTCACAAATTCATTTTATTTATTTGCACCTAAACGCCTCTTCTACTGCGCACGCGTTGCTGGTTTATCGCCGCCGTTTTTCAAAATAATGATCGAAATATTGTAAACAAATTTTGCTTATCCGCGGTTTTTTATATTCTATAATTATTTTTGTTAATATAGCTGTACCAAATTTCAGATTGAAATTTGGTACAGATAAAATTTTGATCTATCATATCGCCGCCGATCTATCATAACTACTACTCAATTCAATATCTCTTTAACGTGGAGTGAATATTTAGAATTTAATAAAACTATCGTTACACACAAACGAAACGACAAATCGAAAATAAATTCCCAGCACTTGCACAGTGAAAATCGTACTGAAATGGTCTTCAAGAATTCGAATTGGACAAATGTAATTCACAAAAAAATAATTGAAGAGTCTAAACTTACATGTACATTCATTTTTAAAAGACATAAACTTTCTTCGTGTGGTGCAATTTATCTACAAATTTGGGGAGTGTGTAAAGAATGCAAAGCAAAATTGAAATGTTATATGCTTAACGAACCACAACAACATGAAAATCCAGAAGTTAATTGTACTGCTAAAGGAAACTTTACCAAGAAGCACACCTTACATCTTACACGTCCACTTCGGGGTGATTTACGATCAAAGTTAGTAAACAAAATGATACATGAAAAATATTCATCAAGCAGAATTCAAACCATGCTTGCTACTACAGAATTGGATACAGGAAAAATTATGCCCAATCTCAGTACGTTAAGAGTGGCAAAATGCAAAGAGAAGAAAAAAGCGTATATTAATGAAAAACCAATCGATGCGCTTCAGGAAATGAAAAGTATCCAAGAATTTTCAAATATTATACGCAATATTGGTAACTCTCCGTTCTTTGTATTTTTTTGGTCAAATTCTCAGCTTCTTGTATATCGCCGATATTGCCAACAAAATTACAGTAGAATAGCCATCGATGCCACAGGAACAGTTGTAAAACGAATTATCTACACCGATGGAAGTAAATCGAGGCACATATTTTTATATGAAATTGTAATTTTGTACCCAAATCGAAAACAATATTCCGTTGGATCTATGCTTAGCGATTCTCAAAATATACAAGAAATTACACGTTGGCTTTCTGTATGGTTTAGAAGCGCAGGATCTATTCCATCAGAAGTGGTAACTGATATGTCTCTTGCTTTGATGCACTCTTGCGCAAACACGTTTACTTCCTTTAAAAATCTAAACCAATATGTTGAACACTGCTACAATGTACTATTTAGAAATGGTGAGAATGTTGCGAAATGTTTTCTTCGCTTAGATGTAGCACATTTTATCAAGATGGTATCGAGATGGCCTAGACTTAGAAAGCAGCACAAACTTACTAGAACTTTTTACATTCGATGTATGGGACAAGTTATACAATCTCAAGAAATAGACGATTTAAAACTAATACTAGGCGCCATGTTTACTGTGGCTTATTCAGACACCGAAGGACATTATAATGGCAGCGCAACATTATGCGAAATTAATAAACAGTGGCTTGTTCGGCGCATATCAACTGGTACAGTAGAATTGGACAAGTATATTGATAGAGAAGAAATTATCGAAAGTGTTGAGGTGAAACATAATCACGATGAAGAAGTAGACAATAATGAAATTGACAATAATAGTTTCAAAAGGTGGTGTAAAAGCATTTCTGAAAATGTTAAAAGTAGCGTGAATATTCCGGAAGAAATAGGTGACAGAGGAAACCAGCAAGTATTACCGGCTATTGTAGACGATTTTTTGAAAATTGCAAACTATTTACCTCTATGTAGTAGCATTATGTGTAAATATTTTCCAATGTCATCTAGAATCGCCAGTTCGGCATCGGTAGAAAGTAATTTTAATCAACTGAAACATAGAGTTTTTGCTCACAAAAAACTTCCATTACGTGCGGATGAATTTGTTTCAGAGTATATTAGGCATTACGAAGGGGCTATGAAACTAGCTGTTGATTATGACATCAACGGTACAGTTTTAGCCGAAACGATTTCAACATACCAATTGACAGAATCGACTGAAGATTTACAAGATAAAAACAAATCACAATTAGCTATCACAAAATCCTCTTCAAAATCCAATCATCCAGTGATGCCTGATAATGTTTGTGCATCTTGTCAATTGGGGATTGGAAGTGGCAACGTAGAATGTAAATTATGCAAATTGCTGTTACATAGTAATGACAATTGCACTGTATTATACAAAACTAATATATTTTGCAAAGAATGTTTTTCAAGAGGTATTCAAGATAAAACATTATCAGAAAAAGTGGCTGAAGAATCATGGATGGGCATGAACGTACCTCCCAAGAAGAGACCTCGAAAGTCGTACTTGGAACCGCAATCGGAAATAGCTAACATTGATTGGACGCAGAAGAAGAAAATAATCACAATAGGGCTTCTTCGAAATGGGAATGTGGTTCATTTAAATCCCTTAAAAATTTTAAACAAATTGATTACTTTACGAAATACTTGTGGAGTAGATTCCTTAACGCAAATATTTTGCATAGCTTATTGCGATTCATCTGTTTTTAAGGAATACATTGAAACTTTGAAATCATCTAGTGCGTTTGCAAAGTTAGTGTCAAAAGTTGTAAGTAAGGGTGTTAACACCCATACTTACAAACTTCGAGCACAATTATTATACGAACAATTCTAAACGTCCCTTACCAGAAAACATAACAGAAATCAACTGTGAAGATAATATCACTAATATTTCCCAAAAAGTATAAAGATAATCTTAAACTAGGAATGCAAAATGATGAATGTAAAAATTGTAAAAATATTCAGAAAATTGAATTAAAGTGGATAACGATTGAAATGAATGTGATTAATGAATTGGAAATCAAATTAAAAGAAAACTTATCGGAAAAATACATTAGAAAATCATGTAACACCTGCAAAAAAATCAATTCTTGCGAAATATAAATTTGGACCGAAGGTACATTGCAGTAGAACCGATTTCTATTACTAATAGATTATTAGAATTGAAAACTACTTTGGAAGAAATTCCGCAACATTTATTGATAGATGGTGATAAATATCTTCTTCGTGGTATTGTTGCTTTTCAAGGAACTTCACAGCCTATAGCAAATTCTATGGGTCACTTTTTGACCTATGGAAGACGCCATAATGGGAAATGTACAACGACTTATTGAAAAATAAAGAAGATATTTCTCCAAGTCACGTTGTACGATGTCATTTCCTTGTGTATAGTCTGTAACTAATATTATGATATTTTTGTGCTTATTTTTTATGTTAATTTTTGTTTGTATCATTATTTCATTATATTTATGTAGGTAAATCAATAAAAATTATTACTTGTAAGTATTTAAATTCGAATTTTAAATAAATTTTGTAATTTGTATTACAAATAATAATGTGAGACATGCTCAGTAGAAGAGGCGTTTAGGTGCATATAAATAAAATGAATTTGTGGAAAAACTATAATGGTGCCAGCTTTCATATTTGAGTGCTAGCTCTAAGGATCCCAGTGCTAGGTTTTGGGGTAAAAATATTAACCGGGGGGGGGGGCTAGCGTTACTTTGGCCCCCCCCCGGTTTCAAAGTTGATTTGTGAAAAAACTGTAATGGTGCTAGCTTTCATATTTGGGTGCTAGCTCTAAGGATCCCAGTGCTAGGTTTTTGGGTAAAAATATTAACCGGGGGGGGCTAGCGTTACTTTCCCCCCCCCCCGGTTTCAAAGTCGATTTGTGAAAAAACTGTAATGGTGCTAGCTTTCATATTTGGGTGCTAGCTGGTGCTAGTTCTAAGGATCGCAGTGCTAGGTTTTGGTGTAAAAATATTAACCGGGGGGGGGGCCAAAGTAACGGACCCTAGCTAGAACTTAACTTTTAAATGAATTGAAGAAAACATTACAACCTTGTAAATATTTTGGGTACATTGTATGACAATTTCAAGATCTGGAAATTGCTTGAAACACAAACCATAATATTTCTTTATATTGCTCGGATCCGTTAGAAAGTTTTGAAGTTACAACAACTTCGTCGATTTTAAAATCGATTGCAATAAAACGTTCAACATCATCAGTTCGTCTTTCGCCACATTTGAAAGAAACATATCCCCTAAAATAAGCTTATATATTTAATTTTTCTATACAAAATGCGCAATCTGCCTGTTCAAATCACCAGGAGCAAGTCCCACTACCATGACATTACTAATTATCCAAAAAAATTTGTCGAAACATAATCGTATCAAAATTGTTAAAAATATTACAAAGTTTATAAAATTTACTAATACTAATCTATAATACCATAAGTAGCAGTGTACAAGCTGCTGCAACTAACCTTTAAATAACATTTTAATTTTATGTCGTAAATACATAATTATGCCCCATTATGAAGTAGATGTGTGATCAGAATCGTTGTGCTAATCTATATATTATACTACATAAAATAGAAGAGACCGCTCATGATAACTCTTATTATCAAAATCAATATTCCAGTAAAGAAGTTTTCTCGCAGTTGGGATTTCTAAAAGTAGCAATGTTAAGTTAGTTAACCCATAAAAATTACTTAATCAGGCCTGCACTTACCCGATCAATATTATTATTAGTGATACGAGCAGTAGAACGCATCGGATTTTCTGGAACTCCACGAACTGCTGAATGACCGTGAAGCAATGGTGCACGTGTTGGATATATGGTTAAACTTTCATTTTCCCTTTTGAAGGTAATTGAGGGGTTTACAGATTCATAATCGCTTCGAATAGCCCTTTCGTAATCAGGAGGAGGAATTTCTCCTGTCGGAATTAATTGTTTCACGGGAAGACGCATGAATGTTTTAATGGTGAAATCTCCACTTATTGCCATTTGTGTTATATTGTACCATGGAATTTCATGCAAATACTCATCAATTTTGACACCATTGATGGAAACCTAAAAAGGTATAGCTAGAACTTAACTTTTAAATGAATTGAAGAAAACATTAACAACCTTGTAAATATTTTGGGTACATTGCCTGACAATTTCAAGATCTGGAAATTGCTTGAAACACAAACCATAATATTTATTTATATTGCTCGATCCGTTAGAAAGTTTTGAAGTTACAACAACTTCGGCGATTTTAAAATGGATTGCAATAAAAAGTCCAATATCAGCAGTTGGTCCTTCGCCACATTTGAAAGAAACATTTTGTGGCGAAAACCGTTCTATTCTCGCTCCATTGCCTCTTTTCGCGTTTGTAGATGGACTGTACAAAACGGCCTAGCTCATAGGAATTACCCAGTGTCGGAGCTCGCTGGGTCGCTCGAAAGCGTTCGTGGGTTCGTTTAAATATTGTTGACCAGCTTCGCCAAAATAACTGTACCCAGGGCGCCAGGTAAAAAGATAAAGGATTTCAGATGTGACTTAGTCCCTTAAATTATCACCAAAAAGAAAATAAAAAGTACAAAAAAATATCTGAGTACACACTGATGTGAAGTAAGTTTTACTATAGCACATGGTAGGTAAGTGGAATACTTCTCGTGAAAGAAAAAAGAACTAATTCCAAAATTTAGTTGAACTAATTAAACAACAAAGAAAAATAACTACCAAGGCTAAAGCAAAGCCATTATCCGTTGAGAAAGATGGAATAACTAGTATCTAGGTGTTGTGATACGTAGTTATGAAAAATAAAATGATAAAATGGTTTACGATGTTATTAAACCAGCAAGTGAACGAACCTTAACAGATTGTCCTGATTCTAGATGTTATCGAACCAGTAAGTGAACAAACATTACACCAACCAACCACCCTTAGATCCACAGCAAGGTAAAAGTATTTTAGCTTGTGGAATAACCACAAAAAAATCAAAATCAATAACACCACAAAATCAATAAAAACAAACATAAAGTGGCAACCAAATGGTCGTTGCCTTAACGTGGTGATATTGCGATGTTTTCCGACCAAAACCAGTACGGTAGCCTGGATTCCATTGCCAAGAACCACCCCCCACAATCGACCAACAGAACGTTCGAGTGGTCATAACGGATCCCACAAAGTGGAACCACTAACGAAATTCACAGCCGAACAAGCGGAAGCGCCGACGACAAAAATCAAACACCCTGTACATTGGTCTACATTGCTGCTTGTTTTCAAAAAAACACCTAAATAAAAATAAACACAAAAAAAATGTCGAACATAAAATTTTCAAATACAAGATTTGAACGCAGGTCGACCAGTTCGGAAATCCTAAGCCAATGCATTCAGCCAGCGTTGCTCGATACAATCTAGAGAAAACAATGCGTTGCTCAAATTTTAAAAAATTATTAATTAATAATTTTAAAATAAAAAAATTTGAACAAATCGCATTCATATCGACGCCTGCGAACGTAAAAGATTAGACGGCCTCTAATCGCGTTGAAACAAAGATGCAAAACCTGCAAACCAACGATAACTTCGGCCAAAAAAACGTTCAAAGCAAAAATGCGAGGCAAAGGAAACCAAGATGTTAACACAGCAAAAAAATAATAATTAGCACGATAACACAAAAAAGAAAAGATACAAAATACCTGGAGACGTCTGGTCAGGTTGTTGTATCAATATCAATTTCCAAAAATCGGTGAAGAAGCGTCAAAAAAATGGAATCGCGCTAAAAGAAAAATGCACTGATGTTTCCGCACTTAAAACCAAATTTTATCATCCGAAAAATACTTATAAAATTGCAGCACCATGCAGAGCAAAAATTATATGTCTTGCTCGTACTACAAATTTTATCGACATTTCCTTTTTTGAAACCTGCCATACCGACCTTTCCGATTCAAAATTGTAAAATATTCCGTCTGTCATTTTGGTCCTCTAACTGACAGGCGTAGAAACGTACAAATGTCCTTAATAAAAATCGATCGAATCAAAGTTGGTAAAAGTATTCGATTTCTCCAGAAATTAAAAAATAAAAATAGATGGTTTCGCTGAACGAAACAGTAAAAAATAATGATGTTGACAGATAAGCTCGACAACGAGACACACAGTAACAGTGTACTGTTACAATTTGCCCTACAATAAGCTTATATTTCTGCTGTATTTTGTAAATTGTTGTTATTTTTACCTTTCGGCTTCTTTTACCACTGTTGCAGAAATTTTGATATGCTCTCCTGGTTGCAAATCCAGAGTGCATAGGTGTGGGTTGTTGTTCTATGAATCAGCAAATATTTTTTTTTATTTAAACATTATTGAACTATGAGTTATAAGAAAAAATAATGATGAATCACAAAAGAATGATATCGCTTATTCATGCAAATGATACATAAATTGATATCGAATATGATTGTATACGTGTTATAATTTTAATTGTGCACATTTTGATCAAAACAATCCAAACACGGTCTTCTGAGATTTTTCGATGGGTTTCATTAATGGCCCATACTAACACTCCTATTTGCTAACTCAAATCGTCATCTTTCCAATCATTTAAAACCGTAAAGGTCTGTCGACACGTAAAATTACGACTTATAATTCAATTGGTTTCATTAAAATTTTGAGGTTTAAACTGAAAATGCTTCTTAACGATCGAAAAGATAACGATTCGAGTTAATGAAAATATTTACTTTTACCATTATAATATAAGCAGTGATAATAAAAAATTTTAATTTTTAATTGGAAATTTCAAGTTAGGTAATGGTACCCATCATTACCTATCAGAAGACCATTTTTTTAAAATGGTCCATTTTCGCAATTTTTTTAAAATCGGCAAGATAATTAAATTTTTAGAATTCAATTAATAATCTTTCATTTACCGAAAAATATTATTTTAAATCTAATAGTAACTACTAATATTTTTAATAAATAATATAAACTTAAATGTAAAAGAAATAATTTAGTATTATTATTTTAGTCTATGGATTGCTTAAAATATCATAAGTCAAAACATGTTGGTTATAATTTTTGGGCAAAATTTTCAATAAGCAAGACTGTTATTAAATTAATAAAAGATTATTTTTATAATAATTTGGTAAAATATACTCACAGGCAAGTTCACGACAGTGTCCATTTCTACGATGTTGAATGGGTACTAACAGAATAATAATTGCCAAAGAATTACCAATATGACTTACTATTAGTCATTCACAAATATTTAATGTGTTAAATATTACTAGTTGAAGTTGTAGTCAATTCTTTGGTGCTAACAATGTTGCCTATTAATTTTATTATCACAATTTAGAACTCGGTGAAGTGATCGCTCATTTGTACCAAAACTGTTATAGAATACAACCATAGAAGGGACACCTATACCATATCTAGCTTTGGTCGGGAAGGGCTCGTAAAATATGACCAGAAGATACGATGTTTTGCGTTAAATACTTAATGGAATTATAATTAGACAACATCAAAATTAAGCGAATAAGGTCAGCGACACTCTTACATTTATGTAATATTTTAAATTATGATTTGGACTATGATGAGCAGTTTGATTTATTTGCGAAAACCTGAACTCGATCCGGCTCTGCTTTTAATACTTAGATCGCATCCTGAAAAAATTGCGAACTCTCCAATTTTTTTATTCTGATCAATTAGGCCGTCGGCAGTTTCATTTACTATCGAAAACGAGAACTCATTCCGATCTTTAATTAACAACATAGATCACGTCCCGTAAAAACGGGAAGACCGCCCTTGTATTTTTTATTTTGTTTACGAGTAATTGGAGTTTGATTTTCTGCCGAAAATACAAACTCGATTCGGTCCAGAATCAAATAGTTAGGTAGGATCCTGCAAAAAAAATGCGAGTCTCTCCTTATTTTTGTAATTCTGATTATTTATGCCGTCGCACAGTGGGGCAGATGCATGGAAAACCAGACCAAAATTAAAAAAGTTGTTATGTGACAGTTTTAACTTCAAAAACTTCATTAGGATATTATCCAAAATACCCCGCCCCCTTCGTCAGCGACACTCTTACATTTATGTAATATTTATAGTTAGCTATAGAAACTACCAAGATAAAGGTACTGTCGGAAGTTAGCGTTAGAGAAGGACTGACCAAGGGGATGAAACGTAAGAAGGGAGGTACTAAACAACCTGAGATTGCCTGTCAGTCCGATCCAAAATCGAATACCTCAACCCCGAGTGCTAATTTAAATTATTATTATTCATTTTCTGAAGATATAACAAATTAAAGTGAATATCTTCCATCTGATGACACCGCACCAATTGTTCAATCAAGTGATACAAGTTTTGAGATAAAAAATATATCCTCTAAGGATGTAGAGTTATCTACTACAAAATTTCCTATTACAAAAGAAAATCAAAAAAGACAAAAACAAAAAAGAAGCAAGGAGAAAAACGAGTACAAAAATCTATGCCCAAGTGTGTCGATTCCGTTTCGTCATGAACTAACGGCAACTTCGAAGTGAACATTTCTGCAGCATATAATAATGAAGGTAAACGCCTGCGGAATAAGGGTATCGAATTTCACTCAACATCTTGAAATGAGGCATAGCAAAAAAATTGATGTAGCGAAATTATTGTCGATGACGAAGCAATCCAAAAGTAGGAAAGATGGTTTCGCTAATCTTATAAGAGCTGGCGATGTTAACATAATATTGATGTACAATCCATAAAAATTGGTGAACTAATTCTAGTTCGAATGCCGACCGAATATGAACTTAAATTCGTCACATTTGATCAATACGGTCCTTACCCGCACTGTTAGGGGTTTATGTTAAAAAAACATCTGTGGCACCATATCAAATCGAGCTGTATATTAAAAAGGCAAAATGATATAGTGAATAATAAACTAGTAATTGCCGAAAGCAATGCTATATTGAACGACACCTTTGGGGCGAAATTTTCTACCGGCTTTGTAATTAATATAGTTTCAAAAAAAATAGCCGAAGATGATTTTGGGGAATTTAGCAAAAATGACCAACTAATTTTACAATATAATGCTATGCTATTTGAGAAATATGGAATTACCCAATGCGAACTCATAAAGCAGTCGATGCGTCAACTTTGTCGATTTGTCTTTCAGTTAAGAACAATTGATTTGAGTAATAGAAGTTTAATGGACTATTTAGTTCCAGAAAAATTTGATTTAATTGTTCAAGCTACAAAATTATTATGCGTGTCACATCAAAATGTGGCAAGAAGAATCGAGTTCGACATACCCTCTTTGGCATTAAATATCGGTCATGCTTTAAAAATAATATGCCTTAATTTAAAACGTGGCAGCTGTTTAAAATCTGGCAATATAAGTTAAAACCCTCTTATCGTTTTTAAGTCTTATGGAGCTAGAATGATCCATAAAAAATCCTCGCATGCGTTGGCTACTCTGTATAACCGATATGTAAATTGCCAGTGACGGGAGATTTAATTAAAGTAAGTCTTTTTATTGATGAAAATAGAAAACAATTCCTTATTGAAAACTCGCAACGACTCGAAACTGGATGCAATTAGCAACTTTATGTCTTTCGAAAATTATTCTTTTCGATAAGAGATTATTCCTCCAGACCAAATTGGAGCGGGGTGCACTCGAATTGCACTACGAAAAGATTAGTCCACAAATCTCCTATCCGAACTGTACCACCTTAATTTCAGGTAAAAGCCTGATCTTTAAGTTTGTCCGAATTGCAACACCTCCATTATAATCTTCCAAATAAGGTGATTTTATTTTCAAACGTTCCTTCACGATGCTAGTTTAAATAAATGATTCTTAATCTATTCTTATACTTATAATTCTTGTACCTATTGGTATAACTCATTGGTGCTAAACCCCAACATTGAGCATGGATTTGAAATCCGACAGGGTTCATCTTTTCATAACAAAAAAAATTTTTAAAATCGACCATATTTCGCACGGGATCCTGCGTCAAATTATAAAATAACCAAAGCACTCAAGTTTTGTACACAAAATCGTCATTCCAATTTAATGTAATTATAGACCAGTGCCGATAATTTTTGAAACCGAAAAAAAAGCAGTAGGATGAAACCCATTGGAAAAGGAAGAGAATATAACAAACATGAAAGGAAAAATAATTTACGGGCGATCGGAGGTCGGGAAGTGGAAGGGGGTGAGTTTTAAGGGTAGAAAACTGTTTTTCTCGATTTCCGGCAAAACCACAAGTCCTATGGAAAAAAGTTAAATGGCAAAGTTGTAGGTAATAATAAGATCTACAACTTTTGTATTTACACTTTTTTCACATAACCTCAAAATTTATGTGAAAAATTCAAATAACCAAGTTTTTGGTTTTTAATTTTTATTTTTTACAAAGAAAATTTTTTTTTCACGAAATTTGGTGAAAACTTACCTTTTTATGTCCCAAATACACTGTAATTTTTTTGATTTAAAATATTTATTTTTTCACCTTATTTTGACTTAATATCGAAAAAGCACCCTAATTTTCAATCGAAAATTCTCGCGTCAAAATATCTGCTTTTTTTAAAAAACTCGGTGGGCTTTTTGTTCGTTGAAATCTGTACTTTTTGATGGTGTAAAAAAATATATACATTACTATGGTAAATGTTCTCCAAAAAATGCAAAGAAACGAAAACAACTCGAATCAGAAATTTTTTTTTCCTTAAATCATCATGTACAATTTTGAGCTATTTATTAAAATTTATACTTTAATTACTCGAAAAACGTAAGATTCCGTGTTACATTGATAAACAAAAAATTGCAAGTCGAAATAAACAACATCGTTCATGAAAATACACGTGCAGGCTGTTACTTTAAGAGAATTGTGACAAATTTACTTTAATTTTTTTTTTAGTTTTTTTCGTTTCTTTGCATTTTTGAGAATATTTACCATAGTAATGTATTTTTTTTTACACCATCGAAAAGTACAGATTTCAACGAACAAAAAGCCCACCGAGTTTTTTAAAAAAAGCAGATATTTTGACGCGAGAATTTTCGATTGAAAATTAGGGTGCTTTTTCGATATTAAGTCAAAATAAGGTGAAAAAATAAATATTTTAAATCAAAAAAATTACAGTGTGTTTGGGACATAAAAAGGTAAGTTTTCACCAAATTTCGTGAAAAAAAATTTTTTTTTGTAAAAGATAAAAATTAAAAACCAAAATCTTGGTTATTTGAATTTTTCACATAAATTTTGAGGTTATGTGAAAAAAGTGTAAATACAAAAGTTGTAGATCTTTTTATTACCTACAACTTTGCCATTTAACTTTTTTCTATAGGACTTGTGGTTTTGCCGGAAATCGAGAAAAACAGTTTTCTACCCTTAAAACTCACCCCCTTCCACTTCCCGACCTCAGATCGCCCGTAAATTATTTTTCCTTTCATTTTTGTTATATTCTCTTCCTTTTCCAATGGGTTTCATCCTACTGCTATTTTTGTTCACTTTTTATCATTTTCAAAGGCTTCTGCACTGGTCTATTATGTTATTATGGTCGTACGTAAAATTACATCAAGTTGAAATAGTTTCAGCACAAGAACCAAACCCTTGCTATAACATGAATATAATAAACTCAAAATTTAAATTGCAAGCAATTTGGATATTTAACCTTTAAAGTGTGTAGCTTTTATTTTACAATTTTTTTAATTGTTATGTTTAATTATGTTTCTATCGTAAATAACAATTTGCGTTTTTTAATTTTTGATCAGTTTTGTTTATTAATTATAATTCAGTTGAAAGCGTTCGAAAATCAGAAGGTTATGATGGGAGACGTTTTACTGTTCTTCATGCCGCTACGAAGACTGGATTGGTAGATAATGCATCATTAGTCTTAGCATCAAAATCACAAAAAGAAGATTATCATGGAGAAATGAATGGTGAATTATTCAAGAAATGGATTACTGGAAAACTTATGTAATTTAGAAGAACAATGTTTAATAATAATAGACAATGCATCTTACAACTTAATTCATACTATTTTTCATAATCGACTCAGATGTAAGTTAATTTGAGCCCAACTATAGCAATCCAGAGGATACATAAACAATGATTAGTTCAATAAAAACAGCAACTAGCAGTATAACCATGGTGGATCTTGGCTGTCTCTACTATTTGTCTTCACTTTTGGCGGTTTTGGCCCGACTCCCTCCATGTGTCCATGTCGTATTAATGTCCTTGATCGTTAGCTTTTCGCGTCTCCAATGATCCGTTCCATTCCAAAGCAAATTTGAAGTTTTCATAACAAGACAATGTTCCAAGATAGAGTTGTTAGCTCTACGATCAACCCTCCTCCTTTATCCGGGCTTAAGACCGGCAACTTTGACCACTAAGCTACTCAATCCACCCAGCAGTCTCCGCAGGCGGAGTTTACATTGACCGTAGTAAAAGAATATGAAGTTTGTATTGATGTGTGGCGACCATATTTAAAATCCAAATTTGCCGCATTCGCGCCTTACAGGTTGGCAACCCTGGAAGCATACCAGCTGAACGGTCGAGGTGAAATGGCAGACCAAGCGAGTAATTCAAGAGACAACAGCAGTTCCATTGGACGTGTTAATGTTTTTAGATTTTTTTTTTTTATTCATTGTTCTATTTATTTGTGATTATTCCGTTAATAAAACGTTAAGTTTATGTGGGTAGTATTTGAGCACGATATTAACCTCACCCACAGATGCAATGATTTTGGACGCTTAGTTTGTTAACATTGACATTCTTTATTACCACAGAAATTCCTTTACATTTGCGGCAATTCGTTGTATTTGTCGAGCAGAACCAAACCAGATTGCATTTACAAGTCTCCCATCTAACCAGGAGTGGCACTTGAGCAAAAGTTAAAAACAGAATAACACTACTACAGATGTTAATAACTGAAATATTTTTGTTTTGTAACTAGCAATAGATGTCTGCAAGCAGAACAAAGTTGTGGTTGAGTTGTCATTGCACAAGAGAATACAGATGGGAGTCCGGCGTAGAAGCATAGTTTAATTTATCAATAACACATCAGAAAATAAGCAAATCAACCAACGCCAACCCCTTTACCCTTGTCTCTCATGAAAGGTACTTGACAGTGAGACTTGAACCCAACATTGAATTGGGTCAAATTATCCTTCATAGCCGACCGCCGTCTTACACCATCAATAATACTTCAATCATGGTTAGTTGGAGTTAATCACGGTCAAATTAAAAAGAGCGTTCTACCATATTTTTAATCATGGTTAACCAGCCTTCAAAGTAATCGCCGACCAACATATATAAAGCTTCCTACCACACCAGAAAAAATAACATTTGTACAAATGGATTTTTACGAAATTGCCCGATTTCCAAGAGTTATTTCAGTACTGGATTGTACACATATTAAAGTACAGTCATTCGGAGGGAACAATGCTGAAGTGTTTAGAAATAGAAAAGGTTATTTTTCTATTAAGTTGCAAGCTAGATGTGATGCTCATTTAAAAATAGCAAACATTGTTGCACGCAGGCCTGGAGGAACTCATGATTCCACGATATTAAACAATTCTCGATTACAAGTACGATTAGAAGACAATGAGTTTGGCGATGGTTTAATCTTACACCTTCAAACAAATGCCGAAAAACTTTTTAACGAGTCGCAAATAAAAACTCGTTGCGTTATTGAAAGAACATTTGGCATTTGGAAACGTATATTTCCATGTTTAGCAACAGGAATGCGTTTTCAACAAAGAAATGTTCTTCCTGTGATAGTGACAAGACTTGCTGCAGAACCTTTACCTCCCCCCCCTCCGATGATCCAGCAATAAATACTCGATGGGATGAAATCATTAATGAAAATATACGTATTGCTGATAATAACCAACAACATGACAGCGATGTCACTTCGAGAAATATAATTGATTATTTTGGAAGCTTATAATAGAAAAAAATATTTTTATCTAAATAATAATAAAATTTATTTTTATAATAATAATTGTTTATTCAACAATCTTTTTAATTTTTCATTTATTAATCGTGGGGTGACTCTTTCTAATTCTAGCTGCCTCCTTTTTCTTACAAGTTTTTTAGTACAAGTTTCATGTGACTACATAAATATGTATGTTAAGTTTGTTTCACTAAAATTGGAATTAAAAAAAAGTCATAGCATCAAATTACGTTGATATAATGTACCATGTTATATTGTTATATTGTACCATGGAATCCTGGTTGCAATTCCAAAGTGCATAGGTGTGGGTTGTTGTTCTATGAAGCAGCAAATATTTTTTATTTATTTAAACATTATTGAACTATGAGTTATAAGAAAAAATAATGATGAATCACAAAAGAATGATATCGCTTATTCATGCAAATGATACATAAATTGATATCGAATGTGATTGTATACGTGTTATAATTTTAATTGTGCACATTTTGATCAAAACAATCCAAACACGGTCTTCCGAGATTTTTCGATGGGTTTCATTAATAGCCCATACTAACACTCCTATTTGCTAACTCAAATCGTCATCTTTCCAATCATTTAAAACCGTAAAGGTCTGTCGACACGTAAAATTACGGCTTATAATTCAGTTGGTTTCATTAAAATTTTGAGGTTTAAACTGAAAATGCTTCTTAACGATCGAGTTAATGAAAATATTTACTATTACCATTATAATATAAGCAGTGATAATAAAAAATTTAAATTTTTCATTGGAAATTTCAAGTTAGGTAATGGTGCCCATCATTACCTATCAGAAGACCATTTTTTTAAAATGGTCCACGATCCTTACCGGCACGGCTTTTATTGCGAATACCGAAATCAAAATAGGATCAAAACACGCAATAGGTATTGTTCTCGAAGACAAGTGCAAAAATTTTTGTAAAATTATTACAATAGTAGTCAACGACCTTCGATATCGAGGGGCCGTTCCCAAACGGATAACTGATAGTTATAGGATAGTGCTTTATAATTTTATTTTAAAAGTCGACTATGGGTTGCGATTATATGGAACGCAAAAAGATCACGCTGTGCATGTGTGGCATAAGATTTGGACATAAAATTTAGCAAGCAAATGGTCCACGAAGCAAATCGAGATGTATGACTCTGATACGAAATTTGATTTTTTTGTTAATCCACAATAATTCCGCAAGCCAAAGAGTCTAAGCGGATTCCAACACCGTGTCCAAAGTGCATTTAGAAATGTGTGCATAAATTTAGACCGTTAAGGTGTTATTTCACCAGTGTATTTACATGTACCGCAAGGTCTCCAGATTCGGGTGGGATGAAATTTTGTAATTTATTTTTTTTAATAAATATGTTTAGTGAAATGGTGCCATTAGATTTATTCTACCTATCGTTTATTATGTAGATACGTCGAAAAACTTCACACAAGGTCAAGATTTAATAAAAACTCCAATGCATCAATGGCATTCGCATCACATGCCACAGGCCGGCAATTATTATTTGCAACGTAAAGGAAGGGCTTAAGGACGAAAGTTTATAAAAGTTTTCCTCTTCTTTTCCGCGGTGCGAGGGGTTTCTCGAAAAATAAATTCGATTATCAAAATTTTGCAAATAAATTTTTGTTCCGATGCAAACTCGATACTGCTCTGTGACGGTCTGTTTGACCCAATTATAGTGGTTACGTCGAATTTTGTGTGACCGATTTTAAAAATGTCTAATGCGAGGGAGAAATTTCAGCGGTATAAAAAAAGGTTAGTTTATTACAGTTTTATAGTATGACGGGCAAATACATTTTAAAATTGTCACCCAAAATTGAACGTTACATTGATAAAAAAAACTATTGATTAATTAACGGTCGAAGATAAAAAATATTCTTGCAATATACAAAATTTCCACTTTAAATTTTATTAAACACGAATTATGTTGGCGTAATGAGAATTTATATAGAAATTAATCGCAAAAAATGTATTTTTAAGAGATAATTTATGCAAAACGGATTTTGTAATGTGCGCCGTCTATTCTAACATAGATTCTAACATGACGGACGGCATCATTTTGCTTTTAAAAAATAAATTGTGAACGATTGGCGGGAGGGGGGTCCAATAACGCGTTTCTCCCGTAATAATAACGGACGGTATTTGAAATTGTAGTAATAATTTGTAAAATATTAATTAAATATTTAATATACTATCTACTATTTAAACGTTGGTTTAATAATTAAAACTTTAAAATATACCTATACCCGACTAATTTTTTGATTCATGCATGTTCCCTATTATTATCGATTCGATAATATTATAATTAGCAATGGTATAATACATTTTCGGTGTCACTATTTTTGTGCTTTCGATTCCATCGTTCGACTTAATTCTTCTTTTGGTTTCTTTCAAAGTAATAATGACGTTATGTCGGTTGAGGTCGATTTAAATTTTTTTTATTTCCACGTAAAGACAAAACTGTATTCTTCTACAACCTTTATCGATATAAAAATTGCATAACTATTTCGATTTTCTTCTATTGCAAAAATTAATAATATAATTTATTATAGAACCGTAAATAATTATAATTTCTTCTTTCAGCGACACGATGACCAGCACTGGGGGACATTCCCCTATCCGATTTCCGGAGACCGTGTCAACGGAGACCGCGACATCGTTGACGACAGGAACTACAATGGAAGTGGTGTCCAGACACCAGCAGACGTCTCCGCGCAAACCGGACGATTTAAGACAAATAATAAGTAAAAATTTTGGATCTTCCCCGGCAGCGCGGAGACGCCAATATATAAGGTCGCCGCCAAGAAGACGGTCTTCAAAAAGACGGCGGCGGTCTCCAGAAAGACGGCGGCGGTCCCCAGAAAGACGGAGGCGGTCTCCCAAAAGACGGCGGCGGTCTCCCGAAGGACGACGGCGGTCTCCCGAAGAACGACGGCGGTCTCCCGAAGAACGACGGCGGTCTCCCGAAAGACGGCGGCGATCTCCCGGAAGATGGCGGCGATCTCCATCGCAAGAGAATAATAGTAATAGTAGTCGTTACGTTACCAATCATTATTATTATTATCATTAATCATTATCATTATTAATATATTACAAATAATTATAAAAAAATTTATAAATAAAAAAACAATTATAATTTAAATTTCGTTTTACTTAAATTAATTTAATTTCGACGAGTACAAAGGGTCCCCACGCGTATTGTCGCACTTTTTTTTAAATCTTTTTAATTTCGGGCCAAGCCAACCGGCAGGTGCCAATTTGTTTGGCATTGTCAAACAGATCACCATTCATTCATTGCGACGTCACATCCTAGCTTAACAATGAGCATTGTTATATTCTGAATCCAAGTGATTGTAAACTCTAATAGGTACAATGTTATCGCACCCATAACGTTGCGATTGGAAATTGCAATCGCCAAGGTTGGAATGTGCTTGTGTGCGTTTAACAATGGACATTGTTGCAAAAAGAGTCAAAGTGACTGTAATTTCGAATACAATTTTATCGCACCGATAAAATTAAATATTGCAATCGCCAAGTTTGGAATGCGATTGTATTCGTAGTTAAACTTGAACGTTGAACTTGAAAACAGCTGCAATTATTTAACTAGGTCAAAGCGATAAAAGACGATACCGGACGTAAATAACCTTTTTATTTTTATTTTCCAGGTGTTCATCGATTAGATCGAACCGCAGTTAGGGATTGGGACGTTTGTTTTTCACAAAAGTCTACTAAGGTGGGAGACTGCTTTTTAGAAATTGGGGCCTTTCAAACTAACCTTCAATCGCTGCAACCCGAAATAAAAAACTCAGTCGGCTCAAGACTTTACACCGTGGAGGGGTGGTGAACAGATACGCTTCTCGCACCGTCCACGTTGTTGACTTCATCAACAATTAGTTTGCTGGGTAAATCGCCTCACGGTTTACTGCATCCTTTTATTTTTTACCAAATCATGTCCGGCGGGGGACGTATTTCCTCGAGGCCCAAACGTAAATTATTAAATTTACATTGCTTTCAAAGTCGGCTTCTCGAGCACCCGATGAAGGGAGTAAAGCGAACTTGACTGGCAAAATATTCTACAAGCCCACCAAAAGCAAGCACAAGCATTTACTACAGTTCCGAGAGGATGCATATTTTGTAATTTATTTTTTTTAAATAATTATCACTTTAGTCGATTAGTTTGGTTGGATTATTTAGGACATTCAATCTACGATGCTTCTTACGCTATACCGTATTTTTAAGGTAATTTAAAGCACATCACAATTTACCTACTTCGGGGTCGCTCTTCTTTAACAAAAAAATGCAATTTGTCGAAAGATGGCTTAGGTAACGAGGTGATATTTGTACAACATGTCCATTATTCGATGTAAGCAATAAAGTCGATTTATATGGATTCGCTTAGACGACGGGAGCGACAGGGAAATCCTCTTTCTCTTTTCAATATAAAAAATTAAATTATTTCAAAAAATCATTAAAAAACATTACTATACAAGATTTTTTGATGCAAACAAGTTTTTGCAAAGAAATGCAAATTTAATTTTTACTAATCTACGGCCGAGGGCGGAGAAGATCTGTAGTAAAATTGCCAATTGGCCAAATTTTATTTATTTTTATTCTAAAATTCCTATGTTTTTTTAAACCCTTTCCTTTTGAACCTACAAGGAAGAGCAGTGCGAGAACCAATTTTATAGAAGACCGGCGTTTAAAAATCCCTATCGAGACGTTCTTAAATTTTTCTTATCGTCTTTGAAAGATTACTCGCTCGCAGGAAGTTTAAAATTTCTGTTATGGCGCCATCTAGCCGCGATGTAAAATGTAATCACACTTATCATTTCGTAATAGTAATTCAATTTACGATTTAAATACATTACAACCAAAAGTAATCCACAATAATATTAATTCAATTACATTTATAATTCCTCAGTAGTAATGTATTTATGGTAAGTATATTATCTATTTTACTTCCGTGTAAAACCGTGCAAATTCAAAATTTTAAACTAAACTTTATTTCTTCGTGTTGCTATAATTGCTTTCGACTAAAATTATTTTCATAACAAATTATAATAATGCATAATAGAAATGTTAATAAACAGATGATTACCCATGTACATAATATTATTTGTCAATTATAATTTTGATGGGTGTCATAATAAATTACCATGCTACCGACACAACTTGCGCATAAAAATAAATTTTAATGTGCGCTACACGTATTGGCGGGAGGAGAAGGAGAATAGACGAAAATAAAAGATATTTAAGTAGGTACTCGAGACAAAGGAATATGGCAATTTTCAAGTGAAAGAAAAGACGGATAATTTAATTAAATATTTTAAACGGACGTGCACCTTCGGCCACTTTCGTATTCCAACATGGCGGCGTCGTGTCGAAAACGTTTTGCATTGTGGGTAAATGACTCCGGGTCAGTTGAATTCGATTCAACAACATTGAAATACGTTACTTACGGTCGTAGTTCGTTTTTAATATTTTAGAAAATTTATAATTTTATTGTGAATTTTTTGAATTTCGATCGTATACGCGAGTATTTAAATTGTAATATCTGTGTAGTACATTAAATTGTTGTGTGTAGGTGTGTCTGTGTGTGTCAAATATTTAGTGACCCACTTCATACATCGTCCGCTGGATCTACATATTTAATAAAAAAGGTTTGTTTATTATTAATATACCATATTTTGGGCATGAACTTTGAATAAATTTAACGAATTTAAAAACTATATATCGATAAACGATTTAATTTGCAAAAGATACATTTCTATAAAATTTTAAATTCGAACATGGCGTTGGGGGGCCACAGAGAATATTCATTCTAATCGCTATATACTAATTGCTTTAAATTTATATGAAACCGGGAATAAATTATGGCGAAATGATAGAAATTTGGGTAGAAATGAATCGCGGAAAATGCACTTTTGAACAAAAATATGCCAAAACGATTTTCCAATATGGCGTACGGCATCATTTAGTTTACGTCACCATGAGCAACGACGCTTCATATTTTAATTTTTTTTTAGATAATACATTTTTTTCATAGCGAGTAATATTTTTGATATTATACAAGAAATCACCTTTTATGCAAAACGCTCTCAAATTTCATTTTATACCGAAAATATTATTTTTCTTAAATGTGACAACGTTTAGAGTTACGAGAGAGCGCTCTGTTATGGTGGCATTCAAACGATGTCTTTGTTTGTTATTTAAATCAAAAAATGATTGGATTATTGCTTTCGTATTTATTCCACGGAAAAGCATAATAATTAATGTTATGTCCTGCATAATTGTTGGAAAGTGTTCTTCGACATTCGAAAATTTTCAATCCACTCGACATCACCATATGTTCTATTCCAATGATCTTGACTTCTTTCTTTCATCCAAATTATTTTATACCGGATCACATCTCCAATCAGTTGTGGAGATACTGTATCAATTATAATGAGATTTAAAATTGTCTTATGTAATTGTACATTAAATACGACATTCAATCTGTTGAAAAGCAATTTTCGAGTTCTTTTAAAACGACATAACAATCTTTTCCTTCGATATTGATTTTGTTGATGAAAAGCATTAATCAACGATACCACTCCTGCTATTGCAATATTATTTCTACAATAAAATATACGAGTAATATTTAATTAGAAAGGTATAATACTAATTACCTCATCATTGTAACTTCGAGTATCACTCAATAAAAACATATTTTTTTGTAGGTTATATGTAAAGTGTCAAACAACTATTTTTTGTAGGTTATATGACACATTTTGGTCCTCGGTTCTAGTGTACGGTGTAAACACTTGCGAACCACTTGCGAACTATATTTTGTCGCATCGAACTATCCCCTCCCTCTTAGTCCGATCGGACCGAACCAAGCAGTTTACGGTGTAAACATAGCCAGTGGGTAAGTGTTTTATATGTATAATTGTTTTTTAAATTTACTTTTACATTTCTATTAAATTCTTTACAGATATTGTTTATCGTCTTTACCAACGACGTCGTCGTCATCACCAACAACGATAACAATAACAAAATTTTGTTTGTTATCATATTGGGTAAGTGTTTTTACAATTTCTTTAAAATAATTTTAAAAAAATTTTTTTTATTACAGATATCCCATCATCGTAAAAACAAAAACATCGCCACCATGCCGAAGCGTTCGAAATCCAACAAATTTACGCACATAAAAAAAAGCAAAACCCAAAAAACTTACGAACCACCTGCGGCTAAATTTGTCGAACAAAAATCGCTCAACAATTCGTATGTCGATCCATCCATTGTCAACATTGAAAATATCCCATCACGGCATAACATAATTTTCCGTAAAATCGTGCGTGGAAATTTTAACCAAGGCTCCAATATATTCAAGGACGATTCGCGCGGTAATCAGTGTACCGCTAATGCTGCCGTCGCCTTGGCATTTTGTTTAATGGAATGCGCCGCTTTATGGATTACCGACACAATCGACCGAATATTAAAATGTGGGGACAAATATTACAACAAGTGCATGGAAACGCGTCGTCAACCAGGTCGCACCAATCACGGCAATCTCCACCATTTAACGGTGACCGAATTGTGTCAAGATTTACGCGTCGAAAATAGAAATCTAAATGTTCGAGTGTTCGAACAACATGCAATCGACGGCCACTTGACGATAGAACGTGGAGAAGAATTTCCAAATTTCCTTCGCGGTTTACAGAGATTTTTCGCCGTCAATAGTTCCGATATAATCACGTCCAACGGATTATCCGTCGCTGTTTTTCGGCAAAACGATTGCTATTGTTATTTCGATTTGCATTCCCGCGACGCACTAGGTTCGTCCGCCTCCGACGACACGGCATGCTTAATGATTTTCGATACCGTTTTACAAATGCATCGCGCAATTTTAACAAACTTATACGTAAATTCTGCGGCCGACGAAAATTACGTAAACATTTATGCATTAACGCCCATCGTCGTAACCGACAACAACGTTCCGATGGTTAATTTGCCACAGCCACTACCAACACCAGCGCCAATAACAACAACAACTTTGCCACTATCGTTTTCATTTACAAAGCCATCCGTTGTACGTGGTAATCAGTATAGTGCAAAAATAACGAAGACTTCCGCCGCCGCCATCGTAACGAACAAAACGCCAAAAACTACCACACGTGGGCGTTTAACATCTCGAAGAACGTCGATGACCAAAACGTTAGAGGAACCCTTTCGGCAATTAACGATCGAAGAAACGCCAGAGCCAGAAACTTCGCGTCCAATAACCGTATACGCAGACGAAATATTGAAAATTGCCGCCACAACCGAAGTCGAAGAAAACTATTGCGACATTATGAAGTCAACGTGTCAATATTGTGGAGCCATTTTTTTCGTTCGAGAAGTGTTGAAATGCTGTAGAAACGGATTAATCGATTTACCTCTCGCCGTCGACAATAGCAGTTATCCTCAACTTCTATTTCGATTATTAAGCGACCAACACGAACATTCGAAATATTTCAAAGCCAACATTATGCAATACAACAACAACTTTGCGTTCGCGTTCATCGGTGCCAATGTTAACGTTCCTACCGGTTACGGCCCTTCGATGTATTTGATAACGGGCCTAATTTATCACAAAATTAGCGACATCGATTTGAGCAACGCCCATCCTCGCTACGGTTAGCTATACTTTTTGGACTCTGAAGAAGCGAAGAATCAACGCCTAAATCGCGAACGTAACCAAGCGACAACTTTGAAGGCCGCTCTGATCGACGAAATCGACGCCCTATTACGGCGCATCAATCCCTTCGCCAAATTATACCACTTTCTGAAGGAGGTCGAAAGAGAAGAACGTGCTAAGATGCAAAGAGAGGGCAACCCTTTTCCTAATATAAGCGTAAAAATTCACGAAGAGAACGTCATCGATCGACGTAGATACAACGCGCCGACTACCAACGACGAGGTGGGTGTAGTTTTTAGAGGTAACGACGGCGGCGATCCACCCGCACCCGGCGAATTGCGACTATCCCTCAAAACGGTCCCGAGTAAATTCATAAAGATTCGCAGAGAATCGCCGATAGCAGATCCGTTATGCTATCCACTTCTGTTTTCGGCAGGCGAATTGGGTTGGGAAACCAATTTACAATTGAGCCCATCGAAATTAACGGCGCACAATTTAACGAGACGACGAATTAGTATGAACGAATTCGTCGTATATAGAGCTCTGTCCATCATAAACGGCGCATTCAATCCGATCCTGAGTGCGGCCAAATTGACGCAGCAATATTTGGTCGACAGTTACGTGCGTATCGAAGGCGAACGATTGAATTTTATCAAAAGTAATCAAAAAGCGTTAAGATGCGATCAGTACAGCGGACTCTTGGACTTTCTCAATAACGTCGCCGAACGTCGAGAGAGTAAAATTGGTCGTGTAGTTATTTTGCCGTCATCATTCGTAGGTAGTCCACGCGCCATGCAACAACACTACCAAGATGCCATGACGATCGTGACGAAATACGGAAGGCCCGATTTGTTAATCACCTTCACGTGCAATCCGAAATGGAGAGAGATCGTAGAAAATATGGTAAAATTCGGCCAAGGTGGAAAATCGATGCGACATGATTTGTCGAGTTTTTCACATGAAATTCAAAATTTTGCTAGAAGACGTTTGGACGCGCAAAATTTTTGGGCAACCGCTGGCTTACGTATACGTGATAGAGTTTCAAAAACAAGGTTTACCGCACGCGCACATGTTGCTAACACTGATAGGCGAAAATAAATTTCGACAGCTCGAAGATATCGACAAATTTATATCCGCCGAAATACCGGACGCCGCTCGAGATCCGATTTTATACGAATACGTGACGAAGCACATGATTCACGGCCCGTGCGGAACATTAAATCCCACCTGTGTGTGCATGGAGGATGGAAAGTGTAAGAAGAATTTCCCGAAAGCCTTCGTCGACAACACCACGACCGACACCTACAAATATCCGATGTACCGTCGACGAGATACCTCGCAATGCGTAACGATAACGCGCGGCGCTGGTAAAGGAAGAACTTAAGACGTGGACAATAGATTCGTGGTGCCGCACAATCCGTATCTATTGAAAAAGTTCAATGCCCACATCAACGTCGAGATATGTACATCGGTGAAAAATATTAAATATATAATGAAGTATATTCATAAAGGTCACGATTGCGCCGTACTCAAGATGAACGTCTTCGACGAAAACGACTACGACGAGACGGAAGAATACGTCGATACCCGTTACGTCGGTGCTTCGGAGGCGTGCTGGAGACTGTTAGATTATCCGATGCACGGCACGTCGCACACGGTGATTCGTTTGCCCATTCATCTGCCCGGCCAACAAACGATATACTTCACCGATCACGAAGAGAACGTCGCCGTCGAAAGAAGCACCAACAAAAAATCGATGCTCGAAGCTTGGTTCGAATTGAATACGAGAGATGCCGCCGCAAATGTCTACCTGTACACCGAAATTCCTCATCACTATCGATTTGAAACGAAAACGTGCAAATGGATGCCCCGCATGAGAAACGTCAAAGGCGAAAGAATAATTACGCGTATGTACACCATCACGCCGAGATACGTGGAATTATTTCACATGTGCATACTTTTGTTGCACACAAAAGGTGCGCGCAGCTACGAGGATCTCAAGATCGTCGACGGTGTAACGATGAGCAGTTTTAAAGCGACCGTGGAGGCGATGAACTTGATCGAATCCGACAACGAGTGGATTAATTGCTTGCGTGAAGCGTCGGAAAAGAAAATGCCGTCTCAGATGCGCAAACTATTCGCGTACATCTTAAGCTTTTGTAGTGTGTCGAATCCTTTGACGTTATGGAACACGTACAAAATATTTTTGGTCGAAGATTTTACTCGCAAAGACATGTCGACATCAAGTGCCGAACGTAAGACTCTCATAATCGTCGCCAAGATTTTAGCGTCGGTCAGCAAATCGTACGCCGAGATCGGCTTGCCCGCCATCGAAGAACTGCCCGAAGGAAGAGCAGACGAAGAAGAAAAACAAAATGTATTGTTGGAACGCGATGCGGCGCGTGAAAGTGCCAACCGCAACGTCGTACTACTGAACCCGGAACAAATGACGGTGTTCGATAATGTAATGACGGCAATTTTCGACGACAACGAACCGTGCCGATTATTTTGTGTGGACGGACCAGGCGGAACGGGCAAAACTTTCGTTTACAATACCATCTTGGACGCCATGTACGGTGCCGACGTGGAATTTGCGTCCGTCGCTTGGACCGGCATCGCCGCCATACTCCTGAGGGGCGGTCGAACGGTTCATTCCAAATTTAGACTTCCCATAAATTTGAAGAGCACCTCCACATCGTCGATTTCGTCCCAATCCAAGGAAGCGGAAACGTTGCGTCGCGTCAAACTAATAGTTTGGGACGAAATTACAATGGCCACCGTGCACGTCTTCGACTTGGTGAATCGTCTATTCAAGGATCTGTGCAACAACGATAGACCTTTCGGCGGAAAGGTGGTACTTGTGGGCGGATACTTTCGCCAATGTTTACCGGTCGTGCCGCGCGGACACAGAACGACCATCATGGAAGCGTGCGTAACCAACAGCGGCATGTGGTCTCGATTCGAAAATATCCGATTGAAGGTAAACATGCGAGCATCGAACGACGAAGTCGAATTCGCGAGATGGCTACTCGATTTGGGCGACGGCAAGTTGTCGGTAGATCCCACCGCGGAAGGCGATCTTTTACCCCAAGACAACATCACGATACCGTCTCGGTGCGTAGTCGACGATGTGATTACCGCGGTATACGGTACGATAGAAGATTATACCGAAGAAGACGTCGAAAAGTTTACTTCTCGCGCAATTTTATCGCCCAAAAACGACAGCTGCAACAACATCAACAATAGCGTCGTAGAACGTTTTCCCAGCGAGACGACGATCTATTATAGCATCGATAAAATTGCGACCGACGACGAACAAGAGCGAGTCAACTTTACGCTAGAAAACCTAAATTCGATCACACCTTCGGGCCTACCGAATCACGAGCTGAGTTTCAAGAAGAATATTCCCGTTATGTTGTTGAGAAATTTGGACATCGGCGCAGGCCTGTGCAACGGAACGCGCCTCATCGTGAAGACACTATCGGCCAATCTCATCGAATGCGAAATTGCCGTCGGACAAGCCAAGGGCAAGAGAATTTTGATACCGAGAATGGATTTATCCTCCAACGATACCAGCATACCGTTCGACTTGATGCGACGCCAATTTCCGCTCAAAGTTTGATTCGCCATGACCATCAATAAGGCGCAAGGACAAACTTTCGATCAAGTAGGAATTTATCTGCCCGGTCCGGTATTTGCGCACGGACAACTCTACGTGGCATTCTCGAGGGCGAGATCGTTTTCTTCTGTCCACATTCAAGTTACCAACACTCTACGACAAGGAAAATTGTTACGCAACGACTCGCGAACGTTCACGAAGAACATTGTCTATAAGAACGCCCTGACGCATAATACGTAGTAAGTTATACCTAGAAGCCTAATTACGATCTAAATTTTCAACTTTACCCACAATCGTCGAAAGGATTTAGAAAAATTAATTTACGTCTACACACGATTATTACGCAGTTTGATGACGGAAATATATTTTAGGTAAGCAATGTGCAAACAAAACCCAACTTTCCGGTGCACGTATTCTTGAAACTATAGCGTGCGTTCGGGTGGATCGTTTTGACGTCATAACCGTGCGCGAAAAAATCGTTTTTACTAATTTATTTGTGCAGCAGCTGGTGTCATTTTGTATCAAAATGAAAATAAATTATACTATCGCCAAGAGAAAAATTAAAGCAACAGAAATGATTTCGACACCATTTGTCGATCGATCGGTGTTTAATTTAAAATTAAACAGGTTTTTGTGTGTCGTTTCCAACCACCCTGTATATAAGTAAATTAAGCAAAAAACGCATAATTGTATCAACCTACTTAAAGAAGTGCTAATAAAGCAAAAATGCCTTCATCGCACTTTTAGTAGGTCAATTAAAATGTAATTCATTTCCGTACGGTAAGCATATCATAGTTCAAAACATTTACTCATCAGGTCGATTAACTTTAAAATATTAAGTAGGTAAAATTAAAATCATAGTCATCATCAGGTCAATAACTTTAATTTAAAATATAGAATTAAAATGTTATAATTTAGCAATTAATTTTTGTATAAATAGTGTATGAAAACTTAATAAAATCAGTATCATTTAAACCTACAATTTGAGTGTTACTCAACCCACATAAGTTAGGAAGGGTACTTCTTGCCACCTTCTCCTAATTTATTCAATCGGAAACCGAAAAGACAATAAAAACTATGTTTCTAAAATTTGATCTGTCAAAATTTCGTACAAGCAATTATTGTGTTCAAAATTAGAAAAAATTATAAAATTGAGATCATTTATGCCGACTTAATTTTTGTCTTGGCGATAATATAATTTAATTTGATATTGATGCAAAACTAAAATTGAATAAGCGAAAAAAATTTTATCGCACGGCCATGAAGTACAATCGATCCACCCGGACGTATAAAAAGTTTCAAGAATACGGGTCCAGATGTTACAAAAATAGTTTTGTACGCAGGAACCCAACAAAAGATGACCACCACCAGCCTTCAAGATGTCACGATAACAACGTTCGGCATTCCAATTTCATATGCAAGGAGCGTTACAAACAATAGCCATCTTTGCATATGTCTCAAAAATAATATCTAATCCAAGAGGTCAAGAAAAGAAGACCGCCCCTTTCAAGATTCGATGTTCCAATTTCATTTGCGAAACTGTTGAGAAATTACTTCAGCTACTGCCATAAGAGTGTCGGGTGAGTAATCCATCATAAATTATATCAAACATGCTAATATCGAACGCATTCCAACAGAAGTGCTGCCTACTTCAAATGTGCCAAATATCCAATTTACGTTAAACGCCAATCCAAATGTAATGCCAAATATCGAAAATTATTTTGCGTCGGGTGAGTATACATAAAAATTACACCGAGTAAGTCAATATTGAACGCGCTTTAATATCTTTTAATAAACTTTTACTATTTTCACCATTTTCATATAATTATAATAATAATAATATTCAAATCATATTCTATATCTCATTCTAAATTATTCCGTTTCTATCTCTACTCTTTCATTGGGAGCACATTTTAACTTTTTTCAAAAATACTTTTTCCATTTTGAAATCAAAAAGTTCTCGGCTCAAGCCAGTGTGTATTAAAATACCAAAAAATCGTACAATCAAATTCGAAATGTGGACTAGTTTCGAACTTATTTGTTCTCATCAGCACAATATACGAAAAGATTGCACGAGCGCATTACGGCTATTTGCCATCCACAAGCAAAGTAAAGTTATAGACTTAGAAAATAACATGTTTCAGTAATGTAGTAATTCACAGGCAAGTTCACGACAGTGTCCATTTCTTCGATGTTGAATGGGTACTAACAGAATAATAATCGCCAAAGAACTACCAATATGACTTATGGTCAATTTATGCACTGATGTAACGGAATATAACGTAACGTAGTAAGGTAATGTAAGAGATGGGCTTATGCACTTCCATATATGTGTCTTTGTCGTTGTCTAAGACACGAAAAAGACACATATATGGAAGTGCATAAGTCCATCTCTTACATTACCTCACTACGTTACGTTATATTCCGTTACATCAGTGCATAAATTGACCATTACTATTAGTCATTCACAAATATTTAATGTGTTAAATATTACTAGTTGAAGTTGTAGTCAATTCTTTGGTGCTAACAATGTTGCCTATTAATTTTATTAATCACAATTTAGAACTCGGTGAAGTGATCGCTCATTTGTACCAAAACTGTTATAGAATACAACCATAGAAGGGACCCCTATACCATATCTAGCTTTGGGCGGGAAGAGCTCGTAAAATATGACCCGAAGATACGATGTTTTGCGTTAAATACTTAATGGAATTATAATTAGACAACATTAAAATTAAGCGAATAAGGTCAGCGACACTCTTACATTTATGTAATATTTTAAATTATGATTTGGACTATGATGAGCTGTTTGATTTATTTGCGAAAACCTGAAGTCGATGCGGCTCTGCTTTTAATACTTAGATCGCATCCTGAAAAAATTGCGAACTCCCCAATGTTTTTATTCTGATCAATTAGGCCGTCGGCAGTTTCATTTACTATCGAAAACGAGAACTCATTCCTATCTTTAATTAACAACGTAGGTCACGTCCCGTAAAAACGGGAAAACCGCCCTTGTATTTTTTATTTTGTTTAATTGGAGTTTGATTTGCTGCCGAAAATACAAACTCGTTTCTGTCCAGAATCAAATAGTTAGGTCGCGCCCTACAAAAAAAAATGCGAATCTCTCCTTATTTTTGTAATTCTGATTATTTATCCCGTCGCACAGTGGGACAGATGCATGGAAATCCAGGCCAAAATTAAAGAAGTTGTTATTTGACAGTTTTAAATTCAAAAAACTTATTTAGGATATTATCCAAAATGCCCCGCCCCCTTCGTCAGCGACACTTACATTTATGTAATATTTTAAATTATGATTTGGACTATGAGCAGTTTGATTTATTTGCGAAAACCTGAACTCGATCCGGCTCTGCTTTTAATACCTAGATCGCATCCTGAAAAAATTGCGAACTCTCCAATTTTTTTATTCTGATCAATTAGGCCGTCGGCAGTTTCATTTACTATCGAAAGCGAGAACTCATTCCGATCTTTAATTAACAACATAGGTCACGTCCCGTAAAAATGGGAAGACCGCCCTTGTATTTTTTATTTTGTTTAATTGGAGTTTGATTTGCTGCCGAAAATACAAACTCGTTTCGGTCCAGAATCAAATAGTTAGGTCGCGTATTCCTCCAGACCAAAGTGGAGCGGGGTGCACTTGAATTGCACTACGAAAAGATTAGTCCACAAATCACCTATTCGAACTGCACCACCTTAATTTCAGGTAAAAGCCTGTAGCGTGGTTTTTGGCCTCGTTCAAAAATTGCCCCTTGGGCAGCCAGGGTCTGAGGACGTCTTGTCGATTTCGGTTTGACACTTATTTTAAACTCGGGCGCCAAAAGCTTTTTCAAAGGGAAAACTTTAAAACTTGTAAAACAAAAAAAGAATTCTGAGTAAATTAACAAAAATTTTATTAAAAAAATAAATATTTACAAGTTAAGTGAATAATTATTTAGAGAAAAAAATGATTTTAATGTTTAAATATTTACACTATCAAAAATTAATGAGTACGGCACTGGTGTCTAGAACATACATAACCTGTGAATAATATTGACTTTTATGTATTTGCAAGTGAATTCAAAATTACGGTTACTATAATATTACTACTGCTTCTAAAATAGTAGCTGCTACTAAAACAGGTGGGGAATAATGTTAACTAATTGAATCTAATCACCAGTTTTATAACTACGGAAAAAATAAGCTACGGGATTTTTACAACTACTGAAATTTCGATTAGCAAAATTCAACTGTCTCTACGGGACGGATGAAGTCAGGGAGTGACTTCTTATACGGAAGGTTATCGAATCTGCAAATCGGGTAAGTAATAATTCTTGATGAGAATTATCTACTCGGATGTTCTTTTTCAGCTAAAGCCTAGAAACGTAAGCTTTTCGCTAATCTTGACGGAGGAATTTGTTGTTTTTGGCTAGAAACGTAACCAAGAACAGTTTCGGAAATTTGATTATTGCCTAGAAACGTAAGCAATCAATCGGACAGGATATATCGGGAACGGTAGCTCGGATCGGGTGGATCGATTCGACGACGGAGTGATCGGATCGGTGGTCGATTCGACCTCGGACTGTTCGGATTGGTGGTCGATTCGACGACCTCCTCGAAATTTCAAACAACTGTTCCTGCAGATAAGGCAGAAACTTAAAGAATTAATTACGTTACTATCCTCCTCTGTTTGCAGCTTTCAAATGTTTGTTTATATTTGAACTAGTAACTTGTAATTTTGATATGCAAATAATACTTGGTTGGTATGCAACCAATCATACACCGGACATTATGTGATGAAATTTTCCACAATGTAATATTTTGCAAAATAAATTAATTAACACATAATAAATCTTTAGATTTATGTAAAGCCTGATCTTTAATTGCCTGATCTTTAAGTTTGTCCGAATTGCACCACCTCCATTATAATCTACCAAATAAGGTGATTTTATTTTTAAACGTTCCTTCACGATGCTAGAGTTTAAATAAATGATTCTTAATCTATTCTTATACTTATAATTCTTGTACCTATTGGTATAACTCATTGGTGCTAAACCCCAACATTGAGCATGGATTTGAAATCCGACAGGGTTCATCTTTTCATAACAAAAAAAAATTTTAAAATCGACCATATTTCGCACGGAATCCTGCGTCAAATTATAAAATAACCAAAGCACTCAAGTTTTGTACACAAAATCGTCATTCCAATTTAATGTAATTTTGTTATTATGGTCGTACGTAAAATTACATAAAGTTGAAATAGTTTCAGCACAAGAACTAAACCGTTGCTATAATCTTTAAAGGGTGTAGCTTTTATTTTACAATTTTTTTAATTGTTATGTTTAAATAATGTTTCTATCGTAAATAACAATTTGCGTTTTTTAATTTTTGATCAGTTTTGTTTATTAATTATAATTCAGCTGAAAGCGTTCGAAAATCAGAAGGTTATGATGGGAGACGTTTTATTGTTCTTCATGCCGCTACGGAGACTGGATTGATAGATAATGCATCATTAGTCTTAGCATCAAAATCACAAAAAGAAGATTATCCTGGAGATATGAATGGTGACTTATTCAAGAAATGGGTTACTGGAAAACTTATGTAATTTAGAAGAACAATGTTTAATAATAATGGACAATGCATCTTACCACTTAATTCATACTATTTTTCATAATCGACTCAGATGTAAGTTAATTTGAGCCCAACTATAGCAATCCAGAGGATTGCTATAGTTGATCATGGTGGATCTTGGCTGTCTCTACTATTTGTATTCACTTTTGGCGGTTTTTACCCGACTCCCTCCATGTGTCCATGTCGTATTAATGTCATTGATCGTTAGCTTTTCGCGTCTCCAATGATCCGTTCCATTCCAAAGCAAATTTGAAGGTTTCATAACAAGACAATGTTCCAAGATAGAGTTGTTAGCTCTACGATCAACCCTCCTCCTTTAACCGGGCTTAGGACCGGCAACTTCGACCACTGAGCTACTCAATCCACCCAGCAGTCTCCGCAGGCGGAGTTTACATTGACCGTAGTAAAAGAAAATGAAGTTTGTATTGATGTGTGGCGACCTTATTTAACATCCAAAAAGTTGCCGCATTCGCGCCTTACAGGTTGGCAACCCTGGAAGCATACCACCTGAACGGTCGAGGTGAAATGGCAGACCAAGCAAGTAATTCAAGCGACAACAGCAGTTCCATTGGACGTGTTAATGTTTTTAGATTTTTTTTATTATTCATTGTTCTATTTATTTGTGATTATTCCGTTAATAAAACGTTAGGTTTATGTGGGTAGTATTTGAGCACGATATTAACCTCACCCACAGATGTAACGATTTTGGACGTTTAGTTTGTTAACATTGACATTCTTTATTATCGCAGAAATTCCTTTACATTTGCGGCAATTCGTTGTATTAGTCGAGCAGAACCAAACCAGATTGCATTTACAAGTCTCCCATCTAAGACAGGAGTGGCACTTGAAAAAAAGTTAAAAACAGAATAACAGTACTACAGATGTTAAGAACTGAAATATTTTTGTTTTGTAACTAGCAATAGATGTCTGCAAGCAGAACAATGTTGTGGTTGAGTTGTCATTGCACAAAAGAATATAGATGTGGGTCTGGCGTAGAACCATAGTTTAATTTATCAATAACACATCAGAAAATAAGCAAATCAACCAACGCCAACACCTTTACCCTTGTCTCTCATAAAAGGTACTTGACAGTGAGACTTGAACACAACATTGAATTGGGTCAAATTATCCTTCATAACCGCCGTCTTACACCATCAATAATACTTCAATCGTGGTTAGTTGGAGTTAATCACGGTCAAATTAAAAAGAGCGTTCTACCATATTTTTAATCATGGTTAACCAGCCTTCAAAGTAATCGCCGACCAACATATATAAAGCTTCCTACCACACCAGAAAAATAACATTTGCACAAATGGATTTTTACGAAATTGGCCGATTTCCAAGAGTTATTTCAGTACTGGATTGTACACATATTAAAGTACAGTCATTCGGAGGGAACAATGCTGAAGTGTTTAGAAATAGAAAAGGTTATTTTTCTATTAAGTTGCAAGCTAGATGTGATGCTCATTTAAAAATATTAAACATTGTTGCACGAAGGCCTGGAGGAACTCATGATTCCACGATATTAAACAATTCTCGATTACAAGTACGATTAGAAGACAATGAATTTGGCGAAGGTTTAATCATACACCCTCAAACAAATGCCGAAAAACTTTTTAACGAGTCGCAAATAAAATCTCGTTGCGTTATTGAAAGAACACTTGGCATTTGGAAACGCATATTTCCATGTTTAGCAACAGGAATGCGTTTTCAACAAAGAAATGTTCTTCCAGTGATAGTGGCAAGACTTGCTGCAGAACCTTTACCTCCCCCCCCCCCCGATGATCCAGCAATAAATACTCAATGGGATGAAATCATTAATGAAAATATACGTATTGCTGATAACCAACAACATGACAGCGATGTCACTCCGAGAAATATAATTGATTATTTTGGAAGCTTATAAAAGAAAAAAATATTTTTATCTAAATAATAATAAAATTTATTTTTATAATAATAATTGTTTATTCAACAATCTTTTTAATTTTTCATTAATTAATCTTGGGGTGACTCTTTCTAATTCTAGCTCCCACCTTTTTCTTACAAGTTTTTTAGTACAAGTTTCGGTTACTCTATCACTAACTCAGCCACTCGAAACTAAATTTCTTCTGCTACACACTAAAGAACAGGCTTATATCTGTCTATTAAAACAATAAAAAATGTGAACATGGTCAAAACTTTTTCAAAAATCGATTTTGAAAATCGTTAATTTTACATGTTTCACTGACGCGCGGTGGAATCTCACCCATTCTGTTGGCGGTCCGCGCACTGAGATATACTCTTACACTTAGAAAATTTCACACCGGCACTTGCAGCTCGGCCGTCGTACATGCAACATCGATTATTTTTTGTTTTTAAGCGATTTTTTGGGGGTGAAACGTAATAGTTTACTGCCCCATACCGCAACTATACTTTTTAATGCTATTTCGAGGGTCTCTCACATCCCGGTTGCATTTATCCCGGTTTCCTTGATCTGGCGCGCCTCTCGTATGTTTAGCCTAGTAACCAGAGTCAAATCCGCCCTGGAGGGGTGCAGAGCGCAGCGGCGCCCCGTAAGGGTAGGATTTGACGATGGATTACCCTCCTTTTCGAATGAACACCCCTAAAATTGGAAGGCAAAAAAAATTTAATTTTTTCACTTTTTTGGCAATACACGAGTTATTTTCCATTTTTTTGATTATATTTATTACTAATATCCACTAATCACACCCCCATCTATCCGAATTTCAAAGAAAAATTCAAATCGGACCGAAAAAATTTCACTCCATTTCAAGGGACTGTAACCGGATATATGTGCAGACCCCGGGTTCGACCGTCTACATGAATTTACTTTTCCCTTCTTTTCAAAAGTCGATACTTTTTTTATTTTGACCATGTTCACATTTTTTATTGTTTTAATAGACAGATATAAGCCTGTTCTCTAGTGTGTAGCAGTCGAAAATTTTTCAAGTTTCATGTGACTACATAAATATGTATGTATAGTTTGTTTCACTAAAATTGGAATTAAAAAAAGTCATAGCATCAAATTACGTTGATATAAAAACGTACAAACTATAAACGAAACATAATATATAGAGATAAGGTTAATTATTTTAATCTCGCGCCAGCCTTTAGCAGTGCATATGCTTGGTCGACAGCATATCTTATCTCTATATTATTATGTTTGATCACAAAGTTCGTCCGTTTTTATATCAACGTAATTTGATGCTATGACTTTTTTTAATTCCAATTTTAGTGAAACAAACTATACACATAGTTTGGTGTGGTGACGAAGAAGTTAAACTGTAGACCTGATAGTCTAAGTTGGAATCTCAACCACCCCGAATTATTTGTGCCGTGGTTTGGATTCCACGTAAAGCTGAAGGTCCTATTATGGACATGCGCGTATAGTCTATAGGTAAAACTGTGCACTTATAATTCTTTAGTATGGGTTTACCCCTAAATAAAATGGTTTATCCGTTGATATCGTACAAATACAAATATCGACCAATCAGAACAGCCTTTGCAAGATTATACCTGATTATACATGAAGTAAAAGCAGTCAACTAATCATAGATACTAAACGTTTGGAAATTAATATCGGTTAAATTCTAAACTTAAAATCACAGTTAATCATTGATCGTGATTAGTTAACCAATGATTTAATCAGAGTTGGTGGAACTGGTCCTAAATGTATTAAATCTAATACTCCTAGACAATGTTAAAGAACCATACCCTTATAATATGAAAATTGTTAAAAATAATTTACTATTAAAACTATTGAAAACACTAACAGTTTAGATGTCGAATAATAACCTCGAGAATAGCCATGACAAAAATTCAGTCAATATTAAATAAACCTAAACTTTACTTTTTCAAGTTCGATGTACAAATACCAATGATTGCCTAGTAATTTTAATAATTTCAAGGTAATTTTAGCAATTACTATGACCTAAAAATGATCCACTTTACCACCACGTTTTAACTATGAATTAATGTTTTTGCACAAATCAGTAGATACCTATTTAAAAAAAAATTCACTTAAAAGGTAAATTCATTATTGCTCATAAGTACCCCCAACCGAGAAGGCTTCCAGAGCTCCGCACATTTCTGGGCTTAATACATTTTAAAAGCTATTCATAATATTGCCTAAAATAATGGGACAAGTCTCCCAGTTATACCTTTTGAGTTAAAAAAAATGAAAACACTTACCCCAATTGTTGAAACGTCCAGACCATTCGTCCATCATTTTCTCACTTATTATGGACTGCTAAATGTTTTATCGCACAATATGTTCTCCGAAACTTATCACAAATTGCACATAAAAATTGCTCAACCCGGTATGATTTTTTAAATGGTCTTCTTGAATTTCAGAGGCACGTTTTTCAAGCACTTGCCGAAAAAACTGTCTATCAATAACGTTGTAGCTGGTGGATTCTATAAATTTATTCAACCGATTGCGTATATAGTTTTTCGGGTACGGTCCCCTAAGTGTGGCCGCTCCAAATAAATTGAAAATTTCCTATTGCCAAGAGGAAGGTTTATATAGTTTACTGATGTAATTTAAACTTGAGAAGGTATTATCAAAATTTTGAGTTAATCGATTTTGAAGTTTGCAAATTTACATGTAAAACGAGATTCCCGCGCGTCGCTCATTCTGTTGACGGTACGTGCAATATGAATGACCCTAACACTCAGAGTATTTCGCACCGGCAGATGCAGCTCGTCTCTCGTACATGTAACATCGATTATTTTTTGTTTTTAAGCGATTTTTTGGGGGTGAAACGTAATAGTTTATTGCCCCATACCGCAACTATACTTTTTAATGCTATTTCAAGGGTCTCTAAGCTCCCGGTTTCATTTATTCCGGTTTTTTTTATGGGAGGCGCCTTCTCGTATGTTTAGCATAGTAACCAGAGTCAAAACCGCCCTGGAGGTGTGCAGAGCGGAGCGGAGCGCAGCGGCGCCCTGAGAAGGGTAGGTTTTGACGATGGATAAACCTCCCTATCGAATGCACACCCCAAAAATCGAAGAAAAATTCGCTAAATTTACGTACTTTCAAATTGATTTTTCTCGAAATTTTATGTATATCATCTCGAGTGAAAATTTTACAGTATACTCTATAAACCTTCCTGTTTGCTATAGGAAAATTTTACATTTTTTTGGGGTGACCACACTTAGGTCACCGTCCCCGGTTTTTCTTCAAATTCACATTTACTTCTCCTGGTTGTTCGGTCATTTTCAATATGACGACTATTTTCGCACTACTAAGCACGATACCTACTAAGTAGGTTTAAGGGTTGCGATTGCTAAACTGTGTTTGACTTTGTCTCAATGCGCATGGTGAATACAATCATGCCCGATTGCACCACCTGCACTTAAAATTTAAGGGTCCCTTAAATCGTTAAATGGTCCTTATTCCATTGCACCATTGAATTAAGGATCCCTTAATTATGATTGTGGTGCCTAATTTAGGTGCCGTGTAAGATTTTAAGGCTGTTCAGTAGGAATAAAAAATTATGTGATATGTTGATTTTATAGTAATATTCTTATTTAGCAATATAATTTAGGTAATTTTTGTTAATTAAAAATTATTGTAAAAAAATTAGTTTAGCCACAATTCATGATTAAAATTAGAATTTAAAATCGAACACAACATGCGATCTAGAAAAGATAAAATTATGAATCTTACACTAAAAGCAAGAATTTTTATTTTACTTTTTCGTGAAATAATTTTTATTTAAAAAAAATATATAATTTCTTTATAAAACCAAGTTTAATTTACTTAAAAATTGCTCCATTTTGAGTAATTATAAGAATACATATTAATTTAGTTTATCGTTGTACAAAATCAATGAAATTTATACCACTCCATAGATTGAAGTGTTAACATGAAAATATTTTTATATTTTGAAAATTATTTGTAATAACAATGATATGTCCGAATATGTACAGAAAAGCGTTGCGATTCTTTATCTCTACATTTTTTAGCTTTGTTTAATTACTCCCTCTAAAATAATAAAGTCACGCGGTATTCGAAGAATGTAGGGGAAATTATCACGTGATTTGAAATGCATGTGTGTCTTCATTGCCTCATGTTATCAGTCTGCAGCTTGCATTGGGAGTAATAGTGCCAGTTGATTTGTATTTGTATTGTATTACACTTATTAACGTAAGAAAATTTCGAAAAAAAATCCAAAATCAGTCTTCTGCGATATTTCGAAGGTGGCAAATGAAACCACAAATAATTTTATTTCAAAAATATCTTACGATACATCATTTTAAAGTTTAAAAAAAATCCCCATCCAGCCACGTTAAAAAGTTGAAGTGTATTCGTTTATGAAATAGAATAACAATTGAAAAATAAAATTATTTGGGATTTCATCTCTCAATTTTTACCTTTATGTCATAATAAACGGGCCGACTTGGTTTATTTTTTAAACGTGGTTCATTAAGTAAAATTCGAATAATATGGGTTAAACTTTCTCGTCTAAACCGATGTTTTTTTTATAATTATAATTAGTCATAAACAAAAGCTATTGAGACCAGCGCCGTAGCAAGCTCTTCTGGCGCCTGAGGCAAATTTGAATATATGCGCCCCCCTCCCAAAAGATTCTTATCATTTTGATAATTTTATACCATTATTTATTGGGTTTTGTCGAGGTTTAACGCCCCCATTGCGATCACCCTTCCTACAGCGCAGCGCTGACTTAGAGTAATGAAAACAAATGGATGCTTATCAGGAACTCATTTAGGACCAGGGGGTCTGGGGGGTTCCCCAGACCCCTCCCGGATTACAAACGAAAATTGCAAAAGATTCAATGAAAAATGATAAATTTTGATGGTTCTCAATAATGGCTAAGTGTACCTGGGGGGTATTCTTACGTTGGGAACTTCTGAAGATCTTATATAAAATACGCACAGTATGTCAGAATCGTCGTTTCCATGGTAACGTAACGCAATATCCCCTCCCCGAATATGAAGATTATTTTTATCGGTGGGAATTTTTCTTTTCAATTTAAATATATTTGAATAATTGTGTCAATGATAATGTGAGATCCGGTTACCCAGTCAGTTAAAGGGAAATGAAGAAGAACGCGGGGGTTGGAATCAACTTTTCTAAAATCCCTTGTCTTCCCCTAGTCATTGCACCAAAATTGAAGAGGAGAAAATTCCCTACAGAACGAGGTTTCAGAATTTACTTCAGATCTGAAGTAAATCCTGAAACCTTGTTTTTGTTCACCATCGATGGTGAAGTTTAAATGTACGAATTTTTATTCTGAATAAGAATTATTCAAAACTTTTTCAATTGTTTTCTCTGGATTTTCTTTTTATTTCATAAATACTTAGTATGATGTAGGAAAATTTTGTTTATCTGTTTTATAGAGAATTTTGTACTCTTTAATTTTGATCTGATAATTTGCATTAAAAATGAAAGTAAGCGAGTTATAGACGAAAAACTACTGTAGAGAATTAAAGTCCCCATTTGAGGAAAAGGCTAGCAGGGAATTTTAGGCGATGTTGCAAATAAAATCGATCAAGGTTTAGCTCTTCACCCTTGCTACGGCTCTGATTGAGACTATTTAGTCCTATTTCTTTCTCTTACGTTAGGTCCGGGAATTGTTTTACTAATTTTTTCAAATGAGTTGGGTGAGCATAATTGGTTTTTACATCTTAAATAATAGCTTGCTAAAATTCTCGATGTGCCTGTACCCTGTTTTTTTATTGTTATCAAGGCAAATCATTAACACAGGGGGGGACCGACATTTTTACGGATGCCAAAACTTAAAAAATTTTATATGGAATGCATGCTGCCAGAATTAAATGCCAGGATACCACATAACTTAAAAATAAGAGATAGTAGTTTACAAAACTGTTACCACATCCAAAATTTCCTCTATTAAAAAACAAAGTCCTTGTTGAAAAGTTCTGTCGTATAAACAATATGCAAAAAATTAGAAATTACATTAATTTGGTAATTTTAAAATGTCAAAGTAATTTGTATTCTTATCGGGTTAAAAAAATTTTGAGTCAACATTTTTTTAATTTTGCATTTATGGTGTATTTTTATAGTGTATTTTTTGGTGCATTTAAGAAAAATTATGGAATAAACCAATGAAATTAATATAAAAGTTGAATCTAGTAAATTGGAAAGGAATGTATTGTTACATCAGATTTTTTTTAGATGCACGCAGGAGCTTCTGCACTAAATTTTGAGTTACATAAATGGAAGTAAATAAATTCTTAAAATCCCCTTTTTAATCTCGCAGCGTATGGAATCCATAATATTTCTTGGCATGAGTGTTATATGGTATCAAATGCAAATATGGTAGCAGCAAAAAAAATTCCAAACACTCCTTAAAATCGAATTCTGTTAATCCTAAATACCGTCGGCTTCGCATGAAAAGTGCATAAGTCCAAAAATGACAAATTTTACAGGTAGAGCTAAAAACTGTTTTAAAGCATTAATTTAAGTAGATGGCACAAAAATCACATTTTCAGAAATTTTGTGACTTATGCACTTTTCATGTGAAGCCGACTATATGTCATTATAATGGCCTTTAAAAAAAAATTATTATAAAACTTTGAAAATATTTATTTAGCATTCACGAATTTCTTCAAATTTTATTTAATTTTATTTGCTAAAAGTTTTTGTTTTAAAATTATAGTTCCGTTTTAATAATATTACATTTTTTACTTCATGCGCGTAATTCTTGAATAGCAATGTTTTAATGTTTTGGTTGTAATTGTAATTAGTACAAAAATGCATCTCAAGTTGTTTAGCTTGTAATGAAATGCGATACTTATAGCGATACTGTAATGTACAACTTCTATGCATGTTTCTATCTCAGAAAAAATAAAGATAGATTTAAACCATTGTAGGGGAATACACTATGTAACAAATGTACTGGTGGCGCTCCTCTAGCGGAATAGTTTTTCAATATCGGCTACCAAACACCCTTAAGGGACCCTTAATACAGTGATGCAACGGAATAAGGGGCTATTAACGATTTAAGGGACCTTTAAATTGTAAATATAGATAGTGAAACTGGGCATGATTAAATCACATTTAAATATTTACGACTACAAGTTATTTTACTTATACCGGGTGTTCATTTTAAAACTTCCAGCAATTAATATCTCAAAAACCAAAAGTCAGATGAAAAAATGTTTCCAACAAAAGTTGTATGATAGCGAGAGGGAAAGAATATGGCATAATTTTTTTAATTTATTGACCTTTTCAAGGTCATTTGAAGGTCAACTTTGTTTTTTTAAATGGCACCTTATATTTTTTTAGCAGATTCATATTTTGCACGAATAAATAAACAACTTTTGTTGGAAAATTTTTTTTATCCGACATTAGGCTTTTCGAGTAAGATGCGTTGAAACAAAATAAATAATCAACATTGTTAATCAAAATTTAATATTTACAAGTTTTAGAAGGCTATTTATTAGTATTAAACATAGAGGTATATATTAGAACTACTGGAGGCACCACTTGCATATAATCCCTATAAAGAAAAAACGGTCCGATTTTACTGGCGTTCCCCCACTCCTTAAAGGTATAAACTCGACTTGACATTCTATAATAACGTGGTAAAGAAGCAATGACAGCTGTAGTTTTTTAAATTTTATCAATTTTAGTTAAAGAGTGGTGTGTTTTTGTGAATTTAACTATTTCTTAAGTAAATTATCTAGTAAATTGTTGCTTTTTTAACCTAAAATGGTTAATTTGTAATGGTTAAAATGTAAATCAAACACAGATCATGTAAATTATAGTCGTGAGGATGGCTTTTGTTTTACAAAATATGTAGGCAGAGGGAAACTAAAATTAGTTTCAGATGAAACTTTTAAAATAATTAAATCATGTGAAAGTTCGTTTAATTATTTTGTAAAAAAAAAGATGGATTGATAAAAAAATAACTTGCGCACTATTTTAATTAATGATGTAAAAAGAAAATTATTTGACAAAAATCCGTTTGGAATATATGCCCATCCGATATGTGACAGTGGCATTTCTCATGAATGGGAGTTAACAAATTTAATTTGTAAATTATTTTTTAATTTAAGATTACATACTACTTACAGAAAAAGGCTGACAATTCAGGCAGGGCAGTTCTGTAAGAAGTAAACTTACAAAACTAATTTTATTCAAAAATGTATAATTGCTTCTTTTTCAGTGTTTTATAATTTATTTGCTATGTATTTTTTATTTTGTAATTCTATTTTTGTGTTTATAAGAAAATAATTATATATTTTTTTAAAATAATGTGTATTTTTTAATTAAAAACCACATTTATTAAAACCACATTAAAACTACGATTATTTTAATCATTTATCACATCCTAACTTCTTATAATTCAATTATTTAAACGTTTAAACATAATTTATCCTATGATTATGCACTACAAGATTTGAATCGAATCCTTTAAGGAGTGGGGGAAGCGTAAACTTACGTCGGACCGTTTTGTTGCATCTAGTGGTGTCTCCAGTAGCACAGATAACTTACTACAGATAGCTCACGCTATACAATTTCCACAAATTGTGCAGGTTGCCTATGCAGCAGGGATTTTTAGTTATCTTTAAATAAAAAAGGTAACCCACAGTAACAAGACAGGTAAAAGCACGGTAAAAGGTACTTATCAAGATTAATATTTGTACCTGTCAAGGGTTAGTTTTGCATGTACAGTTATTACGGTATTAATTATCAAACATTTATTTGTAGATTTAAGGTTTCCAAAAATAAATAAATTTTTTAACATTTTATCTGTATCAAAATAAATTTTATTGTACATTATAAGTTTATTATACAAGGTCATTATTACAAACCAAAAAAAACAAAAAATGAAGGAAAGATATTTATACACATTTTTAAAAATTTTTAATTTTTGATTATTTGAGCAATTTGATTTACTATTGGCTGTGCTTATTGCCCACTTACAATGCTTAAATAATTTAACATTTAATAATAAGTCTATAAAATAGTTTTCATGTTCGTCTATAGAACAAATTACATTTTTCATATTTTTTCTTTCAAAGAGTTCTTTCATGTTTAATTTAATTGTTATGCTGGACTTATCTACATCAAAAACTTTATGAAATTTCGCCAATGAAAGAAAACCTCTATTTTTACAGGGGCGGTATTTCATGCTACATTTTAACTTTTTCTAATAAGGATAGAAAAGTCGCTAAGTTTCCAAATGGAATCAAGGACGCATCACAGGGGGGGGGCAATAATAATTCTATTTACGTTCCACGCAATTTAAAGTTAAAATTATTACTAATTAAGGTACTGTGATATCATTAAGGGGCGGTATTTCAGTCTACATTTTAACTTTTTCTAATAAGGAAAGAAAAGTCACTAAGTTTCCAAATAATCAAGGACGCATCACAGGGGGGGGGGGGGCAATAATAATTCAATTTACGTTCCACGCAATTTTAAAGTTAAAATTATTACTAATTAAGGTACTGTGATATCATTAAGGAGCGGTATTTCAGTCTACATTTTAACTTTTTCTAATAAGGAAAGAAAAGTCGCTAAGTTTCCAAATGGAATCAAGGACGCATTACGGGGGGGGGGGCAATAATAATTCTATTTATGTTCCACGCAATTTTAAAGTTAAACATGAACAACAACTAAATTTTGCCAATGAAAAAAAAAACTCTATTTTTACAGACATACACTGGAATCATACAACAGCAGTCGGCTGCTAATGCAATTTTTTTCAATGTTTAAAAAGATAGCTTATTTGACTTGACTTGTATTCGAAACTCCCCCCCCCCCCTTGACATAGGGGGGTCTCATTAAGATTATTACTTTGTTAAAAACATTTCGAACTTTTAGATATTCCAAATTTATTTCCCTGTTTCCATTTGACTTGAGGTATTTTTATATTCATATACAAGACGTTTACAGAAAATTCTTATTTTTATTGACTAGTGTTTCATGTAACGCTGATACGGCCCTGAAGTTTATGTGAATTAAAAATTAATTTAAAAAACAATAATTAAAGAACAAAATATCCAGTGTTGGGTATCTTTAAAAGCCAAAAAAAAGTCTTTTAAATGATACCTTTTCATTTTTATCCCTTAGAAGAAAAAAATAAAAATAATTTTTTATATGTTCATTCCAAAATTCAAATCAATAAACAGAAACACAAAATGTTTGTAAAAACCCAACAGTTTTTACTACCTGAGTTAGGTAGGTAGTACCTGAGCCGCCTGGGGTTATTTTTGCCTGAGGGCTGGAAGCAAATACATGCAGCGCCTCTCTTACTTTTAACCATTGGCTTCCAAACTAATTTTCATTCGCTTCCAAATATAACTGAATAGGGACACCTATTTCTCCATAAGCGTGAGCTATCTGTAGTAAGTTATCTGTGCCAGTAGTTTTAATATATACCTCTATCATGATACAATGAACTTTTAAGATATGATACTACGCAGGTTCGGCGCCATCTTGTATACGTCACTCGGCGAGTTGTTTTTGAGTTATTTATTGTTAAAAGTTGCTGTGGTGTAATTTGACAATGCGTTGTGCAATGTGGAATTGTAATAGCGACAATCAAGCCAAGAACTTTGCAGGAGATGTAATGTTTTACCGATTTCCATCAAATGTAACGCTTGCAATTTTCTTCGATTACGATTGTAAAATGACCAAGGCCCTTTTATATGAAATAATAAATTTTGTGGAAAAATCAGGTGAGACAGATAACAAATTACTTTAATATTTTTATCTGTATATTATTTTTTTAGGATTCCAAATTGTGGGATTGGTTAGTGACCTTGGAGGAGGTAATAGATCATTGCACAATGAGCTAGAAATAAGTTCTGATAAAACATGGTTTACAAATCCTACAAATGGGCACAATATTTATGTCTTTGCAGGAGTACCACATCTCATTAAGTTGCTTAGAAATCATTTTGTTATGAAGCAAATCGAGATAGTATATCGACCGTGTACAAATGGGACACGAACTTTGATTTTTTTGTTAATCCACAATAATTTCACAAGCCAAAGAGTCTAAATGGAATCGAACACCGTGTACAAAGTGCATTTAGAAATGTGTGCATAAATATACAATATATACAATAACTTATATACAATATTTTGTATTAAAAAATAATTTGAAATGTTAATAAAATATTATTAAGTGGGTAGGTACTTTTATTTCAGTTAAAGCGTATAAAATTATTCCTTCTGTGCGAAATATTCTCATTTTATTAATTAAATAAAATAATTTATTATAATATTATAGTATAGCAATAACCATTATTTCATTACTCGTCCAAGGAAAGTACAAAAACTCTTTACTTTCGTGATTTTACTAGTTCAACAGCGGGTTTAAAAGAACAAATTATATATCGTGATTATACGTCAACTCTCCGAGTGACGTCATGCGCAAACTCGGACGAAAATGGCATCGGTTAGTATCATATCTTTAAACTTATTGTATCATGTACCTCTATGGTATTAAACAGTGGAAAAAATGTTTGTAAACGAATGTTCTCATAACATGTTTTCAAAATGTGAAAAAATGGGGGGAAAAATAAAATTAAAAAAATCCCCAAAAAATGGGGAACATTTTGAAAACTTGTTATGAAAACACTCGTTTACAAACATTTTTTCCACTGTTTAATACTCGTAATAAATAGCCTTCTAAAACTTGTAAATATTAAATTTTGATTAACAATGTTGATTATTTATTTTGTTTCAACGCATCTTACTCGAAAAGCCTAATGTCGGATAAAAAAAATTTTCCAACAAAAGTTGTTTATTTATTCATGCAAAATATGAATCTGCTAAAAAAAATATAAGGTGCCATTTAAAAAAACAAAGTTGACCTTCAAATGACCTTGAAAAGGTCAATAAATTAAAAAAAATAATTATGCCATATTCTTTCCCCCTCACAATCATACAACTTTTGTTCGAAACATATTTTCATCTGGCTTGGTTTTTGTGATATTAATTGCTGGAAGTTTCAAATTAACACCCGGTATATGCGTTTTTTTGTATTATCTTTTGCTGCATATTTAGCACCACACATTTCACAGCAATTCAGCTTCACTCCGGTATGAATTCTTGCATGGGCTTTAATACTCGACTGACTTAAAATGTTGTAGTTGCACATTTTACACATTTAAATTGCTATTACTGGTGTTTTATAGGGAATAAATATTGCCGATGGAGCGCTGCATGCAACAAACGTGACGTCACATGGAGTGACATTAAGGTTATAACCTTAATTCTTTGCTGTCGTTTCAAATTTTCCTGGTGAAATAATATTAAAAAATTTGTTATTTCAGCAGGATAAACAATAATCACTACCGTATAAAACCCATATGAAAACAATAAGTTTTATTTTTACTTTTAGTGACGTCAAATATTTAGTTGATATTACAGCCACCAGGGTGCGTACAATTAATATTTTTCCCCTATAATTGCAAATTTTACAGCAAACTTATTGCTCGACGAATGGAATGTTCATTGAAAGCATCGAGTTACGAAAATTTAGAATCACAAAATAAACACTTATACGATTATTCGGCGTGATGAGCTTTTAAATGATCTCGTAAGTATACTTTTCGGGAACACCGATAGACATTTAAATGGTTTCTCGGCGGTATGAATTTTCGAATGTTTCTTTAAATATTTTTTTAGTGTAAATCTATGATCATAAGCTCAGCAGACAAAGGGTTTTCGATAAGTGTGAAAATGTAAAACATGCGTTTGAAGATTTGTTAATTCAAAAAAGTTTTAGCACAACTTTCACATGCAAGTGATTTCAATTTTGGCTTTCTTGTAAATTTATTTGTGCCAGAAGTAAGATATTCTGCTCCATTAAATTATGATTTAAATGAAGTTTTGGACCGCCTTTTTGAGAAAATTTATAACCACAAAAGCCACACCCAAAACAATTTTCGTAAGTATGAAGATTTCCTTTATGTACAAATTTACGATCATAAATTTTACACTCAAACGGCTTACCGGTATGGATGACCAATAGATTTTTTAAATTTCCCTTTGGTGTAAATTTTTTGTTCTATCAAAGTTCCTTCTGTTGGTAATTATCCATCCGGTTCGTCTTTAATGTACATCCGAGTGATGCAACGATGTCAATTCGACATCGATTTCTTCCTTTTTAATTTCCATTTCTAAATTTATGCTGAATAGTAAATTGATTGACGCTTTTGTAATCATGAGAACCATTTTTTTAAGTTCTTCCATGCGGATTGATATAACAATCATTGTGAACCCATAACCACTAAGCACTCTGAACAATAAGTTTGAAAAGTTAAAAGACAAAACTAATCGTTAAAAACTCACCAAATTACATATAAACAAAAGCACAAACAAACCACGATGACCGACAACGATGAAGTAATGCAACAGAAAACAAAATGGTGGCTACGAGTACCAACTAATAAAAACAAAGTTGAATACAAGTTGATGCAAAATAACACTAAGAAATATTACAAAGTGACGTAGTTTACAATAAACAAATCAAATCAACCCGTTGTTCAAAAGGCGGTTGTAAGACCCCCATAGATTTTCAAGAAATATTTTTAAAAAAACTTGAAACAGAAATTTTAACTTCAACTTCATTTTGTATTTGACCAGTGGCGGTTTACCAGTGGTGGAACAGATAGTTGGGTTCCGGCGAGGTCTATCCAATAGTACTTTTTGACATTCCGGGGGTAAAGTACTCACTTTTTACCCCGATTTGCGGGTGTAAAGGGGAACTTTTTTACCCTGGGGAAGTAAAGTTAAAAAATAGGGGGGGAGCGGGTGAAAAATAGTACATTATGCACCAAGGTAGCAAAGTGACACTTTTTTGGCCCGCGGGTAAAGGATTGTTTACACGAGGCGCCAGCCGAGTGAAACAATTACCCATGGGCCAAAAGTCACTTTACTACCGTCGTGCATATACTGTTTTTTGCCATTCCGGGAGGTAACGTAGGAACTTCGCCAATTTAGAAACTTAAAGCAAAAATTTAACGCATTTTTTTTATAATACCTACACGTGGTCAATAAATCGCAAAATAGCACGGTATTTCGGTATTCCCAAAATAATAAATTCAATTTATTTTCGCATATATTCATCCTTATCATTACTTCGCACGAAAAGTTGACTTAATTTGCTAAATGTGGCGCCATCTCACGGTTTTCCAACAATCAAAAATTCTGACTTTTCGTCACAATTTACTCGCATAAATTCATCCTAGTCACTTTTGGTCACTTTTAAACGTCAAATTAAACGTACTAAGTTTCCACATTTGTGGAAATCCAAGTCTTAGTAAGTTATCTATTATAAACCAAATGAAGTGCGATTTATTTTCGTCCTAATTTGGGTAGGTCATTCCGCCAGATGGCGTTACGTTTACTACTAGCAAGTCAACTTTGCGTCATCGAGTAATATATAGGGGTACATTAGCATGAAATATTTTCGGGTCGGTGCTTTTTGGCGACCGCCCGGATGCAACTTGTGTCCTCCCACTCTTGCACTTTTTGGTGGGGGGCACTACTAAAAAGTCACCAGTCATCTGGTGACTTTATTTCCCGCTCCCCCCCCTATTTTTTTTACTTTACTCCCGCTCCCCCTATTTTTTAACTTTACTCCCGCTCCCCCCCTATTTTTTAACTTTACTCCCGCTCCCCCCCTATTTTTTAGCTTTACTCCCGCAGGGTAAAAAAGTGCCCCTTTACGCCCGCAAACCGGGGTAAAAAGTGAGTACTTTACCCCCGGAATGGCAAAAAACATATTTTGCTCTAGGGCAATAAAAAAGTCACCAGATGACTGATAAAAAAGTCACTAGATTGCCACGTGATCGATGGGGTTTTCTTCGCCGTTCTTAATGACGAAAGTGCGCCCCGCGCCGGTTTTAGATTTTTGAATCGTATTTATTAGCGTGGAAGAATCAAATTCTTTCACATCTGCCACGCTCAAATTTATTTCAAACATTGAAATAAATTGATGAGGCAATAAATAAATAAAAAGTACTTACTTTAGCTATCAAATAATTCTCACGAGGTGCCGTTTTTAAAAATGTCGCCACGTGGTCAGATGTTAGGACGCGCGATTTTTTCGGCAATTTCTAGGTTCTCGCTCATGGTACGTCTTGCTGTTTCCAAGGCACAAATGTAAATGAACTGAAATGAACCATTGGTAGAATTAGGGGTGGCAACTGCTATTTCCTAGTACTTTTTGGTAGTAGTTTGTAATATTACTAGTGCTATTTGTGGTACCATCGAGCACGTGCATTATTAAAAAAATGCCTTAAATTTTTGCTTTAAGTTTATAAATTGGCGAAGTTCCTACTTTACTTCCCGGAATTGCAAAAAACAGTATATGCACGACGGGAGTAAAGTGACTTTTAGCCCATGGGTAATTATTTCACTCGGCTGGCGCCTCGTGTAAACAATCCTTTGCCCTCGAGCCAAAAAAGTGTTACTTTGCTCCGTTAGTGCATAATGTACTATTGTTCAGTTTTCGTCTAGTTTTGTGCATGTGTACTTTATTGTCTACTTATTTTGCCTCAAAAATAAAATCTAACCAAAGATTTTAACAGGTCCATGTCACTGGCCCCCCAAATCGATTTTTAATAAAATTTTTGTGTCAATCGTTAGTGCTTCGTTAGTGCCTGTTTGTGCTTCCATTCCCGACGTTTGTGCCTCAACGGTCGCAAAGTTATTCGTGAAATTTGTTGGGGGGGGGCTGTTGACACGATATCCCCCCAAATCGATTTTGAATAAAATTTTTGCGTCAATCGTTAGTGCCTGTTTGTGCTTCCAGTCTCGACGTTTGTGCCTCAACGGTCGCGAAGTTATTCGCGAAATCTTGTGGGGGGGCTGCTGACATGATAGTCCCCCGCCAATTCGATTTTTAATACAATTTTTGCGTCAATCGTTAGTGCTTCGTTAGTGCCTGTTTGTGCCTCCATTCCCGACGTTTGTGCCTCAACGGTCGCGAAGTTATTCGCGAAATCTTGTGGGGGGGGGGGGATGCTGACATGCAGTCCCCCCCAAATCAATTTTTAATAACATATTTGCGTAAATCGTTAGTGCTTCGTTAGTGCCTGTTTGTGATTCCATTCCCGACGTTTGTGCCTCAACGGTCGCAAAGTTATTCGTGAAATTTGTTTGGGGGGGGGGCTGTTGACACGATATCCCCCCCAAATCGATTTTGAATAAAATTTTTGCGTCAATCGTTAGTGCTTCGTTAGTCCCTGTTTGTGCTTCCATTCTCGACGTTTGTGCCTCAACGGTCGCGAAGTTATTCGCGAAATCTTGTGGGGGGGCTGCTGACATGATAGTCCCCCCACCCAATTCGATTTTTAATAAAATTTTTGCGTCAATCGTTAGTGCTTCGTTAGTCCCTGTTTGTGCTTCCATTCTCGACGTTTGTGCCTCAACGGTCGCGAAGTTATTCGCGAAATCTTGTGGGGGGGCTGCTGACATGATAGTCCCCCCACCCAATTCGATTTTTAATAAAATTTTTGCGTCAATCGTTAGTGCCTGTTTGTGCCTCCATTCCCGACGTTTGTGCCTCAACGGTCGCGAAGTTATTCGCGAAATCTTGTGGGGGGGGCTGCTGACATGCAGTCCCCCTCAAATCAATTTTTAATAAAATATTTGCGTCAATCGTTAGTGCTTCGTTAGTGCCTGTTTGTGCTTCCATTCCCGACGTTTGTGCCTCAACGGTCGCGAAGTTATTCGCGAAATATTTGATTTCCGTGAACTCCGAGCAAGTTGCGCGCGAATGCATAGATTTCAAATGTGCAAAACTTAACAAATAATAAATATAAATATGTGTAGCTATAATATAATAAACCGCAAAACTATGTTTATAAAGAAAATATTTTTATTAATAAAATTACAAACAATATTTTTAAAATATATTAAAAATTGGAAATATTTTGATTTTTATACACTATATATCTACAAGAAATTGGCAGTTCATTGCTTTTGTAGTCTGCCTTACAGTTTAACGCCAGTACCATGTATGACTTTTAAAATCACGAGAGATTTGCTTCATATTTCTACCATTCGTAAAGTCTCAATGTTTGAAAGATGTAATACTATTATGTTTGCTGCAATCACATTTTCTGCAATTAAATCGCTTTCTTTATCCATTTCAATTTTTATGTGTAGCACAACTTTTCACAATTTGACGTTCGTTTAATTTTACTGGGCACGCTCGCAGGTAAATGGCGTTGAAAATAGCCTCAAAATAGAACGGGTTCTATATATTTGGGCTACAAAATGTTTCAGGTAATTTGCTAAAATTACCTACTGCGCAAGATCAGCGCTAGAAATGGCGGATGAAATGGCCTGATATAATACAGGCTTTATATTTGGATCAAGAAATGGCGTCATTTCTGGCCCAAGAAATGGCGCCAGAAATATGGATCAAGAAATGGCGCCAGAAATAACCTGATGTAAGACGGGCTTAAGAGAAGAAACAGAATGCCAAGAACATCTACAGTTAATTTCGAGCAGCTCCATGTTATTATCGTTGCAAAGAAAGAATATTTGATCCCATCGATAAAAAGGTTTGGGGTCCATCGCACGCTTGTTGGAAAGAAATATCGGAAGAATTTGGTAATACTACTGCTACTGCAAAATACATATATAGCCATGTAATTACGAACCGGCATAATAGTATGGGAAAATTAAATTTACAACCTGCGTGTGAGAAAATTTCAGATACTTTGGATGAGGAAGCAAACGAAAATGAGGAAAGTTTGATATTCAAAATATCTTTGTCGACGGAGCAGTGGTCGAATATTTATTTACCCGATAATTCTTATAAACGATCAGATAGGGATTGTAAAGCTAGGAATTATGAAATATTGAAACCCAACTATTGGACAGATGTAATTCATACTGCATTCTACAAGGAAACGAAATTGTCATGTTGTATAGCATATAAAGGTTGCAAAATTCATCCAGATGGTGTTAATTTTCTTCGTATAAGAGGTCAATGCAAGTCTTGTCAAAGCCTATTAGAATGTACCATGGAAAATGCTCCAAAATTGGAATCCCTTATGGTGATGGCCTGCATATACACTGGGGATTTCAGAAATTGTAGTGAACGAAGGAAGAGAATCATTTCGAAAAACGAACGTAACGATTTGGAGAAGAAATTGGTCGATGAGAATAAGGCACCGTCTTATATTTTGAATGAAATGGTACAAAAGCATACAAATTACGGTGATGCCCAACCTAGTAATTTACCGACCGCAAATGCCTTGCGATGTTTGAAATACAAATATTTAGCTAAGAATCGATTGAGTGGCGATCCTATTTTAGCTTTATCCAAGATGAAAGGAATGTCGCCTTTCAATGAATGCATTCGCGATATGGGAAACGATCGTTTATTTGTTCATTATTAGTCGCCAACTGAAATTGATATGTATAGAATATACACAAAACAAAACAAAATTCCTACGATAACTATCGATGCAACAGGTGGTGTGGTCCAAAAGGTAAACATAATTATCGGAAGAACAACGTCCGCCATATTCTTGTATGAAATTGGAGTTATGGATCACATGAACCAAAGCCAATTTCCCGTCGCGTCGCACATATGTTATCTGAAAAACACGATAATATGTCGATAGCTTGTTGGCTTTCTGAATGGCTGAAGAACGCTGTTGTACCGCCAAAAATTGTGGTAACCGATCAATCGCTGGCTTTGATGATGGCGACAACAAAAACTTTTACGCAATATTCCAAGCTGTCGAAATACATAAGTGTTTGCTCCGATTTAATAAAAAAGAAACCAAATGTTGAAGTACCTTTGTGTGTGCTTCGAAACGACTTCAACCACGTGATGCATTTATTTAGTGGTTGGCCAGAAATTAAGTCCGCCACAAAACGCATCAAAAATTTTTATTTACGGTCATTTGGTTTGCTGGTCGTTAGCACGAATTTTCAAGATATCAAGAAATTGTTGTATAATATATTCACGGTGGCTTTACACGAGGAAGATGGAAATAATGATGATGAAGGTCCTACAAGTTGTGAAACGGCGAAAAGATATTTAAAAGGAAGAATAGCAACTCACGAAACTACAAATGAAGTATGGGCATGTCAAATGAACGATGAAAATGGTGGTATAATTGAAGAAATGGAATTGAATATAATTGAAGAAATGGAAGATAGTGATACTGAAGTTGAAGTAATGTCGGATATTTTCGAAGAAATTGAAGCTATTTATGACTCGTGTTTAAGGGAATCAAAAACTACATCTAACAAAGGAGATCATGATAATATGCAGTACATCCCTGCAATTGCTAAGAAATTGTTAAAGTTTTGTAAACTGCTCCCGTGTTGGTCCGCCGTTATGATCCCCATTTTTGAATATGGAAATCTTACGGAAACCAGTTCAACATCCGAAAGTCTGTTTAATCAATTAAAAAATCGTATTTTTCAGCATAAAACGCTGCTAATAAGAATTGATGATTTTTTGGATATTCACATAAAAAATATTATTGGATCCACGATTCTTACCAGATCCAAATACAATACAACAAAAGATGATAAAACAGAAGGTAATACAACAGAAGGTAATATTAAAATAATAATAATAATAATCGAATAGGTAAATTGAACACTACTCATATAGTTTTAAAAAAAATTAACTGTGGTAGTGTTCAATTTACCTATTCGATATACCTAGTACATAGATTAACAGCTCATTCTCTTAGTTATTTATTATTTAATAATAACAATCTTTATTTCTAATTTTTCCAAATATGTACTTAAATATTTAGATAAATCGCAAGGTTTACAATTATGATTTTATTTTAGCAGACTCGAAAAGAAAACTAAATGACGTTGTAGTCGAAGAAGAAGATGATGATCCGAATAATTTTGAACTGGGAACTGAAACCGCGTTTGAAAATTGGGGTGGTCTTGGTGACCAAAACACAAAAAAAGAAAAGGGAACAAAAAGAAAGAAAGCCAATTATTTGGATAAAGATCCCACTGTTTTGATATACAACGATGAAAGCAAGACGAAGTCCTCAGTAATCGGATTACTCAGAAATGGAAATGTGTTAGGTTTAAAACCCATTCTGATTGGCAAAACGTATTTTACAGTAATCAACACATGCGGCTTCGACAGCATAATACATATCATGTGCTGCTCTTATGCTGAAAGCGAAAAATATGCAAAATTTGTAGATGCTCAAAAACCATCATTTACATTGTACGAGCTGGTTGCACATGTTATGCGAGATGGAGTAAACGCGCAAACTTACAAGAAGCGTGCTTTAATTTTAGATAAAGTTCTTGGAGAAGCCAACAAGAAATATTTTCCGAATAATCACGTTGAACTAAACGCTGCATCCACATCTTACTATTTATTTAAAGAATTGTTCCATAATCAGCCCTCGATGACAGAGCATACGAAATGTCCTAAATGCAATAAGGAGGCGGTAGTTCCATACTCCACTTTAACGATAAATTTTCCTACAGAACATATTGGAATGCTTCAGAAAGCATTAGACTTGCGATTTAAGGAAAATGCTAATAATAGTCAATGTAATCACTGTCAGCAATTTACCGAAAAAACATCCTTTTTAGTTCCCACATATTTCTGGAAATATGCGGCAATTTAAAAACCAATTCGTCACTAGATTTTAATATTCCGCTACAACAAATTCCTCAGACAATTCAACTTGGCGAAAATACGTATTACCTCCGGGGAGCTATTAGCTTCCTGCCGCCTACTTTGCCAAATAATGTCAACGCTGTTGGGCATTACATTTGCTATTGTTGGCATGCGAGTTTGGGCCAGTGGGAACGTTACGATGATCTACAGCTATCATCTAAAACTGTAAGGCAGACTACAAAAGCAATGAACTGCCAATTTCTTGTATATAGTGTATAAAAATCAAAATATTTCCAATTTTTAATATATTTTAAAAATATTGTTTGTAATTTTATTAATAAAAATATTTTCTTTATAAACATAGTTTTGCGGTTTATTATATTATAGCTACACATATTTATATTTCTTATTTGTTAAGTTTTGCACATTTGAAATCTATGCATTCGCGCGCAACTTGCTCGGAGTTCACGGAAATCAAATATTTCGCGAATAACTTCGCGACCGTTGAGGCACAAACGTCGGGAATGGAGACACAAACAGGCACTAACGAAGCACTAACGATTGACGCAAAAATTTTATTAAAAATCGAATTGGGGGGGGCTATCATGTCAGCAGCCCCCCCACAAGATTTCGCGAATTACTTCGCGACCGTTGAGGCACAAACGTTGGGAATGGAGGCACAAACAGGCACTAACGAAGCACTAACGATTGACGCAAATATTTTATTAAAAATTGATTTGGGGGGCTGCATGTCAGCAGCCCCCCCACAAGATTTCGCGAATAACTTCGCGACCGTTGAGGCACAAACGTCGGGAATGGAAGCACAAACAGGTACTAACGAAGCACTAACGATTGACACAAAAATTTTATTAAAAGTCGATTTGGGGGGGGGGCAGTGACATGGACCTGATTTTAACATAATTTTATTCTCAGCACTGTCATATGTCATTACAAATCCAATACAAATATCCAATAGTGTAAATGCGTTTATATTCGAGCATTGGATATGAAATCCAATACAAATCTCGAATACAAAAATCCAACACAAAATCTAATAATGTAAAGGTATCTTAAGGCACTAAATAAAAAAAAAGTCGAAAGTCACACCTTTCAATTAAAAGAAAAACTAAATTTTAGCGCGGTCGTAAAAGGAATTCACTTTTCGACTGAGATAACGGACATTAGCCAAGCACTTGAGGAGAAAGGACACAAGGTAGCACGTATAACAAACATTTTGCAAAAAAACAACAAGGTATCCTTTATGTTGTGTGTTCATTTAATGAGAGCTTAGTATGAACTGAATTGATTTACAAAAAATATAAGACGGTTATCTAGGGTTTTGATGGTTGGCACAATGTTCGGTTCAGGGCCGCAGGGATGACAATTTGAGCCGACTTTAGCCAGACCATCTGCCTTTTCGTTACCTTTATTGCCTTGGTGTCCCTTGACCCAATAAAGAGAAAGGACATTCTGATTTGATATCTGATTCAGAGCCCGGATGCATTCAAGCACCAGGCCAGAGGTAATCTTATGGCTCATGAGTGCCAAAAGGACTGCCCTGCTGTCTGTAAATATCTGAATGTTTCTGTCATGGATACATTTGTCCCAGATTGTTTTTGCGCAGTGCAATATACCAATGAGTTCCGCTTGGAAAACCGACGTGTATGTGCTCAGTGATATGCTCATGTTCAGGTCAAGTTCGGCAGAAAAAATTCCTGCCCCTGATCCAACATTATTTTTGGAACCGTCAGAGAATAGACAAATGTCACTTTTGTCGGTTCCTGGTGGGCTTAACAAGATTCTGAATTTCGGCAATCCCGGTGAAAGAGGGAAATCTGCAAGGCTGTCGTGAGAGGTAAACTGGTGGACTCCTAAGTCAAGGTCAAGGAACCTCGAAATAGCATTAAAAAGTATACTCGCGGTATGGGGCAGTAAACTTTTACGTTTCACTCCCAAAATATGAAACAAAACAAAAAATAAATCGATATTACATGTACGCGAGACGAGCTGCATCTGCCGGTGCAAAATTTTCTAAGTGTTAGGGTCATTCATTCCACACGTACCGTCAATAAAATGACGACGCGCGGAATCTCGTTAGGATTTTACATGTAAATTTGCTAACTTCAAATTCGATTTATTCAAAAGTTGGGCTCCGTTCATGAAAATTACTTTACAATTTGTTATATTAACCATGTTCTTTAGTGTGTAGCAGAAGAAATTTTGATTTGAGTGGCAAGGGATAGGTAACTGTAGCCAGTATAAATGTGCACAGAAATCAAACTTAACAACGCATTTAAGAACTCATACCGGCGAGAAACCGATTAGTTGTGATATTTGTGAGTATAAATGTACCCGTAAATCACATTAACAAATTGCATTTAAGAACTCATACCGGCCAGAAACCGAAATAATAACTTCAAAGAAGCGGTGAAGTTGCTGACTTCTTCGATTTTTCTACTTGTTTATGGAGTATCTCCGCAAATCAGCTGTCTTTGAAAAAGTAGATCAGTAAATATTAGATATAAAGAGCCAAATTTTTTTCCCTATCAGTAATGAACTATGCAAGGTCTTCCCTTTGGCCCGGAGCCGATGATCGTACTCTCCGTCAGATCCCTGGATGCCCTCCTAAAACAACACACCTTAGAACTGCACACCAGTATTTGGGTACATGAATAGCATATAACCAAGCAAGAGCAGCAATACGTGCGCCTTCATGGAAACATGCGAGATACTATCTTCAGCTGTCCGGAGTCAAATCTGCGGACAATCGCAGAGATACTGACAAGGAAACTAAGTAGATTACAACAAATAATTCCCCCAATCAAAATCAAAAATAACCAGTGGGCAAGGAACGATAGAGAGAAGGCTGTTACGGTTTGTTTCAATTCCATAACTGTTTGGCAATGCGACAGGATCCTATTTTTCAAATTCAATTTCTTTAAACAAAATATTTTAGAAACATTGCTTTTTATTATTACTTTTTCTTCTTCACAGTTTTAACATAAAAAATGAATTTAGCGTTAAGATTTGTATATATTGCGGTGTCTTCTCTACTTACGTTGCCCGCACAATTTTTCTTATTTGAATTAAACAAAAATTGAATTTTTATGAATGTAATTAATTTCCCTTTTGCTAGCTCTTTTAATTGATTTTTATTTAGCATGAAAACCCTCTTCTTCAGTAGTCCGTTCCTCGATGCCTTACCTTGTCTTATAGCTTTTACCCTGAGAATAAATTTATTTGTCGCAGAATTAAAAAATTCCAGAAGAAACATTAATTAGTGAACAAAATTTTATTATGGTAATATTTAAAAGTGGGCGGCTACAAACAGCGTCTGATCTCCATGTAGGGGCGGCTGAATATAAACCAGAGAAGGCAACGGGAAACCACTCTGGTATACTATTCCCAGGAAATCACTATGGCGAGAAACAAAACAATGGCCCCTAGTCCCGGGCAGCCCTTAAATGGGCAGGGGGTGCGAAGAATCGCCCGGCTCAAAATAGTGAAGACCAAAATTCGAGTAAGCACGTGGAATGTTAGAAGTCTGTTTGCGGCTGGAAAACTAGATAATGCATTCAAAGAAATGCAAAGGATGCGAATCAATATCATGGGCATCAGCAAACTCAGATGGCCAGGTGCGGGAACGTGTCCACATGAACATGGAATGATGTACTACTCCGGAAGTGACAAAAATGACCGATACCACCGAAACGGCGTGGGCATCCTGGTCGATTCACAGATCGCGAGGTATGTGAAAAATTTCGTGCCCATCTCCGACAGAATCGTGCTGTTACAACTACATGGCCAAACATTCAATGTCAACATCCTACAAGTGTATGCGCCCACCTCAGAAAGAAAATATGACGATGAAGTAGAAAAGTTCTATGACATGATCGAGAAAGTCCTCAGTAGCCTAAAAAACGACGAAATAACTCTAGTTATGGGGGATTTCAATGCGAAAATCGGTCAAGGGCGACGAGATGACATAGTGGGGGATTATGGATTGGGCGAGAGCAACGAGAGAGGACATAGACTGCACCAATTTTGTCAAGAAGTAGAAATGGTAGTAGCTAATACATGGTTCAAGCTGCCTAAGCGTCGACTATACACGTGGAAGTCGCCGTCTGACAACCAAACTGGCCCAGAATCAACTAGAAACCAAATTGACTACCTGCTAATAAGCAAGAGATTTAGAAACTGGGTAAAAAGAGTAACTACATATCCTGGGGCAGATATAGGCTCGGACCATAATCCCCTTGTTGCTGACATGGAGCTGAACTTGAAGTCTATCAGAAAAAAATCGTTCACAAGGAATATTGATGTCCTGAGACTACGAGATGAGGAAATAAGAGAAGCCATAATACTGGATATCAACGACAGTCTAAGCCAGATACCTAGAAATGATACTGATGATGCAAACGATCAATGCAATAAGTTAAATCAAATCTTGTTAAAAACAGGCATACATCATCTGAAAACCTCAGTGCGCATCAAAAAGAGGAAGTGGATGACGGAGGAGATATTGGACCTCATGGAAAAAAGACGATTACTAAAACGCGACATAACGGAGTATAGAAAACTACAGGGCACAATAAGGAGAGCAATTCGAACAGCAAAAACACGATGGATGACGGAGAAATGCGAAGAGATGGAAGACTTAATAAAGAAAAATGACCTATTCGGCACGCATAGAAAAGCAAAGGAGATAGCCGGACTTTACAAAAAACGGATACTTATGACACTACTGGATAGCTCTAATAAAATCATACTCCAGGAGGAGGAAAAAGTAAAGGCATGGGAATCATACATGACCACACTGTTCGGGGACACCAGACCAAATCAAGATACTAACGAGGATCGGCCCGAGGGGCCCCACATCTTGAAATCTGAAGTACTCCATGCCATAGAAATAGCAAAGAACAGGAAATCCACTGGACCAGATGGAATACCTATGGAATTGATAAAGATCATAAATGAAGATAATATAGATCTCGTGGTGAACTTGTTCAACAGCATATATGATTCCGGGAAGATCCCCGAAGAGTGGCTAACATCAACATTCGTGCCTATTCCAAAGAAGCAACACCCGAAAAGATGTAGTGACTACCGACTGATCAGCCTCATGAATCATATGTTAAAGACCTTTTTACGAATAATACATGCTCGTATTTGCTCCAGGTGCGAGCAAGACCTAGATGATTCACAGTTTGGGTTCAGGCAAGCATTTGGAACACGCGAGGCGTTGTTCAGTTTTAGTGTACTGATACAAAAATGCCGAGATCAGCGTAGAGACGTGTTTGCATGCTTCATTGATTATGAGAAGGCATTCAATAGGGTGCAGCATGCCAAAATGATTGAAATGCTTCGAACGACCGGCGTGGATGGAAAAGACGTCAGATTAATAGAAAATCTTTATTGGTATCAGCGAGGTGAGGTCAGAGTCGAACACAGCAAAACATCAGAACTAGAGATCCAGAGAGGAGTACGACAGGGTTGTGTCCTTTCTCCACTGCTGTTCAATTTATATGCGGACAGGATTTTCAAGAGGGCTCTGGATGGACTCGATCTGGGGATCAAAATTGGGGGAGTCCGTATTAGCACAATAAAATACGCGGACGATACTGCGGTCATGGCGGAGTCTGTTGGAGATCTACAACTGCTACTAGACCGAATAAAACAAGAGGGAGACGGGTTAGGCCTAAATATCAACATCTCTAAGACAAAATTCATGGTGATCAGCCGCCAGGAACATAACGACGCGACGATATATCTCGACGGCGAGCAGGTCGAACGGGTGAAAGTATTCAAATACTTAGGTAGTCTCATCACAGAAAGTTTGGACCCGGATAAAGAAGTCAAGTGCTGCACGCGCTGTTTTTAACAAAATGAAATCACTATATTGTGACAATAACCTAAATTTTAAAACACGACTAAGAATGGTCAAATGTTACGTTTGGTCTGTTCTGCTATATGGCGCGGAGGCATGGACACTCAAGGTAGGCACAATGAACCGACTGGAGGACTTTGAGATGTGGTTGCTGAGAAGAATGCTTCGAATATCCTGGGTAGAGAGGGTCACCAATGGGCGAGTCTTGGAGAGGGCTGGGACGGATCGTATGTTGTTGGGTGCAGTGAAATGTAGGAAGGTGGCTTACCTGAGACATGTCTTGAGGGGAGAAAAGTACCGACTGCTCCAGCTAATCATGAAAGGAAAAGTGGAGGGCCGTCGTGGAATTGGAAGGAAGCGGATGTCCTGGCTGAAGAACATCCGCGAATGGACTGGCATTCGGAGTGCAGAGGAATTGTTTAGAGTGGCGGAGAACAGATCTGCCTACGCCGAAGTGATCGCCAACGTCGGGAGGACCTGACACGGCACATGAAAGAAGAAGAAGAAGAATATTTAAAACAAATTATAATTATGAAATGTAATAAATTCAAAGTTTATCAAAATCCTTAATTATACCCCCAATTCAATTGTTTTAGTCGCGAAGTACTTTTTTATTTTCGAAACACGCGGCACAAAAGTATTTAGTATGCGCTCACCTTTATTCTTCGTCACGCCTCCTAATGTTAATCGTCTTGCAACTTCTTTTGTATGAGTTGCACCATAACCTCCAATTTTCTGCTCGTTTAGTCCCTTTCTCGTTCTCCAAAAATCCAATTTTTATCACCGGACTGCCTAATAACATAGAATACGTTTTCCATAAATCGATGCTTCCAAAATTTTACACAGGTAAGTGCTGGAATTTTCTTTTAATTTGCACTTATTACTTATGTTCTTTCTACACACACGTTTCTTATCACAATTTTACTTTTTTAGATCTCCACAATCTATATTGATTCTTTAATCAATTAATCAATTTTTACGGAGCACCAAAATTGTACGTGCTTTCCGTTTCACTCGCTGGCGCTGGTGGGAGACTATTTATTTATTTTTTCGTTACCCAGGTTATCCGAAAAAATATCCTTTCTGACCAAACTTGATTTTGTGTTTTTTTTCATATCAGCTTTTCTCATTGGTAGGTTTTTATTCGCACTTTTGATGAACGTTATCATTTATTTAAATGTTCTCCCAAGCCTCGGATTGATGTTACCGCTGCACTTCGCTGAACCGATTTAACAACCCACGTAAAATCTCTTTTTATAGCACTTCTAACTAACAATAATTTTTTTATATAATCAATTTCTTAAGATCTAACATTTTTTATTATTAATTTGTGAACATGATTTCAAATACAATTCCTTCCTTCTGGGACCTTTTTATTCTTTTACCTTTTTGTTTATTTACAACCGATTTAATTGTATTGCTTTTGTGAGATTTCGTAACATCGAGAAATCTTCCACTTCTCAAAAAGAGCTTTCATGCGATTTGTAAAAGTTTATGAGCATACCTAATAATTAACTCTTTATTGACTATTTGAATCACCGCAATATGTTTGTTAATTTTGTTTATATTATTATAGTTTTTATCTATTTGTGGTTTTCTTGTGTCTATTTTCACCATATCGAGCAATTTTATTTACAAACCTACGCCCAATTTACATAGTAAATTTGCGACCGCTGCGCTGTGCTTAATTGGCAATAAGTGTTTTGCTTTTTCAAAAATTAAGGGTCATAACAAGGCTTTTGGAATATAAGAAGAAAGTGAAGTACAAGAATACCTCAGTGCTCCATTCCAAATGGATCTTCCTATGCAAAATTTTAAAGTAAAAGAAATAAGGACAATCTTGAAAGAAATATATCCAAAAAAAGCTCCCGGTTATGATCCGATGACTGGAAAAGTGCTACAAGAGGTAAACAAAAATTGACCAACATTTATCGTTCAAATTTTCAATGCCATCATTAAATCAAGTCACTTCCCAAATCAATGTAAGGTTACGCAAATTGTCATGATAGCCAAATCTGGAAAAAAAACTAGATGACTTAAAATCCTACAGGCCAATCAGCTTGCTCCTGGTGCTCTCCAAGGTTTTTGAAAAGTTATTGCTTAAACATTTAAAACCTATAATTGAAAACCGTAAATTGATATCCAATCACCAATTTGGAATTTGCAACTCCCATGAAACTGTGGGACAGGCACAAAGGGTAGTTTGGATAATAAAGATCTTGATGATAAGCGATATTGCTTTGCGGCATTTCTGGATGTTAGTCAGGCATTTGACCAGGTATGGCATGATGGGCTACTATGCAAACTAAAAATATACCTTCCACATCGCTACTTTCTAATTATTAAATCCGGTTCATATCCGGATTCTGCATTCAAGCTCTAACCATGCTCAAACGTTTGACAACAATTTCATCCCAAAATTCCATTTGGGGGGGCAACGTGTCAACAGCCCCCCTCCCCCAAAGTTTTCGCGAATTACTCCGTGACCTTTGAGGCTCAAACAATAGGAATGGAAGCTCATTCAGGCTCTAACGATGCTCAAACGATTGACACTAATTTCATTAAAAAAATCGTTTTGGGGAGGGGGGCAGTGACATGCACCAGACCCACGGGTCCATTTTAGATCAGTTCCTTCAGATATCCGACTTAGTTACGATATAGCCAGTACGCCCTACTTTTGAAAGATTTTAAATACCTAAACAATAAGCCATGTGTAAGTAGTATACAGAGGCAATACAAAACAAAGTTCTCATTATGTAATTCCAATGTATCTTGCTCGGAGCTATTTAAATTCGTAAATAAAAATTAAACTAGCCCAGCACTTTCAAAATAAATTACAGCATTCGCCAGCACTTCCCAAACACTTCCGATTGGCGTTAAAAAAAATTAAAAATTCAAAAATGGAGGGGCCAATTTGACGGACCCCTATATTCAATCAACTCAGGAGTTCCCCAGGGAAATGTATTGGGTCCCTTTCTGTTACATTTGTTGGAGATTGATTCATACAATTTCCAAATGCTATTTATTTTTTATAACAAATTTCTGAAGTCTATTTTAATTTTCACCATCACGTGTATATATTTTCTGTCAAATTAATTGTATTAATTAATTTTTTTTTTATTAAATTAATTAATCGTAAAGTTTATTGCGTGCGATTATTAATGGGTGGATACAGTGGCGTACCTAACACTTTTGCCGCCCGGGGCGGCTTCAAATTTTCCGCCCTTTTAAAGTCAATCAAATGATGGTTTTTATTAATTGATAATAGTTATTTATGTATCAAGGGCACAATCAATAGATTACAGCACCGAGGGTAATTTAAAGCCCGACGCGTTAGCGGAGGGCTTTAAATTGCCCGAGGGCTATAATCTGATTGTGCCCGTGGTACATACAATGTTTTATTTCATTTTGGTACTTGGTACTTGAATTGTCAAAATTGAAGAATTAAGTATTTTGAGAAAAAATGTCATGTCATTTTGTTTGTGCTATGAATTTTTGGTGTGCCATACTTCCTATGGCGAGAAACTTGGAGGGGCGAGAATTAATTTTTTTATTTAGCAATAACTCGAAAACGGCACTAGATATCGAAAAACTGAGCAAAACATTCTCCCCCCCTCGTAAGGCACTCCCCTCCGTGAATTGTCGGTAGGAAGGCATATGTAAAATTTCAGATCGATCGCGCAAAAAAAACAGAGTCTGGACTAACTCTTTTGTTTTGATATTGTTGTCATTGCTTAGCAACTTTATAGGCCCTCGGGCTATAAAAGCCATATTATGCCCCCATTTCCGTGCTAAAAAACAAGGTTATGATACCAAAATTAAATAAACATAAATAGACGTCGCAGGTTCCCCACCAATGAGAGAACAAGTTGTTTTTTACAACTTAAAATATAAAAAATGCCGCCCCAAAATATGTACCGCCCGATGCGGACCGCACCACCGCCTCCCTTTAGGTACGCCACTGCACGGTGGATAACACAAATACCCACAAGGTTATTATTTGCCAAAATTAAGTACAATATATCACCACAAATATACAATAATCCTCCCCACTCAAGTAGAGACGAAATCCGCGTAACGTTCCAGCACTCGGCGGTTGCGACTTGGCCTTCTTGTTTTACTGCTTGTGGCTCCGCTACTTTTTTATCGGCAAATCCGTGATTGGTGCCTCACCTTGTTCTTCTAATTCTTCCACTCAGGAAGAATCCAAAAAACAAAATCTCCCCAGGAATTATCTAGAAGCGGTGAAGAGGGCGACCATCAGCAAACCTCGGAGCACAGTACAAAAGAAATTCAAAATTATTGTATACCCTGCAGAAGGAAGCTCTTGCCAGAATGCAGAAGAAACTAAAAACCATCTAACAAGCATCCAATTAGTCGACCTTAATATTAAGGCGGACAGGTTATATCTAATCAAAAACAAAGGTGTCATGGTGGAATCCTCCCACCCTTCAATAAAGAAGCTAGTAGGCAACAGACTACTAGATGAGAAACAATAGATGGCCCTGGAGCCTGCAGCTACCAGGTCATCAATTGCAATTCAAAAGGCGGAAAAATCCATCTCCAAAGACCAGCTAGTACTTGAAATGGGTAGGAATTATCCTGAGGCGGTCAAAATGGCCGGGAGTTCTTGGCTCAAGAACATAAACTTCGTTCATGCCAAAGGGAAGACGCATAATAAATGGATCCTCGAGGTTCATCCCCTGGTTCGAGAAGCAATGATAAAAGATGGTAAATTCAGGGTAGCTTATAGAAGCTACAGAGTGCACGACTACATCGGAATCGTCCGATGCTTCAAGTGTCAATTTGGCCACACGGTCGAGTATTGCAAATGGGCTGAAACATGCGCCTTTTGTACTTCAACATAACACGCTTCACGCGACTGTGAAGTACAGAAGGATTTTGCCAAACATGTGTGCGTCAACTGTGTTAGAGCAAAGAACATTGACAACAAACATTCGACAGGATTTTGTGTAGGGCCCAATTAACGCTTCGTCTCGGATAATGGATACCTTCTGGCAATTTTTACGGAACCCTACTGCTACCAATCGGGAGCAGGAGGGTTCTGCCTTCCTTTCTCCCCAAACACCCGGACGGTAGCACTCTCCGACGACCTCTTCCGGATTTGTATCATGGTCAACGATGCAGTTGGAAATGAATTTACGTTCTCCTTCCTACCGCACGTTTCCAGCAAGTTCTTCACGGTCGCTTCCATTACCTTCAATAATAAGGTTGCAGCAAAAAAATACAAGGCAAAAACATCCTCACCACCTTCAGAGGTGAGGATGGGAGTATAACGGTAACACCGGAACAGACCCTTGCATACCTCATGAACGGACTACTCCCCGACGACGATCGGAGCACCGACGCAACCGTGGATCACCAAACGATGCGGTCGGATTTCGAAAGCCTACAGGGGGTCCCGCACTTGGAGCAAGTAAGGGAGATGGAGCGAGACGAACTTGACGAATTGGTCAAAAACACGCAAGTCAGAAAGGCACCGGGTTTTGATAACATTCAGTGATCCTTTCTTAAAAAGGTCTACGTTGTCATCAAAAACGTGATAATGGGTTATTTACAACTCATACTTAAAAGTTGCTTATTTCTCCAAACTGTGGCAAGTAGGAGTCCTCAAGATCCTGCTTAAAAACCTAAATAGGGAAACAAGCAACATTAATAATTACAGGTCGATCGCGCTTCTTCTTAGCGCGTAATTTTAGAGTAATACCCCTTATCACAATCGGTGTCAACACGGCCTCGTAGAGGAAAAAGTACGACACTTGCCTTAAAACATATTTATGAGAAAATCGACAAAACCAAGAAAAAGACTAAAAAAACTAAGACCCGGTTTTACCACCTCTAGTCAAAGTGCTAGTTGACGCTTGACTAATAGTTGACGATCATTTTGCAACAGTAAAATGATCGTCAACTATTAGTCAAGCGTCAACTAGCACTTTGACTAGAGGTGGTAAAACCGAGCCTAAGAAGAGAAAATACCCGAAAGGGTGAAGATCTCCAATGAAGACTGGTTGGTGGCAGCGGAAGAAATGAAAAACGTCGAATCCCGCTGTCACCAAGGAGTGGGGTTTTAGTCGGTAAAAATCCGACAGTACCACCCCACATCATCGGGGTGGTGTCTTTTGAACATTTCCCCACTCCCACCGAACGCAAAAAAAGGATGTGATTAGCCGCGGGTGTTTTGGCAGGAATCCACCCGATCGATCTGGCACTATTGCGACTACTGTCATGGCGTCAAATCAGAAACAAGAAAGCAACCACCTTTATGGGTGTAGAAATAGTTCTATTGGACTTCAAATACAGGGCGGACATAAAAAATCTAATTAATGGGTTATTACTATCCGAATGGCAGCGAAGGTGGGACGAAGGAGTGGTGGGTAGAATTACCCATCAGTTCATCCCTCAAGTGAAAAACAGAATGGAAGGAGACAACTCGTTCCAACTTGCACAACTACTCATCGGGCAATGCGAGTTTGGCCGGCACCTTAAGCGATTAGGAAAGTCGGAAGACGGGCCATGCCCGGAATGCGGGACACTCGATGAACCTATATATGGGGTACAGGAGTGTGATTTATACAGTGAAGAACAGGCAGAGGTAGCGACATATCATGGCATCCACCTCCCTGCACGCCCCGACCAGCTGTATTTGGAAACACCACCTGATCTTACGTGTAGGTTCATAGAGGCTAAAACAGTGCAAACACAGGCCGAAAGCGAGGGTGAACAACCCGACGCTGACCTATTAGAAAGTAACTGGAATTAAAAGAAGCAAGGACCAAGGCTGGGTTTAACCCGTGAAGCTTAAAAATCATACCATGCAAAGAAAATAAAAATACGATACCCATGAACTAACCATACCGATAATATAACTAAAACCTAGGCAACCCCAGGGAAAACGTAGAAAGAAAATAAACCAAACCTATGGAAAGGTTAAGAATTGTAAACCAACCCCCCATATGTTATATGATTTTAAATCCATAAGAAAAAATTATTACTACCTAAGGCAAATTTAGACATCCCGTATAAAACACCTGCTGGAATTAATTATAACTTGTAAAGATATATTATGTTTGATTCAAATGCATTTTTAAAATCATGGAATTTTTAAATAATAGCACTTAACATAATGCACGATTGGTTGCATACCGCCCCAGGCTTTTTGAAAATTACAGTTTACTGCAAATAGAATCTGATAAAATTAAGCATGCAATTATGTTTAACATTTAAATATACAGAGGCAGTTGGTGAAAGGCTGACTTTCTGAAATCTTCACCCTTCCTACAAGAAGGGTCATAAAATTTTTGCAGAATATATACCGGTAACCGATTCCGATCCGAAAGTTAGATATCCGATCCGAAAGTATCTAACTGAAAGGTCATCCGTCCGGCCGATGCATTGTTTATGTTCCTAGACATTGTACTCGACATTTCCAAATCCTCCGCTTTCGTTTATGTCTCTAGACGTTAGTAATTTCCATCACTTGTTTGTTTACGACTCTAGACAAGCATACTCGCTGCTCCGATCCTAGCTTGCGTTTAAGTTTCTAGACGTTAGTAAACCCCATCCAGGTGATTGTTTACGTCTCTAGACATTCATGTCCATCTACGAAAAGATAATCCTGTTGAATAATTAGTTCTCATCAAGAATTAGTATTCACCTGTGATAAGCAAATCTAATTTGCTTCCGGAGTTAATTTATTGACTTCCACCGTACTTTCAAAGTTCCGAGTAAGAAAAATCACTTGCATTGATTTTCCCGATTAATCTTTTTACCGAAAACTTCAGTAGCTTGAAACAGATTCCGCCGTCAAGTAAAAATCCGATTAAAGTAAAACTGTTTTATTTCATTTTCACAGGTAGCAAACTGATTTGATTTAGATTCAATATTAACTGTCAACGTTATTAAAGGTTATGTTATATTTTGTATGTACATAAAATACTCCAGTGGCGTACTATGTTCAATTTCAGAATAAAGTAATTAAATTGTGCAAACCATTTTTATTTAAAGTAAAATATATTGTATATAAATCATTCAATAAATCCTATGTTACATTTTCCGAAAACAACTCATTGTTTTATTATTAGTTTAAAGTTTACCTATAAAAACTTTTGGCGCTCGAGTTTAAAAGAAGTAAGTGCAAAAATCGACAAGACGTCCTAAAAACCCTGGCTACCCAAAAAGGCAATTTGAACGACCCAAAAAATCGTTACAAATTTTGGCGCCCGAGCAGGGACATTTTTTTTGGTCACTTACACCGAGTTAAAAGCTGCTGTTTTCGGTCAAGGGAATCAATCTAATACCTATCTCCCTCCGATCCCCGATTACAATTTTTTGTTTTAGAAATGAGTCTCGCTGCAGAACCAAATCTAATCATGCTGAAGACCCCGGAACCGCAGAGAAAGGAAGCCAACCCTCTGGACTCACCGAATCCCGCCGAAACCAACTTCGCATGGTTGAATGTGTTGAAGAAGCCGTCTCTTGTCGGTTTGGCTACCGATTGCGGACTCGTCCCCTACGGTACCATACCGGAATTGAAGGAAAGAGTAAAAGAATGCTTCCTAACCGGGAAAGGAAAGAGACCCACCATTACTCTTCCAGGAGAAACCAACAAACCCGCCGAGATAACAAGATCCCGTATGAATCCCGCCGAAGTATGCAACACTGTCCGGAAGTGGAATCTCCGATTTGATGGAAAAGAGGATCCCATCTCTTTTCTAGAAAGAGTAGAAGAGCTAAAAGAGAGCTACCAATGGCCAGAGGAAGAGCTGCTATCAGCACTGCCAGAACTTTTTTATAGCAAGGCCCTGCTGTGGTATCGAAATAACCGAACCGACTGGACCAATTGGCAGCAATTTCTGGCCACCTTTCGCCAACATTATTGTCCCGACCATAATCGCTTACAACTGGGAGCGGACATACTCAATAAAAAGCATACCACAGAGCCAGTCTTGGACTATATCACAGATATGCTGACTCTGATGAGAAGGTATGGCCGATACTCGCCGACGGATCAAGCCGAGATCATCCATAACAACCTACGGCCCGAATTTAAAATTACGATAAGGAGAAAGGACTTCTCCACCGTACCCGAACTAATCCTGTTAGCGCAAGAAACCGACCGAACGCTACAGGAAGCAAAGAGGAGACCCTCGAAAGGCATCCCGGTCTTAGCCCTAGAAGAGACATCCGACAGACTAGAACCGACCCCGCCGAATCGAACCCACATCCCACCAAGGTACGATAGGACTTCATCCAGAAATACCACTCCCGGTGACAGATGCTTTCGATGTGGAGAGACAGGCCACTGGAAACATCAGTGCCAAGGAACACCCCGAATAAGCTGCTCCCGATGTGGGAAAAGAGGTATCATGACCCGAGACTGTCATTGCCCAGCCCGTTCGGGAAACGAACCGGGTCGAAGGAATTAATGAGACAATCCTTCCACCGACCGGCCATAGTCTCCTCCCTCCATCCCCGACTGGATTACAGTAACCTGGAAGACCACCGTCCTTACGCTTACGTGACTTTCAATCAACGAAAATACCGTGCCCTAGTCGATACCGGTGCCGCCGAATGCTTTTTGGGAAAAAAGATATTTTCCCACATAAAGAAAAGTCACAATGGGGATAATCGACCCCACCGACGAAGGGTAACATTAGCCGACGGAAGGACGGTACCAATAAGAGCCCGCTTCCAGATAAAAGTGACCATAGGCCCCCGAACTGTCATCAGTAAATGGAACTATGTGCCGGAATTAACCACGGAGGCCATAATAGGCGTGGACCTATTAACCCAGCTCCACGCGGTCATCCGACTCGACCCCCCCCGGCTGATTGTACCAGCTCCGGCCCGAACAACGCCACTCAACCCCCTCCGATCCGAACCAGAAGGCGAACTGGAACGCCTTAACCAATTTCTAGAGCAAGCTCTACCCGCACTGGAAGGAGTAGCCGGACCGATTACTACCTCCTATCACCAGATCCGGTTAAAACCGGGAGTCACCCCTATCAAACAGAGGTACTACCCCCGCAACCCCAAGATGCAAGAAATAATCGACGCCGAAGTTGATCAGATGCTGAAAGAAGGAGTCATAGAGCCTGCACAAAGCTCGTGGAGCTCTCCAGTTGTTTTAGTAAAAAAACCCAACGGGAAATATCGATTCTGCATCGATTACCGACAACTGAACGAAGTCAGCATCAAGGACGCATACCCGTTACCCCATATTCAGGCCATCCTCGATAAACTCCGAGGAGCCAGATACATCAGTACCCTAGACTTGAAAAATGGATACTGGCAAGTCCCACTGACCGAAGAGAGCAAAGCGTATACTGCTTTCACCGTCCCCGGAAGAGGGCTATACCAGTTCCGGGTGATGCCGTTTGGGCTCCATTCGGCCCCCGCCACCTTTCAACGGCTGTTGGACAACACCCTGGGACCCGAACTGGAACCACACACCTTCTGGTACTTAGACGACATCATCATCGTAAGTACCACGTTTGATGAGCACCTTCAGCGATTATCCGAAGTGTTCAGCCGCCTAAAGAGAACCGGACTCAAGCTGCAGCCCGAGAAGTGTGCCTTCTGTAAACCCGAACTACGATATTTGGGCCACGTGGTCAACAAAAACGGTATCAGCACCGACCCCGAAAAAGTGGAGGCGATCCAGAAAATTGAGCCCCCCGCTACCGTCCGACAGGTCCGCAGTTTTCTAGGAGCCGCTTCCTGGTACCGGAAGTTCATCCCGAACTTCTCCACTTTGGCCGAACCTCTCACTTCGCTCCTACGAAAGGGGAAAAGGTTTCTTTGGGACGCGGACCAGACGCAAGCTTTCCAAAAACTGAAGGACACTTTAACCAAGGCGCCGGTCCTGGCATGTCCCGATTTTTCCAGGCCATTTGTCCTACGCACCGACGCAAGCTACCGTGGACTAGGAGCCGTCCTGGAGCAAGAATACCCCGAAGGGTACCGACCCATCACATTCATCAGCCGAAGCCTGCTCCCAGCAGAAAAAAATTACTCCGTTACCGAGATCGAATGCCTGGCCGTCGTATGGGCGGTCAAGAAACTGCGCGGCTACCTCGAGGGTTACTCCTTTACCATCATCAGCGACCACCGTAGCCTGCGATGGCTGAAAACTCAGAAGAATCCGACAGGACGACTAACCCGGTGGATCCTCGAACTCCAACAATACGATTACACCGTCGAATACCAGCCGGGAAGAAGCAACCATGTGGCTGATGTATTGTCTATGAGCTACCAGGAAGAACCTCTACCCACGGTGGCCACCCTAAAACCAGACCCGCCGAAATGTCGTTGGTACCGATACCTGAAGAAGAATGTCCGCCGGCAACCGCTAAAGTTTAAAGATTATAAGATCGCACATGACCAGGTTTTCCGAAAATTTCCCACCACAAATAGTACCCTGACCGGAGAATTGGGATCCCCTTGGAGACGGTGTGTCCCTACGTCCGAACGACCGGCCATCTTATACGAAAATCACGACCAAATGATCGCCGGACATGCCGGAATAACTAAAACGGCCGCCCGAATCGGACGCAGGTATTTTTGGCCCGGAATGCTACGGGATGTAGCCAAGTACATAAAATCGTGCAAATCCTGCAATGAGTATAAACCTGCCTCAGGACCACCCGCCGGCCAAATGCACCCAAGGATACCCACTAAACCGTGGCAGACGGTGAGCTCGGATCTGATGGGACCATTTCCACGGTCCACCCGAGGGTACCAATACCTGTTGGTGTTCCAGGACACCTTTACAAAGTGGGTAGAACTCTGCCCCCTCCGAAAAGCCACCGCCTCCGAAGTGGGCCAAGCCCTAAGGCGACAAGTGATATTACGGTTTGGGAGGCCCGACCGACTACTAACGGACAACGGTACCCAATACACGGGCAAAGAAATCCGGCAATTAACCCAGGCCTACGACATCGAACATTGCTTTACCCCCCCCTACTCTCCGCAATGTAACCCAGTCGAACGGACTAATAAAACCATCGGCACAATGATTGCCCAAGCCTGCGAGAATCAACATCGAAAATGGGACGCCCTGCTACCTGAAATCCAGTTCGCTTTGAACACCGCCCAGCACGCATCCACCGGATTCTCCCCCTGCCTACTAAACCTCGGCAGAGAACTGTATTGTTCTAAAGAAAGGCTCGTCGACGGAGAATCAAGGGAGATTAAACAAACCCTACGCCAGTTGGCCGAATTACGAGAAATCGCCCAGACCAACCTCGCCACGGCCTTTAACACCCAGAGCCGATACTATAATCGCCGTAGAAGAAATCAACTCCCCCACATTGGAGACGTTGTATACCGGAAGCAGAGGACCTTGTCCAGTGCCGTTACGGGGGTAATTGCAAAGTTAGCCCCCAAATTTCAAGGTCCTTTTGTCATCGACCGGGTGTTATCGCCAGTAGTGGTGGAATTAATAACTCCCGAAGGAACGAACCGGATCCGAGTCCATGTAAAGGACCTGAAATGGGGGAGGTTGCCCAGAACCCCCGTCAAACCGTTAGCTGTCCCCGAAACCCCAGTAGAGGACGACTTTCCTCTACGAAGGTCCGCCCGAACGACCGAGAAGTCGATAAACTAAAGAAAACCATAAACTCCGATAAACCCAACATTACCTATGGGTTACGACCGAAAAAGTCGCTAAACTAAAAGGCCAAGATCCTGCCGACCAATCCGATTGGTAAACGACCGAGAAGTCGATAAACTCCGATGTCCTAAGGCAACCGAAGAAGGGAGTTCGACACCAGGGAAATCCTTCGGAGAAAGATTTCCCCCCCGTATAGCCAACCATCGTCCGCTACAAACTCCGGATTCAACCGTCAGCTTTCCGCCGATCCGTAAAAGAAGCTGCCGACGAATCACCCAGTAGTGGAGATGGGAAGGCTCCCGAAAGTGCGAACAAATCAACAACCCGCCATGTAAACAAAAATTTCCTAGGACAACCCTGTAAAAGATTTCGAAAAATTTCAATCGCCTGCAAAAGACCTTGCAAGATAAGAGAAAATTTATCAAGCAAATGGTGGAAAATTTTCACAAACGACGTAGTTACTTACAAGATTTCGAAGTGTTTCGTCGTAAGATGCCACCAATCCGCACCCAAAGGAAGGCGAAATCCGGCCAAAATACCGGAAACCTGTGGAGGAGATCCCACCGAGACGCCGAAGTATTACGGAGAAGACTGCAGGTCCCTCCTGCCGTAGGAGCACCATGGGGTCGAATACCTACCCGACCTACCTTGGTCACCAGCAGGACCTCCACCTCCACAACCCGGCCCAATTTCGAGGAAACGCTGCAGAAGATGGCCCAGCTGGACCTGACCACACCCAAGGTGAATCTTCCAGGAAGAAAGTCAGTGGTCCCGACGACCACTAGGAAACCAGCAGTCCTTCCCTGTACGAAAGAGCCAGGTAAGTACCGGACTTTTCGCCGACCAAATCGGCATGTTTTAGGTGTACCCCGGACAATCCGAGTCGCACGGGAAACCCAACCGTCGACCAAGAAGGAGGTTGCAGACCTCATTATCCGAGAGGTCCCCGACTCCGCCATTCCGGACTCTTGGGTCCTACCTATTCTCCAGGATCAGCCGGAGTCCAGGAGAGCGGAACCCCCCGTAGCCGTTCCAGAGAAGCCGAGCAACGCCTCCATTCCGGAGGCTTACATCATCACATCGCCACCCTTCGTCACCACAATCGGGGTAATCCAACGGATCCTCGATGACGGGATGAAGAAGAGTGGCCCATATCGTTCCATCGTATTGTGCGATGGACAGCTCCGGGAGTTGCGCGACCGCAGATTGAAACGGCTGCTCAAAAACGCTACCAACTAAAGCCGGCTGAGAAATTTTATTATTTTTTAATTTTTATTACTGGTGAGAGGTATATGTACATACAAAGTTCTTTTATTTTTATTATCATTTTTTACATACAGTTACGGTCTCTTTTTTTTCGGGACCCTCCGAGCTGTAAAGATATATTATGTTTGATTCAAATGCATTTTTAAAATCATGGAATTTTTAAATAATAGCACTTAACATAATGCACGATTGGTTGCATACCGCCCCAGGCTTTTTGAAAATTACAGTTTACTGCAAATAGAATCTGATAAAATTAAGCATGCAATTATGTTTAACATTTAAATATACAGAGGCAGTTGGTGAAAGGCTGACTTTCTGAAATCTTCACCCTTCCTACAAGAAGGGTCATAAAATTTTTGCAGAATATATACCGGTAACCGATTCCGATCCGAAAGTTAGATATCCGATCCGAAAGTATCTAACTGAAAGGTCATCCGTCCGGCCGATGCATTGTTTATGTTCCTAGACATTGTACTCGACATTTCCAAATCCTCCGCTTTCGTTTATGTCTCTAGACGTTAGTAATTTCCATCACTTGTTTGTTTACGACTCTAGACAAGCATACTCGCTGCTCCGATCCTAGCTTGCGTTTAAGTTTCTAGACGTTAGTAAACCCCATCCAGGTGATTGTTTACGTCTCTAGACATTCATGTCCATCTACGAAAAGATAATCCTGTTGAATAATTAGTTCTCATCAAGAATTAGTATTCACCTGTGATAAGCAAATCTAATTTGCTTCCGGAGTTAATTTATTGACTTCCACCGTACTTTCAAAGTTCCGAGTAAGAAAAATCACTTGCATTGATTTTCCCGATTAATCTTTTTACCGAAAACTTCAGTAGCTTGAAACAGATTCCGCCGTCAAGTAAAAATCCGATTAAAGTAAAACTGTTTTATTTCATTTTCACAGGTAGCAAACTGATTTGATTTAGATTCAATATTAACTGTCAACGTTATTAAAGGTTATGTTATATTTTGTATGTACATAAAATACTCCAGTGGCGTACTATGTTCAATTTCAGAATAAAGTAATTAAATTGTGCAAACCATTTTTATTTAAAGTAAAATATATTGTATATAAATCATTCAATAAATCCTATGTTACATTTTCCGAAAACAACTCATTGTTTTATTATTAGTTTAAAGTTTACCTATAAAAACTTTTGGCGCTCGAGTTTAAAAGAAGTAAGTGCAAAAATCGACAAGACGTCCTAAAAACCCTGGCTACCCAAAAAGGCAATTTGAACGACCCAAAAAATCGTTACAAACTATTGCCGTGAAATAAAAAATAATTTTGCACACGTTGGGCGATCAATAAATATGCCGTGAACTACGCAAAAAAAATTACTTGTTTTATATAGCGGGGAAAAACAAAACGGCACTTTCTCTACCTCGGCTAGCTCAGAAATGAATACTCTTATTGTGGGCGTAATTTGGGTTCGATCGAAATTCATAAGCATACTCTACTGTTATTAATAATTTGTAACTTATACCAATAGAAAAGTAATGTAAATAGCATCTACCTGGAGCTTACTCGTACCTTGGAATTCTGTATGAACTTAAACAATTAAACCAAATAAAAATTCTTCAGCTACAACCTGTTTGTTTATTCATTTACAAAAATCCTTCCGAAACAGAATTATCAATTATAAATTTTAACAAATTAAGTGTACATAAAATGTTAATGATAACCTAATCTAAAACCCCAAATATTTATCGCACTTATTTAAATTTAATAATGTCTAACGATCGCTTTTTGTATAACGCGCGCAAAAAATACAGTCTTACCACTTATTATGCAATCCAACGTTGTAGGAAATTCAGTATTCTTCAGCATGCAGTGTCAGTTGTTTACGTTCACCAAACTTCTCCTCGGTGCTGTTGATCCATTTAACATTTGAACCGCAGAAGAAAACCAACTATTGATACTTCACTACGTCTTCCAAAAATGTATAAAACAATCGCAGGTAACAATTTACATTCAACTTTTAATCTTTGCTAATTACTTGTATTTTTAGAAATCTTCTAACCAACAAATCACTTGACAGCGGTACTCAAAATTATCCTTATATTTGATAACTACATGACGTGTGAAACTACGTGATCTTTCCTCGCTGGTTACGGCTGGAATCCGTTAACAAAAATACGTGCACTCTCTTCGTTCGTTACGGTTAGAATTCCTGCTTGCTCTCGTTAGAAAAATCTTATCTTCTTTTCCCATCCAATTATCGTGGAGACGGCGTAATTGTAAATTTTCAAACTCGTAAAATTCAACTTTTGTCGTCCAACGCAACTGTTGATCCATTCACTATTTGATCTTTAAACACTACTGAATTCACTATCTTTAGACGTTCAATCATTACCAGGATCACTTTTAATTTGATATACGCGCCTACCTAACTTAACAAATTTTTGTACTTAACTTGTTATTATGTTATATCTGACCAAATAAAATAATAATTCATATATAATACTGTTTCTAATAACTATGTATTGCAGAAACAGATCACATGGTGAAGAAATTCCATTTTTGTTCCTCTGTTAATTAATCAAAACAGCTAATTTTTCAACTTACGAGGCACTCGTCAAGTTCAAGGTAGAATCTTGTCAACAAATTTGATATTGAACTTTCATAAATTTTACTTTTTTAGTAGATGTATAGTTTGTTTCACAATAATTGAAATTAAAAAAAGTCATAGAATCAAATTACGTTGATATAAAAGCGTACGAACTATGTGATAAGATATGCTGTCGACCAAGCATATTGCAATGTTGGGGAACCACGTCAATAGAAATACGTTTATTTAAGGTTCAGAGAATTTGTTAATAACAAAAAAGCATGGACTTATCTGAACAAACAGATAAACTTTCGTCCGACACCAAGAATTTGAGCTCAGTATCATTTAATTTGAAAAGCGAGGCTTGAAACAGGTTAATAAAAAATTAATTTATAATGTAACGCTTAATTAATTCCGTTGATATAAAATGTTTATTAATAATACAAAATCAAAATTGTTCAGTCATAAGAAAGGTAATTCAAAAGTCAAAATATTGTTAATGGACTAATTAATATAAAATTTGTGTTAGCAGTAAAATTTAAATAAGTGATATAAAAATATTACGCAAAAGTTCGGAGTGTTTCGATTTAGTGCACCAAAAACGGATAATGCATGTCCATAAATTTCATGAAACCAATCACGAGGCGGCGAGGAAGATTTATCCAATCTAAAAATAAAAAAATTATTTTATTAAAATGGTAACAAGTCACGATGAGCTGAATACAGACCTGTAATCTTAGAAGGTCAAAAATGGTATTGATGTTTGCATCGACCAATAATAAATAACGACGAAAAATCAAGAGGCGATGATTTTCGAGGCGATGAAAAAACAAACAATTGAAATCGCTCTACGTTTGATTAACGATAAATGGCGTTGTGTTTTATGACCACTGCAAGTAAAAATAATTAAAAGTACAGAAAATTTAAGTAAAGTCGACGAAAATTAGTGAATATTAATATAACAAGTATACTTACGTTGTAATAAAGTGTTTTCCAATCGAAATTATAAAGGATTTAGAATATTTTTACAAAAAACGAATTTCAACTACACGTGGTTTGTACAAGGCACCAAGAAAGTAATCCGTGCATATCAAGATAAGAAATAACCATCGGCGTGTCGAAGTTTAACAATCTCATGGTCAAACATCTTATGCATAAGAAAAACCCTAGATCTTATAAAGGTAAATTCCCATTAAACTTTATTTTCGTAATAAAACTCAGTGAAAATTTCGGACAACATAAACGCGTGCTTTTCTTCGTTAGTGCCCATTCACAATGGACGTAAGCATAAGAATTACATAAGCATAACATAAGCATAAGAAATACATAAAGTTGGATACCTGGTTTTAAATGGGAGCGTTCACAATGCAGTTACGTAATTGTTATGTTTAGGGAGGCCCATAACAACAACATAAGAACTACATAAGAAGTTGGAATATTTCAACTTTTACGTATTTCTTATGGAAATTAAGCTTAATTTGAACGATGCGCCGTTTTTCACGCAGTGAACACACCTTCTTGTGTGACAGTTCAAATAATAATATAACCTAAAATTGTACATTCTTTTGTAAACGCTCTAAAAATTTATAAATTATAAATATATTTATATTTATAAATTATAAATAAAAATAAAATATATATTTGAATGATGCTCCGTTTTTCTAACCAATAGAAACGTTGTCAGGGTTGTTTTTTCAGATGGTATTTTTCAATTGAATTTTTTTCAATTGAATTTTTCAATTGTTCAGATGGTAGTAGATCCATTCTTAACAAACGATATAATTACTTAAACGACGGAGAGGTTATGTCACAAAATAGTTTCGTGTTGAAACTTCATAGCGCCTGCGCAGTTTTTTAATTTTTATGTAATTCTTACGGTCATTGTGAACGGTCCCATCTTATGCTTATGTTTATGTTTTATGCTTATGCTTATGTAATTCTTATGCTTACGTCCATTGTGAATGGGCACTTAATGTTAAGAATTTTTATTAATAGGATTAATATTAAGAACTGTTTAATTGATAAACCATTTATTTACTTTATTTTGTGTAATAAAAATATAATTGTCTTTACAACGGAAGATATTTTTTTGATCTGTTCCGAATCCAAAAAAATTTGATTTAGCATTACAGTTATTGGTCCCGGAACGAACCCAGACTGAGAGAGGTAAGTCCATGCACACCGAGACAGTTAAAGCCGAGGTATTATAATCACATTATTTGTAAATTGTGTAAAAGTTAAATATTTCTATCGACGGGGTACATTTACGTGCACCCGTACATTGCAAAAAATTAATAACAACGAGAAACCTTATTAGCTACGACCGTTCAGAGCAATATGCATTGCTAAAGGCTGGCGCGAGATTAAAATAATTAACCTTATCTCTATATATTATGTTTTGTTTATAGTTTGTACGTTTTTATATCAACGTAATTTGATGCTATGACTTTTTTTAATTTCAATTATTCTGAAACAAACTATACTTTTGAATCGATTAGCCCAAGTAGTATCATCGCACTATATTAAAGAAAAACTGAAATCTCCGCCAATTTGCGGGATTATTTACTTTTGGTAATGTCTTTTGTTTTATAATTTTATATAGGTATACATAAATATACTTACTGATTATTGCAGGTGATCCGAAGGATCTGTCCTGTGTGATGAAGGCCATCGAATGTGGGTGCTTGTATTGAATCACCCGACCTCGTGTCGATAAAACTGTCCAAGGCCGAAGTTAATTTGCCCAGGGGGTTCGATCAGTCTATCAGATCCAAACGAATGTGCTTTGCAGCAACCTCCCAGTAGGCGACAGAATCCGGCCGATTGGAAGGTTTTTTTGGTGGCATCACAGAGGGTCTCACCCGCTTCCCCTGATTGCTCCGGGGTGAGGGTTGCGAGTTCTCTGAACGTACCGCTTGTTTTTCTTTTCACCAAATGGTGGTTTGACTAGTTTACCGCCCACTTGCCGGCGATTTAGATAGCCTTGCCTGCTCGTGAGAGGTACCATGCGCATTGGCCCCCCCCGCAATGGTAACTTTCGTCCCCTCCTGTATTCTGCGTCGTTTGGCTTCTGTCCCACAGACTCTGCGCCTTTTCAGGCGTCGGTCTGCGCTGGCATCAGCCGCACTGTTGGACGGGGTATCCTTAATGGACGGTAATATTATACCAGACCTGTTGGAACTAAAACCGCTCTCAGGCTGACTCAGCCACCAGGATCCCTTTATCCTACCGTACGGGTTACGGCGCACGACGCACGGCACAAACACGCAGGTAACTGTATTCGTCACGTTTTTCCACCACCACCGTCATCTCGGTTCATGGACAAGCCAAAATCAGGCGCAAAGGTTTTTTAGGTCTCGGCCAAACCCCGCGTGCCAAAACAAACCGAACATGAGAGAGTTTTACGTCCATAGCTCGCATCCTAACAAATGCAAACCCGCAGTTTCCACAAAACACGCAAAGCCCCTCACCACGTCAAGGTTCAGGTACATTCGAGGGAGAAATATATTATGTAATTAATATCAAACGAATTTTCTATGTAAGTAGTTATCAAAACATTAATTTTGGCGTATTCAAAATCATAGTTAAAATTTGATTGCATATAGACTGTTGAGTTTTAATTAGGAAGCACCTTTATATAAATATTATTTATTAGAGAATAAACACATTAAACAAAGAAACTAACTATTGCGCATCTATATACTATTATATAATTTGAAAGTGTCCGTCACCCTCGACAATCGGATCATATATAGAAAACTTTTTCAGTTGGTATTGCGATGTTCTTTGCTCTGCTGAATTGGCAAATCAAAGGAGTGAACAAGTTTTAAGTAAAATTTTAAATAAAAGTTGAATTATATCGAGAGATCATGCCAAGGCGATATTCGTATGTAACAGAATAAGGGTTCCGACAATACTCAAAGATTCAGCGAGTACAGGTTTTAGCAAGGAGATTGCACGAACGTAGCGCAGCGGGGTGTGTCAATCTCCGCAGCTAAAACCTGTACGAGATTAATCTTTTAGTATTTTCGGAACCCGCGTTGCTGTTTGGATGATAATTTCGTGAAGAAACGACACAACTTCGAATGAAAACGAATTTTTATATGAAATAAAAATCAAAAAATTTATATAAAGTAGTGTTTCTATGGTTATTATGACTATTTGAAGCATTAGAATTTGGAGATTAAATATAAATGAAGTAGTGTTTCTATGGTTATTCGGTAGCAGATTTGACAATTTAAAGCATTATCTTGTATGTCAGCTGTGTGGCGTAATCGTCATCGTACATGGTTTGCAATGTGAACATCCGAGGTTCGAATCTTGCCGACGACGAATTTTTATTTCATATAAAAAATATATAATTATTATCAAAACAATTTAAAATATTTAAATTGACCAAAGGTTATTTTAAATATATTCGTAGGATTATATCTACTCTATATATATAAAAAGATAAGGGTTTTTATGCAACGTTTTTATGCAACGTTTTATGCAACGATTTTATGCAACGTTTTCGATAATGGGATAATCTGACAACCAACAAAAAATCTATTATAATATAAGTCAACTGCAATATAAATTAAAAACCAAAATTGGAAAACATCGATTTATCAATTTAACAAGGTAGTTCTCCAAGATTTTCTTCGTTTTAAAATATAAGGTTGGGAATCCCTTATCCATAAAAAGTTTTGCAATATCATTGGCTATTGGTTAAAAAAAAGAACCAATCATTAATTTGATTTAAAATTGTTATTCAAAAACGTTCCATGAAAAGTTTGCACATAAAGTTTTATGTTTTACTTATACTACTCTATATATATAAAAAGATAAGGGTTTTTATGCAACGTTTTTATGCAACGTTTTATGCAACGATTTTATGCAACGTTTTCGATAATGGGATAATCTGACAACCAACAAAAAAATCTATTATAATATAAGTCAACTGCAATATAAATTAAAAACCAAAATTGGAAAACATCGATTTATCAATTTAACAAGGTAGTTCTCCAAGATTTTCTTCGTTTTAAAATACAAGGTTGGGAATCCCTTATCCATAAAAAGTTTTGCAATATCATTGGCTATTGGTTAAAAAAAAGAACCAATCATTAATTTGATTTAAAATTGTTATTCAAAAACGTTCCATGAAAAGTTTGCACATAAAGTTTTATGTTTTAATCTACTCTATATATATAAAAAGATGAGGGTTTTTATGCAACGTTTTTATGCAACGTTTTATGCAACGATTTTATGCAACGTTTTCGATAATGGGATAATCTGACAACCAACAAAAAAATCTATTATAATATAAGTCAACTGCAATATAAATTAAAAACCAAAATTGGAAAACATCGATTTATCAATTTAACAAGGTAGTTCTCCAAGATTTTCTTCGTTTTAAAATACAAGGTTGGGAATCCCTTATCCATAAAAAGTTTTGCAATATCATTGGCTATTGGTTAAAAAAAAGAACCAATCATTAATTTGATTTAAAATTGTTATTCAAAAACGTTCCATGAAAAGTTTGCACATAAAGTTTTATGTTTTAATTATATAGAGTAAAGAGTACGGATTATCTGACCCGTAATCAGATTATTGCTTTCATCGTATCATCGGATCATTGGATCATCGTATCATCGGATCATTGGATCGTCGTATCAAGAAGGAGAAAATTATTGACACTAATCCGCCCTAACCAAGGAGATTATCCTTATTAAAGGAGATTATCCTTATTAAAGGTGTACCAACTAAAACTAAAAACACTATATAAAAAACTACATTATTGAACTAAAAAAACAACCTAATAGAAACTAAACCACCACGACCACTCGAATTAAACCTGACATAAAGAATTAAATCGACGTTACGTTACTTTTAGTAACATTTGCCGAATTAACTTGCGATCATATTTCATCGAAAGTGCGATTATTACCGATTTTCTTACATATATTCATATCTACTCTATATATATCAAAAGATAAGGGATTTATGCAACGCTTTTATGCAACGTTTTTATGCAACGATTTCATGCAACGATTATATGCAACGTTTTCGATAATAGGATAATCTGACAACCAATAAAAAATTCTATTATATAAGTCAAAGGGAATGCAATATAAATTAAAAACCAAAATTGGTAAACATCGATTTATTAATTTAAAAAGGTAGTTCTCCAAGATTTTCTTCGTTTTAAAATATAAGGTTGGTAATCCCTTATCCATAAAACGTTTTGCAATTTCATTGGCTATTGATTAAAAAAAAGAACCAATCATTAATTTGATTTTTAAATTGTTATTCAAAAACGTTCCATAAAAAGTTTTGCACATAAAGTTTTATGTTTTACTTATATGAAGTAAAAGAGTACGGATTATCTGACCCGTAATCAGATTAATGCTTTCATCGCATCATTGGATCATCGGATCACCGTATCATCGGATTATAGCCTATATATAGGACGTTGATGCCTATATATTAATAAGTAAGTTAAAGAAGTTGTACTATCACGATCACAATTTGGAGAATTAAGTACTATAAAAGTAATTGAAGTAAAAAATAATTTAATACTATTGTCCAAAAATTACTACCATTCTACCTTTAAATTCAATAGCTGTTCGAGAGTTAACATCTAATCATTACCTTTCAACTTTGATCATATCACAAAATTTAATGAGATCCTGACGGTTAATACATAGTTTCGGCTAGAGATGAGGACTCATTTAAAAGTTATCTTTAACCAAAAAAGGATTTTACGTTTTCCGACTGTTATAATTAGCGGAGCTTCTTTAATTCTAAGAACAGATGGAATAAAAGCAAACAAAGGAGTGCGACCACAACGGGATACATCCTCAGATACTGAAAGTACACAGAAAGAAAAAAAAGACGAAAAACATCTACTGAACGTTCGAGAAAACACAAAACTCGACAGCAACAACTACAAGAGAAATAAGAACCTTCAACAATCAAGACCACCAGCAACAACTTCAACTGAAAGAAGCAGAAAAAGAAGAACGCTACAGCAACCATCGACAGATCTGGCTACTGTTTTAGAATCGGTACAATTACAAGAGGAACAAGAACCTTCAACATCAAACCCACCAGCAAAAACTTCAACCGAAAGAAACAGAAAACGAAGAGCGCTACAGCAACCATCGACAGATCTGGCCACTGTTTTAGAATCGGTACAACTACAAGAGGAACAAGAACCTTCACCATTAAAACCACCAGCAAAACCTTCAACTGAAAGAAGCACAAAAAGAAGAGCGCTACAGCGATCATCGACAGATCTGGTCACTGTTTTGGAATCGTAACTCCTCATGATGCGGGTGAAATGACCGAGAAATGTTCAAATTGTGATGCTATTTTTTGGAAAAATTTTGCAAGAAAAGTTTTTGTCATAATGGAAAAGTTAAACTGTCCAAATTATCGCCAGGATCCAAATTGGATACTGGCGATACATCTGCAAGCGGATTACCATTTGTACTACATAGACGACAATTTCCGATAGTGTTGGCATTCGCTATAACTATAAATAAATGTCAAGGGCAGAGCTTTGACAAAGTTGGTATAAATATCGATAGGCCTTTGTTTAGTTACGGACAGTTATATGTAGCATTATCAAGATGTTGAGCAAAGGATGGAATACAAATTCAAAGTACAAGCGACATAACAAAAAAATGTCGTATGGAAAGAAGTTTTATAACTCGCAAGATTTCTCATTTATATGGAATTACGAGGTGGCGAAATGGGGGTGGCCAAGAAGGTCATTGGCCGAGTAGTTAGAGCAATCGACTACTGATGCTAAAGGCATTGGTTCGAGTCCAGTAGGAGTAAATTTTCTTTCGGACTTTCTTTCCTCCAATGAACCGTCTTCGTGCTTCGGAGGGCACGTTAAACCGGCGGTCCCCCTGATTTGAGCTGATCTAATATGTCAAACAGGGTAATAAAAAAAAATCACCCCTACTCCCCATCGACTACGCAATCGCGGAACTTCTCAGAACTCGGTCATCGAACGGACGTCCCTGGTTCGTGGTGCCGGCCATTGTTGGGGAGTTTTGGTCGGTGGTGAGGGCGAGAGACCGCCTAACGGCTGCGGTCATACTTAGCAGTGTCGACATTGTGGGTCAGGCTGGGGGTGAGCAACAAAGTGGAAGCAGTACAATGGGTCCGGTAGAGTGGCCTAAGTGCGTGCAGGTTAATTACTTACCACTCCCCCTCCCCGGAAATCCAAAATCCAATGGGGGTGGTTCAACCGTAAACCGGCCGGGAATATTGGGCTGCGAAGCGGCCCAAGGGGGTTGGGCCGCCGAAGGCGGCCAGGGGGGCGGAGCCCCCCTAGTTTGAATATAAATTCCTAGGGTTCAATATAACTGGATATTGCACTAGGTGCACGATATGTATTCGTTTATCTACAATGTAAATTAACGCACGCTGATTGGTAGAAACGACCATCATGTGACACTGAATGCAATTATAAAATTATAAAATTTATATCATCAAAATTATTTGTTATTTCTTCTTCTTTCGTAGCGCTACAACCCCGGGTGGGTTAAGCGCACTGAAAAAGGTTTTCTTGATGACATTTGTTGTAACCGCTTGGTGTGATGAGTTAAAAGGACGATTATTCGCTTCAATTTAAACTCTAAAGTGCATCGTGTCTCCAATTTACAATCTTTCCTAAAAAAACATTATTTAAATGAAGTTTAAGTGTGGCAAAATTTATTAAAGTTACCGGCCAATGGAAAACTAGTTGGATAAAAAAAACAGGCAGGCGTTCAAATCAACAAACATTTATATCCTTGGTGACGAGTTTGTTTACCTTAACAACGATAAAATTAACCAAAGTAAATGGACGCAAAATTTTGTGCTCCTACAAAAAATTTGTATAAAATGTGTTTTAACACCCAAGTAGGGTTAAGTGAAGTCGATTTATTCTGAAAAAGGTTAAATTATATGGAAAATGTTAAAAAATATTAATACACTTACGAAAATACAAAATTTGGTATTGATGGCTGAATAAATAGTTGGATGATTTATGAAATTTGGGTACTGTGCAGTTGTTCTGACTACTCGAAACAAAATTTCTTCTGGTACACACTAAAGAACACAGTTAATATAAGAAATTCTCAAAATATAAACCGAGAATTTATTATCAAAATTTTGAAATAATCGATTTTGAACTTAGCTAATTTTCATATAATTCAGTGGTAAGATTAACGAGATTCGGGGCGCGTCGCTCATTCTGTGGTCGGTCCGTGCGCTATGAATGACCCTAACACTTAGAGTATTTCGAACCGGCAGTTGCAGCTCGTCTCTCCTACATGTAACATCGATTATTTTTTGTTTTTACGCGATTTTTTGGGGGTTTAAGATCCCGGTTGCCTTCATCCCGGTGTTCTTGATGGATTGCGCCTTCTCGTATGTTTAGCTCTTCCAGGGGCGTAGGGTAGGTTTTTTGATGCGCCCAATTCTGGCCAAGGCAGTTTTTTATGTATATTTAGAGACCTTATTCTTAAAATATTTTTGGTTCTAAAAAGAACCGAGTTTGTGACGACCGTGAACCAGTTATTTCTGCGGCAAAGAGATCCGGATTTGACGAAATATGTTGAGGAATCTGTCTTGCTTAGTTCTTCCGTACAAGGAACACCACATGTAATGGTTTAGATGTTCGGGTAGTAGGCGGGAACCCATCACACCCAGTCGACGGCAAAAAGTTTTGAGGGCGCCCCAGTACCCCTCCACCTGGTTTGTGCACACCCCGCATACAGGGTCCACAAAATTTTGGCTGTGGTTAACCGTTTTGTGGGTGTAGGGAGAAACACTACCGAGGGTGTTCAGCCCGGAATAACCCCTCCAACAATCGGTCCATATTTCCGTGCCAGGCAGTACATATTGTTGAATGAGCGCCCGCAGCATGGTGGCATCGCTTTTCTCCACGTATTTTACGATGCCATGCTTTTCGGTGCAGCTATACAACCCTAACACCCACTTTTGGGCTTGTGCGGGCATTCGGCCGACATTATACTTCCGCCGGGTTATCACGCTTTCATCAATCTGCACTACCTGGCCAGGACCACCGATTGCCAGATCGTCAGGGTAATTCTCGAGCTTCCAGGTGCATACTGCTCGGAGATCCGCGTACAGGTTGATTACAACCTTACGGGATAGCCCAGAGTATTCACTTGCCACCCCCGCGCGCATGTTTGTACACCACATCCACACAACCTTACCCACAAGCCTCGGGTGCAGGCGCGGCCGGTACTCAAAAAATGTTCCCTTGTTGAGTGAATAGACCCTCTTACAACGCGGACATCTAAACAATGGTTCAGCCAGAACCCCTTGAAATGGGTAATCCGACAAGCACGTCTGCAGGTGTTCCTTGCACAACGAAGATTAGACGGAATTAATTTCATATCTTGTAGACGGTCGACTATTTCACGATCGTCGCCAGCGAAAAGGAATGCAACATCTTCGTCACCATTCAAATCTTCAGGCATGTTTACGAGTCGACTGTACGTAGTGAAATGGTGCTACCGCTTGCCTGTCCCCACTTATATTTATAACTTCTGTGGCGGGCGGAGCCTATTCACTCGTTTCAATGCTAATTTTGGCGCCGGTGACAACGGCCCAAGTGACAAGTAATATCCAAAAATAAAAATCCCTTGGTATATAGGTCAAAAAAGGGATTAGTTACAATGTAAAAGGAGGATATTTGAGGATTTTTAAGAATTAATACCGAAATTTGAGTAAAAACCCTATGCGGTGGTCGGGATAGGTTGTCGGCCTCTTTTTTGCGTGGTTTCAAGAACTACGGACACGCCCCCAACATGTAATTTTGCAAAATTTTGGGTAATTAACGGCCTTTTTGGCTATGTTTTGATCCGAATGTATAACTGTTGTCGTCGCGGAGGTGATCATAAAAAAAATCCAAAAAAAGTGTGAAAATAAGGAAGTTGCATTTGTACGGGTCACTGATGCACACGAGTCGATGTGACATCGTTCGCCCGTGGTCCCTTGAAATCGAGTGAAATTTTTTCGCTCCGATTTGAAATTTTCTTTGAAATTCGGGAAGGTAGGGGTGTGATTAGTAGATATTAGTAATAAATATTCGCAAAAAAATGGAAAATAACACGTGTATTGCCGAAAAAGTGAAAAAATTAAAAAATTTTTTTCTTCGATTTTTGGGGTGTGCATTCGATAGGGAGGGTAATCCATCGTCAAAACCTACTCTTCCGGGGCGCCGCTCCGCTCCGCGTTGCACCCCTCCAGAGCGGTTTTGACTCTGGTTACTAGGCTAAGCATACGAGAAGGGCATCCGATCAAGAAAACCGGGATTAAGGCAACCGGGATGTGAGAGAACCTCGAAATAGCATTAAAAAGTATAGTCGCGGTATGGGGCAGTTACCTTTTACGTTTCACCCCCAAAAAATCGCGTAAAAACAAAAAATAATCGATGTTACATGTAGGAGAGACGAGCTGCATCTGCCGGTCTTTTTTTTCGATTTTCTGGACTGACCAAAATGGAGCATCCCGGCGTAGCCGGCCTTCTCCTTCATCTGAAAGCATACATTAGTGACATTGGAAATTATGGAGGCCGGTGGGCCTCGCGGAGTAGCGCTGAGCTAGACTGACTGGGAAATACCTGGGCTGTGGCTGTGGTGTATGAATATGAAAAGAGAGAAGTTAAATTACGTTATTGATATAGTAGAATCCCTAATTCGAAGATTGAAGATATCCTCGTAGAAAGTGGCTCCTACCTGAAAAATTTTTGACGGGTGATGCGAATTGCATCTACCGTCGTTAAAATGGTGTTGGTGCTAAGTGTATTAGAATCTGGGGGGTCATCTGCCGGTCCGTAAACGGCTAAGTCTAGTTCATCTCGCACGGACCGTCAACAAAATGAGTGAGATTCCACCCGCGCGTCAGTGAAACACGTAAAATTTACGATTTTCAAAGTGGTTTTTCTCTATCAAAAGTTGGTTTATCCTGCCATAGGAGTGTTACCATTGACTTTTAAAAACATTAAACTATCCGAAAATCGATAGCTAAAATTGAAATTCGATGTTGGATAAAAGTCACCCATGCCCTAATTTTAACACATTTTATGTACTTTTAAAAATTCGATTTTGGGGTTTTTTTTCAAGATTTCTCGCATGAAATTTTTTCTATAGCCTAAAATAAGCCTGTTCTTTAGTGTGTAGCTGAAGAAATTTTTTTTCAGCTAGTCAGAGTAACTGCACAATCGCCAAATATTTTAAGTGTTTCTAAATTTTTTAATGAGTTCTATGATAACAATATAGCTGAAATAGAAATTTGTTTAAAAATATTTTGCCGAAACACATAATTTTCATTCCTTCATAAAAAATTTCAACTTCAGACGAAGACTTTGGTAAGAAGCTCAGGGTTCCGAGAATACGTTTTTTAGTATGTTAAAGTACGAACAAGTACCTAACGAAATCCGTGGAAAAATCGCAGAAAACCGATTTTGGATTTTTGTGATCAAAATGTGCCCAATAATAGGCGTATTCTTATTACAAGTTTTATTTCCATCTCAGTTACGCAACTGAGACGAAGTGAGCTGAGCCGAACAGAGATTAACTGAGTCAAAGTGAGAAAAACATAAGGTAAAAAGAACAACTTACATATTACAAAATACATAAAACAAATTACATAACCTCTAAAAATACAAAATAGAAATTTATTGCAACCGGCAATTAAAATTAAAGAAGTAAAATAAGTACAATAATTAAAACCAAGATGTACGGTTTCCATTTATTTCTACAAAAAGTTATACGTAAAAAAATAAATACTGCTATGTTCCCTCGGCTTAGCTCAGTTTTATTTTTTTATCTTTTTAGCATAAGTGAACCCTTACCTCAAAAGTGACTTCTTTTGCTTATTCTGAAAAATGTAAATTTTGTGGGAATATTTAATTCCTCAATGATACGCCTTTGTTTAAATATGCTGATTTAATTTTATCACACATAAAAGAAATTATAATAAACAACAAATTCTTAAAAACTACGAACATAAAACAGTTAGAAAAATTAAATAATTTAAACAACAAATCTTATACTACGCGTGTTTTCCCCAAATAGTTTATTTTTACGTGGCCCAACAAAAAAGAAACCCGTTACTGTTATTCCGATTAAATTTTCACTCGCGGCTTTTAATAATTAAATTAGTCTTACCCCCGATAGGTGTCTCACTATTTCTTCTTTACATACGCTATTAGGATAGCCAACCCTGCTTCCGTTGTCTCGTGTTTCTTGTGAAAAAGTGTCCAGTTTATTCCAGTTAATTTCCAATAGTGACCAGTTTTGCATTAATCCAACCCAGTATCTCAGAATTTCGTTCAATTGATTTATGGTAAGTAAATTATTTTATTAATCTTGATTATTTAACAGCACTTTTTTATCACAGATTATTATCAACTTTTCTTTTCTAGGAATCCGTAAATATTTGCGTTGGTTTTTTAACCAAAATTACCGATTTTACTCTGGAACCGGCTTTACGCGTACATGCTCAATAGCACACATTTTTGAGACTTCCTGTTTATTCGTCGTCTCCTTGGTTTTCATTTGGCCGACTTCCTGTTTGTTCCCACTTGGATTTCAATTTTCAGGTAAGATCATTACGCACTGTTGATGGTTAATTTTTAATTAAACTGTCATTGAATTTATTTATAAATAGACTAAGAGCCAGTGAACAATTGAACTGTCTAATATCAGTAGGGTTAGTTTCGATTTCATTGCATCCTAGTCACATCACAATAATTTAATCCAAAGGTCTGGCTGCCATCCGATCTAACGAAAGGGTCGCGTCGCGCGCTGAAAGGGTTAAAAAAAACCAATGCGATTTTCTTATTCCAGTACGGCTGTTTTTTTGTGTCATGGTAGCCGATGATGGTTAGAACAAAATGGTAAAAATGCCAGACCCCTCGGGATTAACGAAGGTAGCCCCAGTCCGCAAGGAAGGGCGTAAAAGTATGACCACACTTGTGTGATATCAGTAAAGCTGAAAAAAATGTATTATTTGCATTACACCCTTATGATTCCAATAACCCATAGACAGACCAAAAATTCTTATCCGAACATCCCGCCAGACTCCGACAAAGAGCGGCGAATTTTCAGAGAATAGTTGCAACTCACGCGGTAGATACTTCTATTACTTTCATTAATATAAGGATTGCCATGATTTTCAGCTAAAAACAAACGCTTGCGTAAAAATAAAAGAACTCTCTTCTTTGCCGGAGTGTTCTGTTTTTTTCTTGTATAACCTGGAAAAGTTACCCTTCTGTTTGAATCGTTGAATTTACGATGCTCGTTGCAAGATTCCAGTGATATTTCGTTCATATCATGGCTGAAAGCCCGCCAGTTTGTGTAATTTGTCATCGGCATAGTGAAAAAGTATTACTATTCAATGAAAATACGTTGGAAAAGTGTAAAAACGTGAAAAAAATCCGATTCACAAACGGGTTAAAGTATAGAGATGTTGACATTCCTCTCGCTGTAAGTGCCGAAAAAGGATACCATCCTAAATGCTACAAGTCTTTCACGGCGCTGATGAAAAAGTATATCCAGACAAATATAAATGAAGAATGCAGCACGTCTTCGGTTATATCACAGCCATCCACCTCTGCCCAGGATATTCCTATTGTCGTAGATGATTCCGAATCACATGAAAAAACACTGTCATCGGCATCATCGCAGAATACTTCGAAGAGCTGTACACAAGGACCAACGAAAACATGTATGTTTTGTAATGCATCTCGGCTAAGGTTGAAATCCAACGAACAAAAGTTACATACCGCTGCAAGAAATACTTTCGAAGGTAATGTCATAGCACAGGCTACAGGATTTGAAGACTTTCAATTGTTGGAAAAAATAAACGCGTCCGATTATTTGAGTTACCACAATCACTGTCGAGTAGTTTATCACAACCAGTACCAATCAGCAGTTAGCTCACAGCGCGAACCAACTGCTTGGCACATGAAACGCAAGTACCACAAAGAAGCATACGATGAACTTTGCACTTTCATTGAAGAGAACATAATAAAAAATCAGAAATTTTACTTTCTGAACTTTTTAAGCAATCTCTACAACAGTTATCTAAAAGGACTACTAGAAGACAGTCCGGAGTTTGAGGAGAAATTAGGTACTGTACAGCACTTGCGGGAGAAGATCTTGAAAACCTTTGATCAACAAATTAAAATTCATAATTTGCATAATCAAAACGTAGTTGCGCACATAAACGCCGTTGTTGACGAATCGACGTATTTGTCCTTAAAAGAATCAAATGACCTCAGAGAAACAGCTCTTACTCTAAGGGACAGAATCTTCAAAATGAAGATCAATAAATTGCCCAAAATACTGGGTACAAAAGATTTGATCGCTGGAGAATGTTCGATTCCGGAAGAGTTACACGAATTTTTCCTCACACTACTCGGAGGATTAAATCAGCGACGCAGACAAAACGTGAATTGTCTCAGAAAAGTCAAATCACTCGCTGAAGACACTATCTACGCTACTAGGAACGGCCAGGTAAAAACCTCTAAGCACATCACTCTTGGTATGGCAATGAAAAGCCTCACAAGCAGTCGCAGGGTCATTGATATCTTGAATCGGTTCGGACATTGTTGTAGCTATAATACCATTGAGGAGCTTGAAACTGAAGCGACTTTTTCCTCCGCCGATTGTTCCAGTATTTGCCCACAGGGTATAACGTTATCTCCAGATCTTTGTATGGGAGTCGCATTCGATAACTTCGATCGGTATGTTGAAACTTGCAGTGGCAAGGATACTCTGCATGATACTGTAGGTATTATTTTCCAGAATATAACGGACATTTCTGACGTCGATGCTCAGGCAGACGGTGACAATGACGACGGTAATGAATTTGTCAACACACCAGGCGCTAGAAGGAGAAGATCGTACGAGGCGATCATTCCGGAACTAGAATCATATCCAAAGCGACCGAGGATGCTGGACGTACTACTTCCAAGTGATAACGAAAGACGCCTTTCAATTCCAGATCATTTGAAATTAATAAAGAAAGTGGATATACTCTGGATGCTGTCGCACGCTTTTGAGATACCAGACACGCCAATGTGGGTAGGATTCAATAGCAAGATAGTACAGGACAACAGCCCGAAGCAGAAAGTAACTTATCTCACTCCAATCAATTTATCCCCAACTGATATATCAGTCGTGTTAGAGACCATGTCTCAGGCTCAGAAAGCTGCCCAGGAATGTCACCAACCTTACATTCAAGTTACCTACGACCTAGCGATCGCTAAAATTGCCCTACAAATTCAAGCGACTGAGCAGCCAAGGTTTAAGAACGTTTTCATCCACCTCGGCAGCTTTCACATAATGATGGCATATTTCAAAGCTATCGGAAAATTCATCGATGACTGCGGTTTATCGTATATGATGGTTCAAAGCGACTTATTGGCGAGTGGTTCGGTCAATGGGTATATCAGTGGAAAACATTTCAACAGATGCAAACGATTGCACCCGATTGTAGCTGTAGCTCTCGAAATTTTGCACTTCAGGAATTTCGTAGAGCAGGAAAACTTGCAAATCGACGAGACTATGATATCAGGGCTTGTCAAATTTTCACAACAGAAACAGGTTAGTCCGACTATTGAAAATGCAGCTCTTGCGGAAATACTGAAAAATTACTCAGCCTATCAGGAAGCGACACTTCAAGGGAAACACGGTAAAACTGCACAGTTCTACGTAACTTACATGAATCTAGTGAATTACTACTTGATCTTGACTAGAAGCATTCGCACCGGGGATTTCGAGCTTTTCAAGTATATTCTGCCGAAAATCGCGAATCTCTTTTTCGTGTTTAATCAACCAAATTACTCACGTTGGTTAGTTAAATACCACGACAATCTGATGAAGATTGAAGATACCCATCCAGGATTGCAAGAACTCCTTCGAAAAGGTTGTTTTGGCATAAAACGTACCGACAAGCCTTTCTCAAGACAACCCATAGATTTGACTCTTGAACAGACAATAAACGCCGATGCTGCGCGGCGACTGACGGGTGTTATCCATTTCACGAACTCAATATCTGCTCGTCAGCGTTGGTCCAGAAGCCACGGCATCAGAGCAACCCTAATATCGCATGTCTGTGAAGAAGCTGGTTTACAAAAAGCACAGGACATTACCGCGGACCTCGAGCGACATCAGATCGAAAAAAATTCGGCTGCCGTGAAGAAATTCATGGACACTATTAATCAAAACATCAACCCTTTCCGAAACGATTTGGATAAGGACGTACTCTATAACATAGCCACTGGAAGGGCAGCAACGGATGAGATTAGCAATTTTCTTCTAAATGTTGAACAATCAGGAAATAATTTGCGTGAAAATTTCATTGCGGAATGTGCTACTGCGAACGACAGGTTCGAAAAACCCATCAAGAGAAATGCTGTAAACAATTTTTCAGCGGCTTCGGAAAAACGATTGGTCAAAGTTGGTAACAAAGTGCAGGAAGTGAAGATGCAAAGAGATTTATTCGGTCGTATGTTGGGAGTCTCCATCGAAAATAATATTGATATTGCCAAGATACTGTCGTTCCCTTTGACGCCTGTTCCGATGTCCATGGGTCATTTAGATGGCACAATGAACACGACAATGAAATCTACGTTCATGAAGTTATTGGAAAACCAAATTGTCAGCGGCCCGCCGCCGAGTATCGATGTCGTCGTATTCGATGGCTTCTTCATCTTACATCTGATCAAAGAAGTGCCGAAGACATTCGGCAACATCTCCAAAAAAATTTTGCAAATGGTGACCCGCTATCGCGCCCCCAGGATTGACGTAGTTTTCGATCGATATTTCACGCCATCGATCAAAGACAACGAACGCGCACGCAGATCTGGATTGGAAAACCGATCTTACGTTATTTCGGGCCCTGATCAAACAAGGCCAGCTGATTTCGGGAAAGAACTGAGAAATGCGTGCTTCAAAGAGGCACTCGTACAGTTTCTGATAAATCATTGGGCGAGCGATGAAGTTATACCGTTTATTGGCATCAAGACGATCCACTTAAACTTCGACAGATGTTACGCTTACAAGGTCGTGAGTGGAAAGATTGAAAAAACGATTGACGAAGAACTGTCTTGCGAGAAACATGAAGAAGCTGACACAAAAATAGTGTATCACATCTGTAATATTGATTATGCCGCCAACGTTGTCATCAGATGCTCAGATACGGATGTCCTGGTGATTATGCTCGGAAACATGGAACACTTAGCAGGCCCTGTGAACATCTGGATGGATGCTGGTACTGGAAACAATCAGAGATGTATTGACATCACGAAGCTGTTCAACAAATTAGGAAAATCGCTGGCCACAGTCTTACCAGGTTTTCATGCGATTACAGGCTGTGACTATAATCCAGCATTCTTTAAAAAAGGCAAAACCAGACCATTCACGATCCTTCAGAAGAGCCTGGAATACCAAGAAGCATTCTCAAGTATGAATGAGTTCAATTCAGCAAGCTCGCAAGATGCTGTGTTTTCCGTGCTTGAGAAATTCATCTGCCACATCTACAGCATGCCAGGCTTGGGGAACGTTGATACAAAATCTTTCCTTACTGCTCTAATGAGAAGTCAGCTCGGAAAAGATTAAGTCCACGCAGAAGGATAAACCATCTACTTTAAATTTGCGTGGGGCCCTGGTGTTAGGTTTTAAACTAGCTCGTTTATTGCGGCAGCGAGAGTCGTGGATCGTGTGAAAGAAACACCCCGGAGAGATCAAGGAAACAGCTTTGCTAACAACACAATTAAAATTAACAATAAGAAGTTCATTGTCAGAAGGCAAAGATATACGCGATGTCGGATGTAAGAGGTGTTAGCCGACCAAAACAAGCACAGTAGCAACGACATTGCCACCGAAAATCACTCCCAAACATAAACCAAGGGCACATTCGAATGGTTACATAAAAATCCCACGATAAAGTGGAACCATATCGAATCCCCAATGATAAAACAAAAGACAGCAATCTCGGTGAAATGCCGCACCCTGTATATGGGTCGAACATCGCAGCCTTTCATAAAAAAGAACATAAAAACAAAAATAAACACACAAAAAAATGTTCAACATAGAATTTCAAATATGAAATTCGAACCCATGTCAAACGCTTAGGAATTTCAAAGTCTTTGCATTTGACCAACGCCGGTTGATATTTCCTAGTGAAATTTAAATGCACAAATAAAACTCAATTAACAATACATAATTAAATATTATTATTAATTAAAATAATTATCAAAAAGTAAAGTTTAGCATTGGCATTAAAATTCACGTCTTCGAACGTGTGAGATTAGATAGAATATCTCATCGTGCATACAACGAAAAATACGGCGTATCAACTATCTCGGCCAACATTCGTACAAAAAAATATGCAAGACAATGAAACCCTTTGTAATAAACATATCACATAAAAAAATAAGACAGTCAAGGGTTAGTTAAAACGTAATCGAACACCAGATGTACGGCGGAAAATTTGGCCAAGTCGAGTAATGCATTTCCCTGTGAAGCAATCAGTTCAAATTATAAAAACTTACCGAACTGAGTAAAAAAATATCCTTCCAGAAAATATGGACAAGGTGGTCCGACAAAAAGATAACGACCTGGAATACATCCACAATTCAGCTACCACGAACGTAAAAAATCCCCATAGTAATGGGTTGGAGCGCAAACCATCCAAAACAATTCATGATGCGGAAAGGGACCCATCACAAAATCGCTACCATATTTTGTCAAAATTGGAACCAAAAATTGTTATCACTTCACAGTAAAACACAAAACCGACCGCTCGTACGAGCGCTAACCCAAGAAGTTATCGTTGCATGCGCGAGTTTTTTTCTCTGTCAAATACGTTCGCTATACAGAGTGCTACGAAATATGTCGCTAGATGTAAAAGTTGAATTTAATAAATTCAACGTTGTTGCGAAAAAGAGAAAATTTTTCGTAACACACCCCCGAAGTAAGATATCTGACCGGAGGTCAAGATAAAAAAATCAAAAAATTATTAGAGAAACGAAGTTGACAACGAACTGTAAATTGACGGAAAAAAACTTATTTATTTACTGTAGTGTGGAGGTAGTTTGTAGCAGTACTTGGTAGGAAAGAAATATTAAGCTTGGGTAAGACAAAAAAATGAGCTTAAATATTTCAATAAAAAAATAAAAAATCAAAATCTCTGAAAGATTGAGATAAAAAAATAATAATAATAATTGTATGGTTTAGTACACAATTGACGAAACGCCATCGTAAATCCGCAGAAGCGAAAACCAAATGGTAGAGCTAACAATAGCTACTGAAAACCATATAATAGGTGATTTTGTCTCAGATAAAAATCAATGAGTACAAAATGGGCAGCCCGCATTGGACCTGCACCGAAAAAACTGTGGGCAGCCCGCATTGGACCTGCACCGAAAAAACTGAACAGCTAGGAAAAAAAACATCTAGACTGTCGATAAGGAATGGCTCGCATCGGACCCATTCGAGAATAGTCGAACAAAAATATCTTCGAATTAATTCTTCTCTTCCAGTATGAGACAGTCATGATTCTCAACACATAGGAAGGGTAATTTGTCAAAACGACAAAATAATTAATAATTTGATCAAGAAACTTGACCAACAGATCGTCCTACCAAGACTTAAACAAATTTCCTCAAACCGTTGGAATAAATTCCGATGAAATAATTAATAGCTTGATGTTATGCTATTATTATGACGGGTTTTAATTATGTGCAAATATGATCTTAGATGTAATTAGACCAATTGAAAATGCATTACCCAACCTCCAGTTAGGTAATGGTTATGATTTCAGATGTTGTTAAACCAGTAGTGATCAAACATTACTATGTAATGTCGAATGTAATGTAATGTAGGATTCAAGATGTTATCGAACCCACAGTGACAAACATTACTAATGAAATGTATGATTTAAGTTTTTGTTAAACCATTAAGTGAACAAACATTACCCATCCTCCACCCTTAGTGTAATGTATGATTCAAGATGTTATTGAACCAATCAGTGACAAACATTACCCAGCCTCCACCCTTTTGTAATGTATGATTCAAGATGTTATTGAACCAATCAGTGACAAACATTACCCAGCCTCCACCCTTAGTGTAATGTATGGTTCAAGCTGTTATGGAACCAATTTGTTTACAAACAATTACTCCATCCAACCACCCTTTGGTATTGTAGATCCACGGCAAGCTAAAGGGATTTCACCCCCAGTAGCTTGTGGAAAACCAAAAAATAAAATTCGCTACACATAGCAACGAACAGTACACATATCAAGGTAAAAAAATTTACACATAACACTTTACCAATAAAATAATAATAAAAATTTTAATTTAAATCGAAGGTATAAAATAATTATAAAAAGTATTTTTCATAACCCTTCAAACACTCGGCATCAAGGAATTTACACAATCACCAAAAAAATATACGTTGAAACAATCCAATTACGGTGCGCGACTTAAACAACAACAGTCGTAACAGCAACCAAGGATCAACAAACGCAGTTGGCTTCAAAAAAATAATTCCGCCGGTATAAACAAAAATGTTTCATTCAAAAAAACATGATAATAAAATTGACAACAAAACAAAATTGCCAATAAAATAAAGCAAAAGCTGTTCCTGAAATTATCTCCGGGCATTCACCAAAAATATAGATGGAAATGAAGCAAACAGTAGCAAACAGAAGCAAATACAGAAGCTTCCACGCTTAGGGCGCCAGTGATACAAAACAGTAGCAGCCCCACGTTGGAACGACAGTGATACAATACAGTAGCACATACAGAAGCAAGCCCCACGTTGGAACGACAGTGATACAAAATCTTTCCTTACTGCTCTAATGAGAAGTCAGCTCGGAAAAGATTAAGTCCACGCAGAAGGATAAACCATCTACTTTAAATTTGCGTGGGGCCCTGGTGTTAGGTTTTAAACTAGCTCGTTTATTGCGGCAGCGAGAGTCGTGGATCGTGTGAAAGAAACACCCCGGAGAGATCAAGGAAACAGCTTTGCTAACAACACAATTAAAATTAACAATAAGAAGTTCATTGTCAGAAGGCAAAGATATACGCGATGTCGGATGTAAGAGGTGTTAGCCGACCAAAACAAGCACAGTAGCAACGACATTGCCACCGAAAATCACTCCCAAACATAAACCAAGGGCACATTCGAATGGTTACATAAAAATCCCACGATAAAGTGGAACCATATCGAATCCCCAATGATAAAACAAAAGACAGCAATCTCGGTGAAATGCCGCACCCTGTATATGGGTCGAACATCGCAGCCTTTCATAAAAAAGAACATAAAAACAAAAATAAACACACAAAAAAATGTTCAACATAGAATTTCAAATATGAAATTCGAACCCATGTCAAACGCTTAGGAATTTCAAAGTCTTTGCATTTGACCAACGCCGGTTGATATTTCCTAGTGAAATTTAAATGCACAAATAAAACTCAATTAACAATACATAATTAAATATTATTATTAATTAAAATAATTATCAAAAAGTAAAGTTTAGCATTGGCATTAAAATTCACGTCTTCGAACGTGTGAGATTAGATAGAATATCTCATCGTGCATACAACGAAAAATACGGCGTATCAACTATCTCGGCCAACATTCGTACAAAAAAATATGCAAGACAATGAAACCCTTTGTAATAAACATATCACATAAAAAAATAAGACAGTCAAGGGTTAGTTAAAACGTAATCGAACACCAGATGTACGGCGGAAAATTTGGCCAAGTCGAGTAATGCATTTCCCTGTGAAGCAATCAGTTCAAATTATAAAAACTTACCGAACTGAGTAAAAAAATATCCTTCCAGAAAATATGGACAAGGTGGTCCGACAAAAAGATAACGACCTGGAATACATCCACAATTCAGCTACCACGAACGTAAAAAATCCCCATAGTAATGGGTTGGAGCGCAAACCATCCAAAACAATTCATGATGCGGAAAGGGACCCATCACAAAATCGCTACCATATTTTGTCAAAATTGGAACCAAAAATTGTTATCACTTCACAGTAAAACACAAAACCGACCGCTCGTACGAGCGCTAACCCAAGAAGTTATCGTTGCATGCGCGAGTTTTTTTTCTCTGTCAAATACGTTCGCTATACAGAGTGCTACGAAATATGTCGCTAGATGTAAAAGTTGAATTTAATAAATTCAACGTTGTTGCGAAAAAGAGAAAATTTTTCGTAACAACGTAAATGAAGCAAGGTTTGAGATCTTCAAGAAAACTTTCAAGGCCAAGAACGTCAATGAGGCATTCAACAAAAAATTTAGAAATATTGATGCTACAAATTTGCCCCCATGCAAATCCGAGTTGTTGCAACAACTACTGCGAGCGCATTATATTTGCCATCTATGGCGAAATGCTCACCTGAAGAATCCTACCGAACTACGTCCGGATGATTACGGCTGGATCGAAGACGAGGGGGTGTACAAAATACTTTGGTTCGAGGGCGAACAATTACCAACCCTTGTAGCAGATGTCGTGATTCAACCCCCTCGTTCAGAAGACTATATTAACATCACAGGTATGTAAAAATGTCATGCGTGAATCACTGCAGATAAGCTGGTTTCATGATTCCAATCACTGAATATTATTTTACAGATGACGAGGATGTTGACGATCCTGACGACGATCAGGATTATGACGATAACGACGAATGAATACGTATCCTATCCAAACACTATTTTATCACAATCAAAAAGTACTGTGAAAAATAATAAATAACACTATAATATAATATATTAATGTCCTATCTAAACACTATTTTACCAAAATCGAAAAGTACTGTCAAAAATAATAAATAACACTATAATATAATATATTAATCAATGAATAAGATCATTTATAATAAAACATATAATAAATAATATTGTATAATAATATAATACGAATTATTAAATAATACTTACCCTGCATATTACGAAATTCAATAGCAGGAACACAGCGAAAGTTTCAGATTCTCTGAAAATTCGCCGCTCTTTGTCGGAGTCTGGCGGGATGTTCGGATAAGAATTTTTGGTCTGTCTATGGGTTATTGGAATCATAAGGGTGTAATGCAAATAATACATTTTTTTCAGCTTTACTGATATCACACAAGTGTGGTCATACTTTTACGCCCTTCCTTGCGGACTGGGGCTACCTTCGTTAATCCCGAGGGGTCTGGCATTTTTACCATTTTGTTCTAACCATCATCGGCTACCATGACACAAAAAAACAGCCGTACTGGAATAAGAAAATCGCATTGGTTTTGTTTAACCCTTTCAGCGCGCGACGCGACCCTTTCGTTAGATCGGATGGCAGCCAGACCTTTGGATTAAATTATTGCGATGTGACTAGGATGCAATGAAATCGAAACTAACCTTACTGATATTAGACAGTTCAATTGTTCACTGGCTCTCCGTCAAAGTTTTAATGTCAAATCTTGTTTCAGCGTACCGTCCGAACATTCGTCACTCCCGAAACTGTCTTTCCGTACACGATTTGTTTTGCCTCGGACGAACAACTGTACTTATCGTCCTACCGATTTGTTGCACCACGTAATCATCCGTTAACATTTCTTAAGCTATCCTTTTTTATAACAATATTAATTTAACTAAAACATCTTACAATTAACAATTTTTTTGTGTGTTAAAATTTTATTCTGTTACAATTTCCTTCAGCAGTATCATTCAGAAATTTAATTCCTTCACCTATATTTTGTTAAGCTGCGTTCACTTAACTTTTCCTGGTAATTAATTGAAACCTTCTACTGCGTAAGTGTTCACTTGTGCCGTCAAGTAAATAACATTGCAATACATAATATTAAATTAAATAAATTACCAAATGTTTATTACGAGTCTATTTACGAGTTTATTACGATGTTTATTACAAATTAGCTCACAAATTACATAACCTCCAAAAAGACGAAATATGACGAAAGAGATGACGTTAACCTTTTTAAATCGACCAATCCGAGCTATTTCCAACTTTATCTCAGTTGTAACACTTCGAAATAGCAAGATCAGTTGGTATAGGGTGGGAGGTAATTTTCTCAGTTTAAACTCAATTCGGCACGGCACATTCGTTTGACGAATGTACAACGGTAAAAAGAACACACTTTTAACTGAGTCAACTGAGTATCTCAGTACATCTCACTTAAAATAGGTAAAAAGAATACAGCTTTTCTTACACTAAAATGGCAGTATTGGATCTCCAATATCCATGTTTTCGTCAGCTTTCTCATTTAACCACGTAGACGGGGTAATATATTATTCTTTACCAAATCTGTTGATGTATCGATACGTGGCTACCACTCGCCGTTCCGACACATCTGTAGCACGCAGGCAAAATATAGGCTACTTACCTTAATCAACATGGGATGCCACTAACTCGAGTCGAGCTGGTCATGGATACTCCACAGATCCAATGTCAATTAGGGAAGACAAAATAGGAAGGGGAAGTCACAATTGATAATATTATGGGGGCGCCACTGAATTTTTGTATAATGACCTTCCGAATGTATTCCAGAAACTTATTCTTCCATAGAATTGGGGGGGGGGGGTCAAGAGTAAAAGATTGCACAAACGGTGAACAAAATTTAATAAGATAAATATGTATTAATTTTGGAGAATATTAATTATAAAATTTAAATATTTCTTAAAATATAAATTATGCTGCATAAACCAAATTAATAGAATTTTACGCTTTAAATCAAGTTTGTCAAATTTCGTGGTTAAAATAAATATGGACATCCCATAAATGCCCTCCACTTGAAAGTGTCAGTATAACAACCATCCAGTAAATAAAAATTAAAACGGAATAAATTAACCTACTCCGTACGTTGTGTTCAAGGGAAATAGTGACCGGAATAAATATTCCACAAGCACCTCAAGTCGAACGGTTGAGATTCAAAATAATAGGTTAATAAATTTAAAACTACTTAATGCTAAACAAAAATAATAACATTATTGAAGAAATTAATAATTATAACTTTTACAGAATTTAGTGCATGGCTATATGCAACAAACTTAGTAATTAAAATAAGACATTGTTGATAATCAACACACAAAGTTTTAACGTTAATTTTTTCAACACGACACTGAGTTTCCGAATTTCCGATTCAACGCAACTAAGTCGTACACTGAATGTTTATTAACATTTCAGTTAAATTATGAATCGTTAGTTATAAAAATATCTAATTTAAAATAGAAGATAAATCATTATTTGAACTTTAGTTACATCATTTACAAGAAATAACCACTTCATTAAATTATTATCTTACATTCATTTAATAATAATTATCCAATTTATAGAAAACTAATTTAATGATTTACTATAATATCAGTAGATACAATTTTCATCTATGTTTTTGAATAAAATATATAAATCATTTTGAAGATTTTGCTATGTTATTCTTAAATTTATTTAATTAAATTATACCTTTAATTAATAATACCTGCACCTTGCCAGCTTTCTTTCCACCTTTTTGGTGGTCTTTCAGGCAGTCATTTTCCATTGACAACTTTCCCATCTCCGACAATTCGACCAATCCCATTGTTGTTCACATGGTTAACATGTTCGTTCCATACTCTTCTTTATTGTCTGATCCATCTTACTACATCCATCTTCACCTGCATCTCGAATTACTTCAACGAAAATTTGTTATTCTGTATTACTTCTCTCAGGCATCCCGATACGGCACCTACTTTTACAATCTGGTTAAGTACCTCCTTTATGAGGTCTCACAGATAGACAATATTATTGAGATATTATCAGTATAAATATAACAATATTAAATAATTAAAAACCTGCAGGTCAAATTGACGAACATTTCTTTTTGTATTTGCGCTAAAGTTTAAAAATTCATTTTAAAAATTTTAATTTTCTTTAGGCTTATATTTGAGTGGACCTGCGATCGAATTGCAAATTGTTTGAAATATTTGACCTATAATAAATATTTGAAAGTGCATCCCAACAAACTTGCAAACACACTTATGAGTAAATCAGACGAACCAAGACGACTAAAACGATTCAAACCATCAGACCTAACTACCAGATTTAACCTGGTATAATTATTGTATTTGGATTCAAAATTTGTTTAATTAATTAATTAATTTTTCAAAATTTTAAATTTTTCACATATAAGTAACTTAGCTCTAAAGGAGGACGACCACTGGGAAGTCACTCCACATGTCCTAATATAAAGTCATAACAAGTACTTATTGTCAATGTAAAGACAGATTGTATGATTTTGGAGTCAATAAAAAAAAAAAAAATAAATAAATATAACTCGACCGTAAATTCCCACAAAAAATGCAAATTGAAACATTAAATATAAATTTAAAAATATCTGTAAAATTTCAAATTTATTACTAAACAGCTCAAGTTGTTTTTTATTTTTCAAAGAGTCTCATTGCTTACCAAAAGTTAGAGCAGAGCATCTTGGTTAAAAGATTCTGAAGTAGTTTAAACAAGCAGACGGGGACATGACAATATTTAACGCATAAACACAGCAAAATATCCATCTATGAAAATATCGCTGTATTTCATACCCCAAAATTTGTCATTTTTACTGGAAGAGAAATATTTTAATTTGAATGAAGCGCTACTGATGGAAGTAAGATAAGCACATTGCAGAACAGTGCCATGTAAGTGAATGGACGTGGGTCAGATACTACTCCACATGAGATTTTAAATGCTTTTGCAATTGCGATTTTTCTACACATTTATAGGCGCAACTATAACAACAGAACGGTTTATCGCCGGTATGAATTTTTAAATGTCTTTGTAAGTCTGCTTTCCGTGCACAAGTATACTTACAAATATGACAACTAAACGGTTTTTCGCCGGTATGAGTTTTTAAATGACTTTGTAAGGTTGATTTCTGTGCACAAGTGTACTCACAAATATAACAACTAAACGGTTTATCGCCGATGAGTTTTTAAATGTCTTTGTAAGTTTGATTTATATGCAGAAGTATACTCACAAATATCACAATTAAACGGTTTATCGCCGGTATGAGTTCTTAAATGTCTTTGTAAGTGTGATTTCCGTGCACAAGTATACTCACAAATATCACAACTGAATGGTTTTCCGCCGGTATGAGTTCTTAAATGTTTTTGTAAGTCCGATTTCCATGCACAAGTATACTCACAAATATCACAATTAAATGGTTTCTCGCCTGTATGAGTTCTTAAATGATTTTGTAAGGCTGATTTCGTTGCACAAGTATACTCACAAATATCACAATTAAATGGTTTCTCGCCTGTATGAGTTCTTAAATGACTTTGTAAGCCTGATTTCCGTGCACAAGTATACTCACAAATTTCACAATTAAATGGTTTCTCGCCTGTATGAGTTCTTAAATGACTTTGTAAGCCTGATTTCCGTGCACAAGTATACTCACAAATATCACAATTAAATGGTTTCTCGCCTGTATGAGTTCTTAAATGACTTTGTAAGGCTGATTTCCGTGCAAAAGTATACTCACAAATATCACAATTAAATAGTTTCTCGCCTGTATGAGTTCTTAAATGACTTTTTAAGGCTGATTTCTGTGCACAAGTATACTCACAACTATGACAACTAAACGGTTTTTCGCCGGTATGAGTTTTTAAATGACTTTGTAAGGTTGATTTCCGTGCACCAGTATACTCACAAATATCACAACTAAATGCTTTCTCGCCGGTATGAGTTCTTAAGTGGATTTCAAATATTGATTTGTAGGCACATTTTAAGTTACAAATATCGCATATAAATGATTTCCTGCCCTTTTTTTTATGAGCCCTTAAATGACGTATTAAAGTTTGTTTAAGCGCAAGTTTATAACCACAAATTGCACACTCGAAAAAATTTGAACTGGTCCGAGTTGCTTGTGTAGTGACGGTATCTTCTTTAATATCAATGGAATGATGCAAATCTTCTAAATTAAATTTCACATCTTCCACCTCTTCTCTTTTAATTTCGTAATTGCTAATTGAATTATTTGGAGTGTCCAAAAATTTACCTGCGTTTTCTAAAATTTGTGATTCTTCCGAAGGTAGCACTTGAGCTGCAAGTAAATCGGTAACTGGTTCCATTTAGAGGATGGAGCACCATAAATCTACAGGTACAAAACCACTTTTCTTAATTGATTGCGTTGATTATATTGATTACATTATGTTATCGATTTAGAAAACTACTGCTACAGTTGACAAATCACTACTATACAAAATTATAAAATGGCTATCGTGAAAATATCAGTCTTTCAGCGCCATCTATCCGCTTCGGTGCACATATTTTTGGAACTCGTTTGGAGACTAGGAAACCGCTTAGAGGCTTTTTATTTGAATTAATATTTTTTTGAAGTTGTGAATTCATAATCATGATAAGTTTTATAAATCCTTCGGGTAACATATCCACAAAAGTAATAATAATTAACAAATGGATACATTACTATAAGAATTCATAAAACATTCATGATTACGAAATAAATAGCAATAATTTACATGAACTCAAAGAAAACCTTCTAAATTGAATAACATTTTATTAAACTTAAAAAACTGTGGCGGCACTAATTTAAATTGAAAATAGTTGCCGCGTTCGCGCCTTACAGGTTGGCAACCCTGGAAGCATACCGGCTCAACGGTTGGAGATGAGACGGGAGCCCAGTTCGTCGAGACAAGAGTTCAAGCATCTTTTTAGTTCCATCGTGACGTGTCAGCTGTTTTTGATTAATTGTTATTATTTTTTGTTATTTGTTATATGTTATATTTAGTTGTTATTTTGTAATCCTTTCGCGAATAAACATTAATATTACGTGGGTAGTGTTAAGAACGTTAGTAACCAGCTTCCCACAAAACTATATTACATTTCTTCATTTCTTCACAATATTAAATCACTCCTTATCGTTCCACTGCTTCTTTTTAACATCATCTTTAACAACATCAAGTACATTTTATAAAAAATATGAAATAAATGTTAATTAGATCCTTCTAGACATCTAGACCGTCTAAATATTAACACTGCATGATACTATAACTATACACAAGATATGCTCTTGCGCATGCTGCTCTGTCTCACTCTAACAATCGTGACGTCGTGCAGTGACCAAATGCATCTCTTTCATAACGTGAATTACTTAAATTATAATTTTTTCTATCACTTAAGAATTATGATACCTACTATGTCGTGATGCATTGACAAATAGAAATCGTTAACGGTTAAAAATTAAATAAAACAATTTGCATATGGCCTACAAAACAATAACTCGGAATGCGAAACCCAAAAATGACAAGCAAAACACATTTTTTGCAACTATGTTAATAATTATATTTGAAAAGACAATGTTAGTACATAAGATGTTTAATTAGTTATAAAAATTGTAAATAAGTTAAGAATGAACGGAATGAGTAATTACGGGCTCCAAGGCATTTAATAATAATAATAATAATAATGCCTTTATTGACGGAATAAATCCTTATAACTATATACAAAAATCAATACAATACAAAAACAAATACAAACAAAGAAACTAGTTAATAAAATAATACAACAACAAAAAGAAAATAATAATAATAATACAAGAAACACCTATATGCGCAGATAGCATCTCGTCTTAGATTTGAACTGCGCCAGAGAGTTCGTAAAGAAGTCAGCATCGGACTTGTTGGCAAGATTTTGTATTGCCGAAACAGGCGAGTGCATCCCATAATTCGTCCTGTGGAAATCCGTCAAGAAAAGGTCTGGGTTCCGGACCACGCAGGGATGGGCCCAAAAATTAAATTTAAGCAGTAAAGCCGGACAATCAATTTTGTTGTTCAACAATTTAAAGAGGAAGCACAAATCTAGATACTTCCTCCTATTATCCATTCGAGACAATCCAAGATAACTCAGCAGCAGGTCATAATCCACATCAAAAGAGATGTGAAACCTGAAGCAAAGAAATTTTACGAATTTTCTTTGGAGTTTCTCAATCCGAGAAATATGGTTCAGATGGTACGGATGCCAGACCGTAGAGCAGTATTCCAAATGCGATCTAACATAAGCAGCAAACAGTAAAGTTAAAACTCTCAAGCTGGTAAATTCGTGAGCATGTCGTAACATAAGACCCAACATTTTATTACTTTTATTAATTGTTTCATTTATGTGTGATGCGAAGCTAAAATTAGATTCGACAGTTACACCTAAATCTTTGAAATTGGAAACAGCTTCAATCGAAGTTCCTGACAATTGGTATGTACGATATGTGCGGCTAAGCTTACGTGTAAAGCAAAGAGATTTGCATTTCTTCTTCAAGTGCCATATCCGGTCTCCCGGACGTTGGCGACCTCTCTCCTATGTATGTGTTGTGCGTTTGAAGTATTATCACACACATAGGGGACCTACTGCTTAACGCGGGCTCCGAACCGCGGGAAGTGTATACACTTCATCTCCAGAGAGGCTGTTCCAGGCAGATTACACCTCGGTGGTTTGCCATTGCCTTCCGAGGGGAGACGGTCAGAATAAAGTTTTTACTGAGCCCGGAGTCGAACCAGGCATTCAGCTTTAGCAGCAACGCACTTAACTGCTTTAGCTGACGACCGTCTCCGAAATATTTGCATTTCGCAATATTTAATTGAAGAAAATTGGCGCTACACCACGACTCGAACGAGCGTAGGTCAATAGAGTGTTACGTTAACAAATTTTAATATTTTTTTAAACTACAACAATTTTCTGTTTCCAAATGTTGTAATATTCAATTATATCCCAAAGTCATAATTTTTATTTTATTTCAACATTCACCAGAAACTACCCCTATTATAGTAATTTATTTGTTCAGATTTTAACAAGAAGTAAACAATTTTAAAATTAAAAAGTGTTCTGGGAACACATGTTATATACAAAATAATTTTAGTGAATAGGAGTATTCTAAAAAATCAATTAGTTTCACAGAATTTTTAGTTGCCTGAAATCAGTTGTCATATCGCACCATTTGCAGACAATAAATTAGTCTATTTATTGTCAGGTTTGAACGGTTTATTATCACATTATATCTTGTTCAATTCAATTTTCTGTTACGTGTAGAACCAATTTCTATGATTGGCTTAAGAAGAAATATGTTAATATCATTGGTCTCCCTATTTTAAAAAAAGGATTTCTTAAATTTTAAAACGAAAAGAATCAGGCATTAAGTTGACAACTTTTGAAAAGGTGAGATGTAGAATTTGTACATCTTACATAAACATCAACTTACTCAATTTTACACAATTCTAAATATTTGTTAATAAGTTAATCAACAATTAGAATAAACCAATAATTATAAGTAATCAACAAATGTGAGAAACGCCAAAATATAATAAATTATATTGGCGAATAAAAACGTGTTTCTAATGATTAAAAAAGGAAATCATTTGAATTTTTCATAATTAAAGTGAAGCAAGAAAATTATAAGTTAATAATTAATAAATGTGCGCGACTCTAAAATAATAATTTAGTTGATAAAAGTGCGAAACATTAAATAAATAAACAATATTAAATAAAAATATGTTTCCATTGTAAGGATAAAGACAATTTTAAACATTTACATATTGAAATAGTGCAAACAATAAAGAACTGGCAACTAATGAAGACAATTTTAAGTTACCCCATTAAAAAAACTTACTAAGGTAAATTTTTAATTTAATTTTAAGATAAATAGTGTGATAGGACATTCTTTTTTATAATTTTTAATATTAAATTTTTAATTAAATTATAAAAGCCACTTAGGCATACTTTCATAGTTATAATTGTTTTTGTACAAATTAATTTTTAATTTGTTTATTATATTTAAATTTTTGTAGTTATGTTTTTTATTCTTCGTATAACCTTGCCTTATTTAGTGAAACTTATAAACATAAGATCCTGAGATAGTAAGAACCGGTGAGTATTTTAGCCAGGGTATAATTCACATATGTGAGATTATTAGAATCTCTGATTTTCAATTAAAGTCAGGGGTATGTAACACTTTGTCGCCCAAATATTGGAGCCCGATCCGCATGTTTATAAGTTTTTTCTTTGAAATAAGGAATGGTTGAGAATTTATCATATTTTAAATTTTTTAATTGTTAGATGTAGTTTTAAATTAATGATAAGTACATTGGTAAATGCTTACTTAAAACACGCAACGCTTAATCAGGAAAAATTCAATACAAAATCGTACTCGTAATAATTATATGAACATTAAAATAATTCACATTTTTTTATACCTTTTAATTAAATTTCATTTTAACGATATTAATCAGTATCAAAACAATATTAAGCAATCAGTTTTTTTATTTTATCAATAATTAAAATTATTATTAAATATTTTTTTACTAAATTTTCAAAATGGAACCAAATTTTCTCAAAATAGATGAAATCCTGTTTGAACTTAAATGCCGTGGTATTAATCCTGGTGATAATCAAATAATAAGACGATCTCAGTTACGTCAAGTATTAAAAAGATCAGATATTATACCTAACATTCAGCCCTGTTCGTGGGAAGAAAATATTTCTCAAATTTCAGAGAGCATCAATGATATTAATAATATTCTTTATGTAAAAGAAAATTCAAATTTTAAGAAAATAGATATTTTACGCTTAGACACTAGAATATCCCATTTAAATAACAGAATGAATCTTTTAAATGACGATAATGAACCTGATAAATGTGACATTAAAGAGCAATTGTTTAGTGAAATTGGCTTATTGCATGTAATGATGAATGACATTATGGAAGAACATAGTAAAATTATAATGTCAACACCAGTAAATATATCTATGAATCAGAATGAATGCGCAAATAAAAATAATATTGCAAGTGTGAATGATAATACTTATAATAGACGCCAAACAGTACCTGTGCATAAGTGGAAAATCGACCGATTTATTGGCCACGAATCAAAAGAGAGTGTGACTGGATTTATTGAAAGAGTAAATGATTTAAGATTAGCTCGCGGTATTTCTGAACATGAACTTTTCGAGTCTGCTCATGATCTATTTGATGAAAAAGCGACTCAGTGGTTCAGAAATGTTAGAGAAGAATTGAATTCATGGGATGAACTTGTTATAGAATTAAAAAAAGAATTTTTGCCCACTGATTATAACACCAAGCTTTTAGACGAAATACGTGAAAGAACCCAAGGTGTTAGTGAAAATGTATGTTCTTACATGATCTCCTTAGAATCTTTAATGAAACGGGCTGTTGAAAAACCAACAGAAAAGGAAATTACCAATAGATTAATCCAAAATTTAAATCCCTATTTTGCTGAACGCGTTGAAGTAGACGAAACTACTTCTCTTAAAGACTTAAAAGCGAAATGTCGATCAATACAAGACCGTAAATTACGAGTCGAAAGCTATAAACCCCCCCCTTCTAAACGATCAGGTCTAGTTGAACCCGATATGGCTTTTTCTTCCGCTAAAGCAGCAGCAGTAAACGTCTTCGAAGAAAATACGACACAATTCAGAAATAAAAAATGCAAAAACTGCTTGCAATTTGGTCATTATGACAGTAATTGTCCCCAAAAACAGCAAATTTTTTGTTATGGTTGTGGTGAGCCCAATACTTATAAAAGTAATTGCCCTAATTGCAATCCCCAGCCTTCTACGTCTTCTATAAATAAGAATCCAAAAAACTACAATCGGGTTGTTTCGCTTCAGGACGCCAACAACCAAGACAATTTAAGTCGTCCTCTTGTCACGGGATTTCAAAGCTTGAGTTTCCAAAACAGCACGTTCAGAGGAAGAGGTCGTGGTGGTCCAAACCGCGGAAGAGGTCGTGTAGGTCAATTTCCACCCCTCATGAACGCATCGAAACCCCCAAACCAATAAAACGTACGCGATTTTTAGATAACGGTAATTGGAATGCATGGTTAAAAAAAGTCAGTAATTTCCTCCTTCCACCAAAAGTTGCCCCAATTCTTACTAAAAAACCCCTCGACAATCGCCCGCACTTGCAAATAACTATCGACGGTTTGACAATAACAGCTTTAGTTGACACCGGAGCAACTGTCTCGGTTATAGGTCAACGAGGTCTAGACTTGCTTGATCCTCATAAATTTGGTAAGATACAACCCATTGTATCAAAACAAATTAAAGTAGCGAACGGTGCGTCTACTGACGTAAGCGGTATGCTTCCCTTGCGTATCCGTTTAGGAGGCATCGAAAAAATAATAAATTTTTTAGTGGTACCAACTTTGGCTTACGAATTTTTACTAGGGGCAGATTTTTGTAAAATATTCCAAATATCCCTTCATTTTAAAAATTTTTCTTGGCATTCCCCCAAACAAAATGAACTTTCCGCAGTGGAAGGAATATCAAGTCGTGTTTTGCTTAAGGCCGACCAGCAAACACAATTAAATGAAATTATAAATAAATTTAAATCGTTGGCTACTAATGATCTTGGTTGTGTCACAACGGCTCAACATTTCATCGATACGGCGAACGCGACTCCAATAAAACAGAGACAATACCCGCTTAGTCCTATTCTTCAATCCAAGTTACATGAAGAAATAGATCAAATGTTAAAGGACAATGTAATTCAAGAGTCAAAATCACCGTGGTCCAGTCCTCTGCTTTTAGTTAAAAAAAAGAACGGAGAAATGAGAACATGTTTCGACGGTAGAAAATTAAACTCAGTTACAATAAAAGATTCGTACCCTCTCCCCCGTACGGACTGTATTTTAAACAGATTACGTAATGCTAAATTTCTAACTACCATAGATTTAAAAAAGGCGTTCTGGCAAATCCCCCTTGAGGAAACTTCCCGACCAAAGACGGCATTTTGCGTCCCCGGGAAGGGATTATTTGAATTTAAAGTCATGCCCTTCGGTTTGTCAAACTCAGCACAAACATTACAAAGGACTATGGAAAAAACCTTAGGTTCGGTTCTCCATAAAGAGGAGGCGTTCGTTTATTTAGACGATATAATAATAGCATCTCCGACGTTCGAAGAACATATGACTACGCTTAAAACCGTTTTTGAACAGCTAAAGTCGGCAGGTTTTAAAGTAAATATAGACAAATGCGAATTTTGTTGCGGATCTTTGACCTTTTTAGGTTTCATTGTCGATGAACTAGGTTTACGAACCGACCCCAAAAAGGTAGACGCCATAACAAAATTTAAAATACCCAAAACCACTACAGAGGTTAAACGACTAATCGGCCTAGTCAGCTACTATAGAATTTTCTTGCCGAATTTGTCCACTATAGCTTCCCCAATTACGTCGTTGATTAAAAATAAAAAGAAAGGCCAGGTAGTCCAATGGACCCCTGAAGCCGAATTGGCATTCGAAGAGATAAAAAAGCTAATAACTTGCGCTCCCATTCTGGTTAGTCCCGATTTTAGCAAACAATTTTTCATACAGACAGACGCTTCACAAGTAGGAGTGGGCGCCGTTTTATTCCAGGAGCAGGGTGGATTGGAACACCCAGTAGCGTATGCCAGCCGAGCCTTGACGGCCGCTGAGCAAAAATATTCAGCAACGGAACTGGAGTTAATAGCAATTATGTTTGCTATTAATAAATTTAGAGGCTATGTAGATGGTTCCGAGTTCGTAGTCATTACCGACTGTGCTGCCCTCCAGTGGTTGCACCGCCTCAATTCCCCAACCGGCCGCCTCGCGAGATGGGCTCTTTCCCTGTCTCAATATTCATTTCAAGTTCGCCATCGACCTGGCAAACTTAATATTGTTCCCGATGCATTATCACGCGATGTGGCTTCCCTAAATATTGAAACCATAATACCAGATCAGTGGTATAGCGATATGTTAGAGCTAGTTGAGCAGGAACCTAACGGTTATCCAAATTTTAGAATTCAAAACGGCAAGCTATACAAATTTATACCAACTTCTGTCCCGGTTAAAACTAATATCCCGGATTGGAAATTAGTAATTCCGACAGCCAACCGTCAAGAAGTCCTACAATTATGTCACGACGTGCCAACATCAGCTCATTTTGGTGTTGCAAAAACCATGGCGCGAATTAGTGAATTGTACTATTGGCCAAAAATGAGGCGTGATGTAAAGAAGTATGTGAAAGACTGCCTTATCTGTGGAGCTCAGAAAAGTCCTAATTTAGCTCGTCCTGGCCTTATGGGTCAATACAAGAATGTGTCTTTCCCATTCCAATTAATTTCAGTAGATCTGTTAGGACCATTACCTAGGTCTAAAAAAGGTAATCAACATCTACTAGTTGTTACCGATTGGTTTTCAAAATTTGTTTTAGTACATCCAATGAACAAAGCTACCGCTATAGGAGTAGTTAAATTTATAGAAAACCAAGTATTTTTGTTGTATGGGGTCCCGCAAATTATTATTTGCGATAACGGTGTTCAATTCACATCTAAAGAGTTTAAAAAACTCACCGAATCCTATAATGTTCAGAAAGTCTGGTTTAATTCTCGATATCACCCACAAGTTAACCCGACCGAACGTGTTAACCGTGTTTTAGTTACAGCTATTTCATCTTATATCGATAAAGAACATAACAGGTGGGATGAAAATATTCATAAAATCGCGCAAGCAATTCGTACCGCGAAGCATGACGCTAGTCAATTTTCCCCCTCTTATGTCGTGTTCAATCGATATGTCCCTATTTCTGGAGATTTTTTTGGTAAAAGTCCTCATGATCAGGAGGTAATTAATATCGAACGGAAAATTCTAAGTGATGGAGACCATCAAGCTCTTCCTGAACTTTACCAACAAGTTCGAAACCATCTTAAACGTTCATATGAATCAAGTAAGAAGCGATATGATTTCCGTAAACGCCACGTTTCTTTCCAAGTAGGCGAAAAGATCTGGAAAAAGAACTATGTCCTATCGGACGCAGCTAAAAAATTTTCCGCCAAGTTAGCCCCTAACTACATTTTGTGTAAGATCATACGTAAAATCGGCAACCTGTCATATGAATTAGAGAATGCTGAAGGCAAAAATCAAGGCATTTGGCACATAAAAGATTTGAAGCCTTTTGTTTCAGAGAATGAGTCTATTAATTAACTGTTTAACTATTTTTAGCTTGTTCATTTAATTTTTTTTAAAAATGTCCTCGTTTGTTATTTTTTTATACTAAACTTTAATCAGTCAAAACTCTAAAACATCAAATAAAGCATGGTTTTTCGGTATTTGTATTTGGAGTGGAGTTGATGGCCTTACAGGTTTATTCTAATTACGTACATAATTGTGGCCACAATTATTTCGGAAAAGATAAATCTGGCCAGTTACGAAACAAAAAATCGATCCCGCAATTACCATAATTTTTTTGAAGTTCTTGTTATTCAATAGTTTGTATTATCCAAATTCAAAGTTAAATTGCAAATTTTATTTTTCATGTTCAACGTAAACCTTTGATTGCTAGAATCCCTGTAATATTAATACAACTTGTGACCATTATCATTTTCTTCTATTTTTAGACGCTTAAAATTTCCATATTATGACTAAATTCGCAATCGCGAATTTTAGGTGCCATTGTAATGACTTCAAAATTAATTGTAAAGTATCGTCATTCGTAATAATAATTCTTGTGTTCGTCCAGCAGTCCTGAACTAATTTAGTTTTGGTTTTGATACCAAACCCAATGAGCTAAGCTTTATTTTAATTGTATTCTTTCATAACAGAATTGGTGTTAAAAAAAGAATACCTCGCATTCAATCTTCGACGAAATTAGCGCCGAAAAAAATTTTTACAATTTATCCTAGTTGTACCAATCGAATTTGGATCTCAACTTTTCATTTTTCTTTAACTTTTCTGGTACTAAGACCTTATCAACCTCTTCAATTAATTAGCTTTGATAATTTTGAATGGTCCTGCTATCGGAATGCTAGTTCTTATCATGGAAAACTGTAAATATGATTGATCCATGAATCTAATATTAATTTTTTTAATTTTAATTCCCTTTATGATTAGTTAAAATACCTTGGTTTTTTTAAAAGGTGCTTTTGTTTTATCCTTGTGTGATCAACGTTGTTTCTTGACCCGGATGGAAGGGACGTCACTCTCGAATTAGCATTAGTTTCTTTGAATCTACCAAAGTATTCCTCTTTACTATTAGGTATAAATACGTTCTAGTTAATATTAAGTTTATTCATTATTCGATTCGTTGTTAGTCCTTGTAGATATGAACGGAAAACTCGAATTTCTACCCACATTCTTCACTATTTTCTTGATTTATAGTGAAAGCATCTCCCCTTATAATCAAGTGGCGCCCAATATTATCTTAAATTTTGACCAATAAAACCTAACTTTGACCAACGTAATAAATAATATACTCTAACTGTATATAACGTCAAGTCATTTTCTTTTTTTATAATTTTTCTTTTTTAACTTGGAAGTGTGTGTTACGTTAACAAATTTTAATATTTTTTTAAACTACAACAATTTTCTGTTTCCAAATGTTGTAATATTCAATTATATCCCAAAGTCATAATTTTTATTTTATTTCAACATTCACCAGAAACTACCCCTATTATAGTAATTTATTTGTTCAGATTTTAACAAGAAGTAAACAATTTTAAAATTAAAAAGTGTTCTGGGAACACATGTTATATACAAAATAATTTTAGTGAATAGGAGTATTCTAAAAAATCAATTAGTTTCACAGAATTTTTAGTTGCCTGAAATCAGTTGTCATATCGCACCATTTGCAGACAATAAATTAGTCTATTTATTGTCAGGTTTGAACGGTTTATTATCACATTATATCTTGTTCAATTCAATTTTCTGTTACGTGTAGAACCAATTTCTATGATTGGCTTAAGAAGAAATATGTTAATATCATTGGTCTCCCTATTTTAAAAAAAGGATTTCTTAAATTTTAAAACGAAAAGAATCAGGCATTAAGTTGACAACTTTTGAAAAGGTGAGATGTAGAATTTGTACATCTTACATAAACATCAACTTACTCAATTTTACACAATTCTAAATATTTGTTAATAAGTTAATCAACAATTAGAATAAACCAATAATTATAAGTAATCAACAAATGTGAGAAACGCCAAAATATAATAAATTATATTGGCGAATAAAAACGTGTTTCTAATGATTAAAAAAGGAAATCATTTGAATTTTTCATAATTAAAGTGAAGCAAGAAAATTATAAGTTAATAATTAATAAATGTGCGCGACTCTAAAATAATAATTTAGTTGATAAAAGTGCGAAACATTAAATAAATAAACAATATTAAATAAAAATATGTTTCCATTGTAAGGATAAAGACAATTTTAAACATTTACATATTGAAATAGTGCAAACAATAAAGAACTGGCAACTAATGAAGACAATTTTAAGTTACCCCATTAAAAAAACTTACTAAGGTAAATTTTTAATTTAATTTTAAGATAAATAGTGTGATAGGACATTCTTTTTTATAATTTTTAATATTAAATTTTTAATTAAATTATAAAAGCCACTTAGGCATACTTTCATAGTTATAATTGTTTTTGTACAAATTAATTTTTAATTTGTTTATTATATTTAAATTTTTGTAGTTATGTTTTTTATTCTTCGTATAACCTTGCCTTATTTAGTGAAACTTATAAACATAAGATCCTGAGATAGTAAGAACCGGTGAGTATTTTAGCCAGGGTATAATTCACATATGTGAGATTATTAGAATCTCTGATTTTCAATTAAAGTCAGGGGTATGTAACAAGAGATTTGACTGAAGTCATCAGCCGAATTAGCGACCTTAAAGATTTTTAGGTCGTCAGCGTATAGTAAAAATTTGCAATACTTGAAGACTGATTTAATGTCGTTAATATAAAGAATAAATAGCAACGGACCCAGATGTGAACCTTGAGGAATTCCGGATTTTACGAATATATTCCGAGAGTAGGAGTTGTTAATTTTAACTCTTTGTTGACGATTGGACAAGTAAGAAGAAAGCCAATTGAGTAAGTTGGCCCAACTTAAATATCAGCCTATTAATGTGTACACGGTCGAAGGCTTTAGTGAAATCTGTGTATATACAATCAACACTCGAGCCAGATTCCAGATTGTTTATAACATATTCAGAAAATGTGCATAAATTTGTTGCGGTCGATCGGTGTTTGAAGAAACCGTGTTGCTCGTCAATAATAATTCCTTTAACTGCCCAATAGAGCTTATCGGTAACGATCCATTCAAAAAGTTTGGGGATCACTGATAATATGCATATCGGTCTATAATTACCAACATGTGAGAGATTTTTACCCTTGAATATGGGAGTAACTGATGAAACCTTCCAGGCACTGGGAAAGCTAGAGGTCTGCAGAGATTTATTAAAGAGTAGCGTTAAAGGTCTTAGAAGACTTTCGCCACATTTTTTAACGAAGATTGCAGGAATACCATCCGAGCAGGGGTTTGAGGATAACTTAAGCAAACATAATTTATCTGCCACTTCCTGTTCGGTGATGACGATATGCGACAAATCAACACAATCAACTAGATGAGAGTCCCATTCAGCATTGGATATCTTCGCTGGATGTTCACAATATGCATTCTCGAATGAGTTGGCAAAAAAATTGGCTATGCCGGTGGCATCATCACAAACGTTTGTGTCATCATGCATTTTTGAAGGGTAATCACTATCACTATACACAGACTTTGATTTCATGAACGACCAGAATTTCTTGGGAGAATTGTTTAATATGTTGTCTTCAATATCTATAATATGGATTTTCCTGTCATGATCAATAGCGAGTTTGCAGTGTTTTCTTGCTTCTGTAAAGTTTCGATACGAGACATCATCTAGAGAGTTCATGTACAACTTGTGTAGATGTTTCTTGTTAAAAATTAACAGCTTGGTGCTTTTGCTTATCCAGGTAGGGAAAGCATCACATTTAACCTTCACTTGCTTTTTTGGTATGAACGATTCAATCATATGATGAACAATTTCGTTAAATTTACTAACACAGTTCTCGATGGAGGAGAAATCTTCAATAAACTTCCAATCAATTTGATACAAGTTTTCATTAATAATGGAGTAAGGAGCATTTTTGAAATCTGAATAGTAGTAATTAGGGCATTCCTTCTGGAGAAGCTCAATGCCCAAATCTGAGAAGAAGACTAGCAATGATGGGTGATTAATATCAGCTGGTGTGATTAATGGCAAAGTTTCTTCGACTAACAAGTGTACACGATTGTAAAAAACAAGGTCAAGTATTTAAGTAACGATCGATCGTACCGGTGAACAAAAACAAAAACGATTTATAATTCGTGACAATTTCAAGGATAGAAAATCCGATTCGAAAATCAAGGCGACGAAGAGAAAATTGAAGGTTGTTTTTTTTTAAAATAACCCGGGTAACGAGAAAAAATAAATAGTTAGTTGCAAAAAGTGATACGGGAAGCATGTAAAAGAGCCCGTGAAAAGAGTACCACTCCACAATAAAAGTATTTGGTTGACCAAGAGGTTAGACCTGGATGGGTACAAGGTGGTGTAATGAGAGAAGAATAAGTGTTATAAAAGAAATTAAATAAAAGTTTATTTACCTTGTGCGGTGAAGAGCACAGAGGCTGTTGGAGATATTATTGGAAGGAATTGGAGAAGATAAAATTTGGTTGATAAATCACTGCTGAAAAAGTGGACCGTGGTATTAGCGCGGATGAAAAAGAAAGCCGATGACTTATGAAGGAAGTGACAATTGTTTGTGCGCAAAAAGGGGTAAGCTTACCAATTTATTTACTTAGAGTGTCTCGAAATTCGGAAACACAACGGTGATAATTAAAAATAAAGGGTAGAATAAGGTTTGATTTTTGTATGATTGATTTTAAAGAATTTGTTTGAATATTGTTTTTGAGAAGAGTTATTAAATAAAAGATTATGTACAGTTTCGCATTTGTCATTTTGGGGCTAAGAGTCCAACTCAAAGAACCGGCTATCTGAAAGGTAAGGGTTATTCATGCTAAAGAAGTTAGATAAGAGCTAGACGGGGGCATAAAACGAAAGGAAGAACTTAATTATTTGTATTTGTCAATTCAACACAACAAGAATAAAAAAATATCGAGTGCATTGGTAAAATACCATTGGCCACCGCAATACATTTACTATTTACCCAATTATCTAATAATGTAAAACCGACAAAAATTTACTTGTAGGCTGTGGTCTTTTTTACTTTTATATTATTATGTTAATAGGAAGATAGTAATAATTAATAAATATTATAAGGTGCGCTTAGATATTATTATGCAAATGTATAACTTGACCTATTTTAGTTAGTTAAATTATAAAAGCAAGGTACAAATTTTTTTATGTAATTATTATTAGGATGATACCATAATATCACGTATCAACTTACCTACCTACATTTTTATGTTTTGCACACTTTACAACTTTTTCGCGCCTTTACTATCAAAAATTACATTTAGTATTCGTGTGTACGCTAGTTTAAATCAGTTAAAAACGTTTAGCGATTACTTGTAATGTTCAGTCATTTGAGTCAACAGAATTAAACAAACAGAGTATGAAGTTCTAAAATTGAAAAATACGATATTAAAATACGAAAATGAAATTAATATTTTAAGAACACAAAAAGATAAATACGATACTTTGGTTAAATCCGTTACAAAAATATTTAGCACTCGTCAATTAAAAAAATTGGAAAATGACAAAAAAAGAATAACTTGGGGCGTGGAAGATCTTTCTAGTGCCATTGCTTTGCACGCAGCGGGTCAGCGTGCTTATCGTTGGTTATTAAAAAAAGGCCACCCTCTTCCTGCTTTATCAACTTTCAGAAAGTGCGCCGCAAAAGTAAATTTGGAACCAGGAATGTTAGAAACTGTTTTTGTAATGAAAAATGCGAACCTTTGTGATCTACAGAAAGTGTGCATATTGTCAGCAGATGAAATGAAAATTCAACAAAGTTACGAGTATGACAAAAAAAAAGATACCACAATGGCTCCTGCAAATTATGTTCAAGTTTTTATGGCAAGGGGTCTTTTTGGTAATTGGAAACAACCGATCTATTATAAGTAAGGACTTACTATTTATAATTTCAAAAAATATAAAGTTATTATCTTACAACTATGACTGCAAACTAACAAATGAAACTGTCTTAAAAATAATTGTGAAGTTGGAAAATATAAATTATCACGTTGTCGGTCTAGTAACTGATTTGGGTGGCGGTAACCGAGGATTTTGAAATGAATTATCGATAGAAGAAGCGAAGCCTTGGTTTGAAAATCCTGTTACAAAGCAACGAATACATGTCTTTGGTGATGCTCCACATTTGGATAAAATTACTTCGAAATTATTTTTTAGACAGTGGTTTTGTTATATCTGGTCAAATGGTAAATGCAAGCCTACATGAGCTGTTTAACTATACCTAAAATCGGACTTATCGGAAATAGAGTTATTTTTTTTATTTCAATATGTATCTTATCTTATCAATCTTATAAATATAGTTAATAATTAATATTTCGCTTTTGATTTTTAAAAAAGTTTATGTGAAGAAGTTAAGAAGTTTATACTTTAGAAGTGTTTTTCGTGATAATAGCATTAGCGTATTTAAACGTTAACACTGGGTGACGTCATGCGCAAAGACCGACGATTTAGCGCGTTCGGAGTATCATATCTTGTTAATAGTTGTAGTATCATGTTAACACTGCATCCTTATATTGTGGCACCCTGCCCATAGATTTTAGTTACAATTTTTATTATTTTTTATAATTTTTTTAGCTCGTAAGACTTTTCTTTTTTAATTACAATGACAAGTAAGAAATAACCATCCAACTAGCGCGTTATATTATAATATAAATCTTTAAACGTTTAAGGCCGTTTAAACGTACGTAGCAGTAATATAGTTTCACCGTGGTGGACAAAAGTAGACCACCCCGGAGTAACATAAGTTTAAATTCGTCTCGTGTGATGCAAGCTAGTATCAAAAGAAATAATGAAAGGCGCTACTGGATGAATACAAATTCAATATTTTGTTAAGGCTAAGCAAACTCATAGGAATAAAGTCCTAAGCAATTAAGCAGATCAAGTCAACCCCGTAGCTTTGTTACTTTCCTTCCAAGGTGGTCGCAAAACTACAGGAGGTCCCAGTGTTATTGCATCTGCCTTTAACATACTATTGAATTTCCTTAGAACTAGGCAAATAAATGAATAAGTTCCCTGCGAAATATACTGAACTCAGTGGGATGGCGCAAACATAAATTATTAAGGGATGGACACACAAGTCGGTTACTTTCCGAGAAGAAGAGCCGAACCTCACACAACTATCAAGGTGGTGTGATGACCACCCATTTTGACCACCCAGTCAAAGATCGGAGGTTGGGGGATATAAATACCCCCTTAAACATTTTCAAAAGTCAGTATCGATATAATTGTTCATAGAGGCAATGCTCAAAGGAGTCTCAAATTTTACACGGGTGTTTTAAGTGCCAAATAGTTAGCTTAACCAACTGAGTTCAATTTATTAAAAAAGGAGTTCAATTTATTAAAAAGGTATCTTGTAAATTTTCTAATTATTAATTAATTTTGTACATCTAATTTTCTTTTTATTTGATTTTTGTTTTATTCCTTTTTTGTTATTATTATATTTTGTTTTTGTCGTAAATTAAGCAGTCAATGATTATAAATTTTGTACCCAGTATTTTTTTTGTCTGTTTTTATTATTAAAATTCTATTCAGTAATTTTTATTTTGAGAGTGAAGTGCGAAAGAGAAAACTGTTTATTCCCAACGACTTCGAGGTAAGATCTCTACAGCCCGCTACCTCTTGTATTTAAATCATCCCCTTTCGGGCTTTGCTTAATTTCCCGACATTAAAAAGAATTAAGCTGGTGGCAGCGAAGATATAACCCCTCAGGTTATATCAAAATAGTTTTAGTAAAGTGACCCGATCGCGTCATCGAACCTCCGGGTATCACAATATTATATAAAATGAGCATTTTCATGACATCTCTTGTCTTTTCCCAACATAATATTATTTCAAGTTTTGATGTTATGAAATATTAAGATTTTTGTTAAGGAAATAATTACCAAGTCTTCATCATGCTTGCATGCATTAGTGAAAGGGAATGTTATATTTTCCTTGATAATTTTAGTAATTCTTTGCAAAATATTTTCCAAATGACATATTTTAGGGAACAAGTAGTTAAAAATATTATACACATTGCTTAAATAATCAACAAACTTGGTATTGCAATATTGCAACCCTCTTTTTCCATCATATTCTTTAAGCATGGTGAACATTTGTGTTGCTTCGTCCACAATATTTCCTTTCTATGTCAAAATCGTTTTCTTCAGTCAAAAAGTTTTTCTTACAAATTTCACAATTTGAAATTTTAGGCAACACTTTTTTAGAAATAAAACCACTGACGTAATGTAATACACTGGTTTCCAATTTTCGTAGCTTATTGAACATTTGACTAATTTCAATGAAGACTCCAATCTGTGAACCTGATCATTTACATCCTAAAAACATTATTCAATTAAGATAGGTAATTTAAGCTTATTCAAAATAAAGTATTTTACCTACCTCCATCAAGTTAGCACCCCTTCAATCGAATTTTTAACTTTTTCTTATGCCAAACATTTGGTAATCGTTAGGTAAGATTTGGTAGTTCGATTAAAAGTTTTGGTAGTTCTTTGTTTTTTCGTAATTAACCAATCAAATTTTTTTGTCAAGTTGTCTCCCCTTCAATCGATTTTTTAACTTTTTTTTAGCTCATTTGATCGATTATAATACGCAGAGGTTTGGTACCCCAATAAAAAGTTTTGGTAGTTTCTAATTTGTTGGTAAATAATTAATTAAGTTGGAAGTTTACTTATACGCACGCGCTAAACTTCATGTGTATACAACAATAATTGTTTATTGCCAATTTGGCCTAATTTAAACCATTTTTTAACCTTTTTTTAATGCCAAGCGATAGGTCATCATCATGAAAGGTTTATTAGTTCGATTAAAAGTTTTGGTAGTTCTTTGTTTTTTCGTAATTAGTTAACTAATCAAATTTTTTTGTCAAGTTAGCCCCTTTCAATCGATTTTTCAACTTTTGTTTAGCTCATTTGATAGATTATAATATGTAGAAGTATGGTAGCCCTATAAAAAGTTTTCGTATTCAGTAATTTGGTCAAATAATTAATTAATTTTGAAGTTTTACTTATGCGATATACATACAATGTATAGCGCAGATTGTATTTCTTATAATCTTATTAAATCATCTTATTAGAATGCAGCGCAAACTTCTTGTATAATGCACAGTTACATTTTTCATGTTTGTTGTATAAATGATTCATCTTATTTACGATATTTTTTTTTTGAGTCATCAAACATGAAACAAGGTGGAACTCGCTTTAGCGGCAGTTCCTAGGCTTCTATACAGCTACCTTTCTGGTGTGAAAAGTTGTTGTTGCTAGTTATTTTTGGTCGACATAATATTTATAATGTAACATCAGATAATCCGATAATCTGCACCAATTAAATTTTCCGAGATAACTTCTAATTAGGAGAACGTCATCATCAACGTCCTAAGGTATCAACGTCTTAACGGATCAAACGATCAACGGACTAAAGGATCAACGAATCAAAGGATCAACGAATCAAAGGATCAACGGATCAAAGAATCAACGTATCAACAGATCAACGTATCAACGTATTTAAATTTCCTATATATAGGTGAAAAATTATGTAATAAATAAAATATAACTTATATTTGGTCTGCATTGAAAAACAATTGATCGTCTAAAAATGGATTCATCTTTACTACGTGAACGCGAATATTTAAAAGGACAAGCCACTGCTGTGGTTAACAATAAATAAATTTAAAAGAAATTATTGTTTTATTATAACATACGATGTGTTTACAATCACAATTTGGAGGGTTCTGATTAGATTTGAATTATGCGGACGGACGGACGGACGGACAGACACGGAGTCAGATCTTAAGGCTTCTTGCTATACTTTGTATTGAAGCCTAAAAGTAAAGATGTCAGAAATTGAATATATTGTTATTAATAATGAGCCGTTGCTACAACATATAGTCCGAATGCCAGCAGATGGTTTCCTGTTTATTCCATTCGTTGTCTTATTTGATGTACGGAAACTGTCAACAAAATTTTAATGTGCGACTCTCTCTCTCTCTCCAGTCGCATCCTCATGACTGAGGAATCGTGATCCAAATGGCTCATTCGCAGCTGCCCACCATGCTTTTCCATTTTTGCCGGTCTTCTGCATCTCTTATTGTTGCCTGTAGGGGTCGCCTGGTTATGCTTTTTATTTGATCAATCCATCTACTGGGTGATCTACCTCTAGGTCTTTTACCCTCTACCTTGCCCTGAACTACCAACTTTTCCAGGTTTGACCCGTCTCTACGCATCATGTGTCCAAAATATTGCAGGATGCGTCGTCGGCATATGGTTGACAATCTGTCCTTTATTTTCAACTCCTGCAATATCGACACGTTTGTTCTTTTTGCTGTCCATGTGATTCTCAACATTCGCCTCCAGCACCACATCTCAAATGCGTCAATGCGACGACCGTCTGCCATTTTGATGGTCCATGACTCCACACCGTACAAGAAAATTGAGAAGATTAGGGTTTTAACTAGATGAATCTTGGTATTCAAAGTAATTTGCCCGTCGATCCATACTTTCCTCAATTTTGTCATGGCTCCGCGTGCCATTGCCGTGCGTCTCCTGATTTCTCTTTCCGATCCCCCGTCACCGTCCAACAAAGAACCAAGATATAGGAACTCGTTCACCACTTCCACTTGCGGTAGTCGATTTCCCGTTGTTATAGTGCTACCTCTATCGATAATCATAAGTTTAGTTTTTTCTAAGTTCATCGTTAAGCCTAGGGCTTCACTCTCTTTAATAACCAATTGTAGCATCTCGGCGAGTTCGTCTTCATCGTTGGCCAGCAACGTGGTATCATCAGCGTATCTCAGATTTGTTATTCTTCTTCCACCGATCGACACGCCCCCCTGATATTCACCTAGAGCCCTTCTCATGATGTATTCACCATACGCGTTAAAAAGCCTAGGGGATAGAATGCAACCCTGTCGCACTCCCTTCTGTGCTTTAAAAGGTTTCGATTCCTTGTCATTTAGTTTTACAATTGCCTCATTGTTCTTATATAAACTCTGTATGACTGCTATCAGGTGATCTGGAACACCCATCTCCTTTAGTACCCGCCATAGCTTGTCCCAACGTACACAATCGAAGGCTTTTTTATAGTCTATAAAACAGAGGAGCATGGGAATATTGAACTCACGCGATTTTTCTATCAGTTGTCGCATATTAAATATTTGATCTCTAGTTCCCCTCCCCTTTATGAAGCCTGCCTGTTCAGGTGGAATCTGGTAGTCCAGATATGTCTGCAGCCTTTGGTCTATTATACGCAGAAGTATTTTGCTTGCATGAGACATCAGTGAGACTGTTCGGTAGTTTTGACACTTTCTTGTACAGCCTTTCTTGTGAAGTGGTATAAAAACTGAACTCGTCCAGTCACTAGGCCATTGTCCCGTTCTCCAAACTTTGTTGCAAATGTTTTAAAAGTATCCGAACCCCATCATCTCCCAATGCTTTTAGCATCTCGGCGGATACCTCGTCATTCCCATAAGCTTTGTCGGTTTTCAGACGTCGTATGGCATACTCGATTTCATTTTTCATGATATCTGGCTCCTTCTCGTCCCGTTTAAAGCAAAACTTCATACTATGGTCATCTTTCCTGTCTTGATCGATATATAGGTCCTCACAGTATTGTCTCCATCGTTCCAGCACATCTTTGTCTTCCCTCAGTAGTCTGCCACATTTATCTTCTATCACCAGCGTTTTCGGCTTGAAAGTTCGTGTTAGCGTTTTCACTTTGTCAAACAGATCTCGGGTGGCGTGTGTATTGTGATGATCTTCGATTTCTTTGCATATCTTGCCAATGTACTCGTTTTTATCACATCTACACTCCTTCTGTATTTGCTTGCAAAGCCGGGTGTATATCTCTTTTTGCTCTGTGGATATCGGTCCTTGTTTCCGTAACTCTTTTCGCTTTTCAATCAAGGCCAGCGTCTTTTGTGTAATCCATATTTTGTTCTTTCTTCCCCTTGTCGCGCTTGCTGGTCTCTCTTGAACTTCCCTTACTGTTTCTGTGATAGCGCACTTCAGACTTTTCCATTCTTGGTCAGGACTATTTTGATGTTTATCTTCATTTTGCGTTTTAAGTAGTTTGGGCTTAATCTTTGCCTCAAATTCTTGAATCTCTTGCCGTGAGAGCTTGTTAACTCTATTAGATCGCTTCAAATTTTTTAGTTTTATTCTGAAATCCGCCGTCAGCAACTGGTGATCAGATCCACAGTCGGCCCCAGGGTATGTCTTGCTGTTCAGTGCGTAGTAATGTGCGACAATCAATTGTAAATCATATAGTGGAACGATGGGAAATATTTCAACCTTTCACGGATGATGGAAGGGGTAATAATTTTATTGGGAGACAAAACTATGAATGTGAAATGCTGAAACCCACGACTTATGGAACTACCTGCGAATTGAAAGCAGCTGCCGAAATCTTTCCCTTCACTTTTGAAATCTACCGTAATTTTAATATTTATTTATCCTTTGGAACGCCTGGAACAACCATCCAGAGACTTCGATTTCGTGGTTTACTGCATAGTGGTCATTTCGATGTTTACGCATTTCCTCCATCTACTGTGGAGGATACTCAAGTAGTTCCTCCTCATTCCCCATATGTTTCTATTGCTACTCGAAAACCTGATAGCAGTGGAACGGAAAATGGCAATGAATGTCATAAAAGAAAGATATCCGTAACAGATATTTCAGAAAAACCTTCGTCTAAAAGAATTAAGCGTGGAAAGTCTTCAAATATGGCTCCTAAACCAAAAAAATCTGATGAGGAAGTAGCCGTCCAGAAGGAAGCTGTAAAAAGACTAAAGGCCGAGCGAGAAAAAGCCCGTCGTGAAAATATGAGTGATGTCCAAAAAGAATGTTGTCGAAATCGTAAACACATGGCAAATATGACAACTCAGCAAAGTGAACAACATCGCAAGCGACAGCGGATTACAAGCATGACGTCAGAACAAATTTCTCAACAACGCGAACGAAAACAAATTGCAAACTTGACACCTTCGCAAATATTATGTCGTTCACGTAGTGATGCAATTCGCCGACAAAATCCACGAAGTAGGAACGCAGCTGTTCTTAACGTAGGTAACGCTGTAGAACCAAATGTCGACGTTCATAGCTGTGGTCTCATGGATAATATTTGCAAATTTGGCAGTGCAAAGCATTTTCCGCAGAGCGGCCGTCCGATAAACTTTTTACCTCATGCTGTCAGAAAGGCAAAGTCACCTTAGAAGCAATAAGATCAGCCCCAGTTATTGAGCAATTAATGAAAGGACAGCATCAATATTCGAAAAATTTTATGAACAATGTAAGATCGATAAATAGTGCCTTGGCATTTGCGTCCATGGGAGCTAACATTACTCCACCTCCTGGATACGGACCCTATTGTTTTCGAATTAACGGGCAAATTTACCATCGGGCAGGAGTTTTACACCCAGCAAATGGGAATCAACGTAAGTTTGCTCAACTGTATATATTGGACCCGGGTGAGGCTGCTGATGAAAGGATGAAAATTAAGGGAAACGATCGGTGCGATCAAAGTCTGATGCGAGAGTTAAGCACTTTCATGTCTCAGAATAATCCCTTCTCTGCCGCATGCAAAATGCTTTATGAGGTGGAACAAGAAAGTATTAATGACGCCGCTCTATTTGGCGTTGAGCCAGCAACGGTTACCATGGCAATTGTCCAAGACCGTAAATCCGACATTAGACGGTACAATGCTCCAATAAGAAATGAAGTGGCTGTCATTTTTCAAAATCCCGACGGCGAACCTCCTCTCGAAAGGGACTTACTGATCCATTGTCGTTCAAATAGAAATGGTTTTAATGACCGAATGACCGAGAGTGTTTGCATTTTGGATCCAAACCTAGAACCATTAGTATATCCTTTATTTTATCCCTTTGGAGATCAAACCTGGGGAATTCACATTCCTCTTGAAAGAAGACCAACGGCCCTGAGAAATATTTCTGTTAAGCCAATAACACGGGTTTCTCAAGTACAGTATTATGGATATAGGCTATCAATTCGTAATGAGTTCAATCCTTTTCTCTCTGCCGGTAAGCTGACTCAGCAATATTTAGTTGATGCTTACGTTAAAACTGAAGCAAATCGTCTTAATTATATAAGGCAAAATCAGCAAAAATTAAGGACCGAAAAGTATATACAGGACTGATGGATCACCTGAATAGTACAGCGGCAGTACAAGGTTTACTTCCGGGAAGAGCTGTCATTTTACCGTCATCTTTCCAAGGTAGTCCGAGAAATATGGCACAAAATTATTAAGATGCAATGGCTATTGTACGAAAATACGGAAAGCCAGATTATTTCATTACGATGACGTGCAATCCGAAATGGGCGGATACATTGAATAACTTGGAACCTGGCCAATCTGCAGAATTTCGACCAGACTTAGTGGCACGAATTTTCAAGTTGAAATTGGATGAACTGGTAAACGACTTAACAAAAAAACATGTACTTGGAACGCCAACAGCAATTTTACATGTGATTGAATTCCAAAAACGTGGTCTGCCTCACGCTCATATTTTACGAATTGTGAAAGAAGAAGATAAGCCCAAGGATTCCGATGCCATCGATAAAGGTATTTCAGCAGAAATACCTAAGTTGGCTGCTTTCAAAAATAAGAATTTTAAATATCGTTATATTGACAAACATTACGTCTGTATTTTCACCATTCCACAATTTGTCACCAGTTTCGGGATTTAACGACAAGTACATCTTACCGCGAGGTAAATTTTGTTTTTTGTGTTGCGTTTTATGCATTTTTGAATTTTGATTGTATCAACCTTTCCTTTTCTAAACATAGTCTTGAAGATGAACCCGTTCAGGGTTCGAAACTAGTTGATGTGGTAAACCGTTGTTTTATTATCCCAACCCTCACACCCGAGATTTTATTTTATATAGAAATACCTAATGTTGTAACTTCCTCAAGGTTGCATGCAATTGTGACGAAACACATGGTTCATGGACCATGTGGGGTAGAGAACTTAAATTCCACCTGTATGGTTGACAGAAAATGTTCTAAAGAATTTTCTAAAGATTTCCAGGAAGAAACATTAGCAAATTCAGGCGGGTATCCTAAATATCGCCGTCGAAACAATGGCAGCGAAGTGATTGGCAATGGAAAGAAAATTAATAATTCCTGGATTGTTCCATACAATCAATATTTAAGTTTGAAATTTAATTGCCATATTAATGTTGAAAGTTGTGCCTCCGTCAAAAGTGTGAAATATCTTTTCAAATACGTGTACAAAGGACATGATCGTGCTAATGTTGCAATCGAAGAGCACAACACCTTACACCATGATGAACTTCAAACTTTTACGGATTCCAGGTATGTTAGTGCTCCAGAGGCAGCATGGAGACTCTTTACGTTTAAAATGCATGACCAATCGCATACTATCGTGCGACTTCAAGTTCATCTTCCTAATGAGCAAAGTGTTTATTTCACCGAAGACAATATGGAGGCCGTTGCAGAGAGGTAAGCCACACGCGATACTACCCTAACTGCATGGTTTAAATTAAATCGAGCAGATGAAAATGCTCGAAAACATTTGTATATCGACATTCCACTATATTATGTATTTGACGAGAAAAAACGTCAGTGGATGCTTCGGCGAAGGGGCAAGGAAAGAACGATTGGGCGTATGTACACCGTAAGTCTGAACGCAGACACAAAGCGATTTTGTTTACGAGTCCTCTTGCTGCATATCCCTGGAGCTACTTCTTTTGAAGATTTGAAATCCGTTGACGGAGTTTTATATCCAGATTTTATTACGGCAGCTCAAAAACGAGGACTATTTAACACTGAAGAAATTTGGGACGATACCCCATCTGAGGCGGTGGCCGAAAAAATTCCCCGACAATTAAGAGAACTGTTCGGTTATCTTTGTGTCCTTGCTGCACCGCCAAATGTACCCGAACTTTTTGCTAAGTACAAGGAAGATCTTTGTGAGGATTTTGTAAGGCAACATGATATCCACTTAAATGACTGTACCGATTGTGAGAATTTCGCCTTTAAAGATATTCAAGAGGTGCTTATCGTTCACGGTAAAAAATGTGCGGACTTCGGACTGCCCACTCCTACGGCCAATCTTCACGTTACTCCTGCAACTCACTGTGATGCCCAGCAAGAAAGAGAAAAAAGTGAAAGAATGAAGTCGATGTTGAATCCACAACAGAAGGTAGCATACAATGAAATAATGTCTGCCGTTCAAGATGACGAAAGAGAAAGCAGGTGCTTTTTTCTTGATGGCCCAGGTGGCAGTGGCAAAACATTCATGTATAGATTACTTCTGAGTACTATACGAGGAGAAGGAAATATTGCACTGGCTACAGCATCAACAGGTGTCGCTGCAAATCTTCTTGATGGTGGCAGGACATATCATTCACAATTTAAAATACCCGTTCCTGTATATGAAAATTCCACTTCGAGAATGATGATGACCAGTTCCGATGCGGAGCTTATCAGGAAAGCCAAGATTTTAATCTTGGACGAAGCTACAATGGCCCCAAATAATGCACTAAATTGCATTGACAAACTCCTTCAAGAGATCATGAAAAACACTCAAGCTTTTGGCGGTCAAGTTTTAATTCTTGGTGGTGATTTCAGGCAAACGCTTCCTGTTGTACCTCATGAAAAGAGGTCAGCAATTATTCATTCCAGCATTAAATTTAACGATCTGTGGGGTAAATTTAAAGTGCTTAAATTGAGTCAAAATGTCAGATCCATTGATTCGGCATTTAGTGATTGGCTGATAAAGTTGGGCAACGGGAAGCTTACAAATAACAAAGGTTTACCCGAAGAGATAATTGAAATTCCACATAATTCTATATGCGAAACTTCCCTTACCCATGAAATTTTTGGAGAAAGCCTTACAGCTGCTGATGTGAAAAAATATTCCAAAATGGCAATACTTTGCCTAAAACATACAGACGTTAACGATATAAACGAGCAAGTGTTGGACTTTTTAGACGGCAGCGTGTTCACTTATCTAAGTAGCGATTCGATTGACGATGGTGATGATAACGATAGGGAAAACTATCCGATTGAATTCTTGAATGAACAAACTCCCTCAGGGATGCCAGTACACACAATGCACTTGAAGGTTGGAAGTGTGATTCTGTTGCTCAGAAATTTGAACACTAAACGTGGTCTTTGTAATGGGACGCGCTTAATTGTTAAATCGTTAAAACCTAATTTAATCATCGCTGAAGTCTTGACAGGAACTGCTGAAAAGCAGACTGTTTTTATTCCGCGCATAGATTTAGCCCCAACAAGTACTGACTTGCCATTTGTTTTAAGGCGGCGACAGTTTCCAATTAAACTTGCCTTTTCCTTGACGATCAACAGAGCTCAGGGGCAGACGTTAGAAAAAGTTGGATTATATCTGCCCGAACCGGTGTTCAGTTACGGTCATCTTTATGTGGCAATGTCAAGAGTGCGAAGATCTGAAGATAAAAATAGTTGATGGAAGAGAACAAAGGAAATTGATTGAAGGTTCACAGTCAGTATTCACGAAAAATGTTGTGTACAAGGAAGTACTAACACACTAGGTATTACTAAAGATTTTATTTACGACAATAATTTATTTTTAATTAATAAATAAACACAAATTAAAATTAATAAGTACTATCTTCTAAATATATGAAATACCAGCTCTCTGCTGCTGATGCTACGGCGTGTCATTTTTTTTGGTAAAATAAACCTAATCTGATTAGTCCAAAGTTTTCACCAACCTAAACACTAATAGTAGTTATGGAAGGGGGAAGATTATGAACGCAACAAGTGTTCACTTATCTAGCTGACCGTCTGTGGACGGGCTTTTCAACTATATAACTTATATTTGGTCTGCATTGAAAAAAAAGTTATTTTTGGTCGCAATAATTTTATAATGTAATATCAGATAATCTGCACTAATTAAATTTTTGCGGATACAATAACAATTTCGAAGGTTCTGATTAGATTTGAATTATACGGACAGACGGTCGGACACGGAGCCAGATCATAAGGCTTCTTGTTATACTTTGTATAGAAGCCTAAAAAACAAATTGTTTATTAAACATTTGTATTTATCCTTAAATTAGCGGAAACATTTGTGTAAGAAAAATGAACGTAAAGTAAATTTTATTTACTTAAAACGGAATAAATTCTAGTTTTTCTAGGCTGTTTCGGCGATTATTCACCGAATTTTTATCCTCTTCTTCTAAACTTTAATTTTTCTCTTCGATTTTTTGGTGCACACATTGCTCCGAGCAACAACCGTATAAAATTTTCTCCTCAAGATTAAATTTTTCGATATTCTCAGATTTTCTTTAAAACACTTCTCCGAGCAACATGCGTTTTAGGTCGCTTATATACAAACCTGAAATGGAACTCTCTGATTGGTCGAAATACCAAAAACCCTCTAAAATGGCCTAAAATTTCTTATAAATTGAAAAATCGAATATTTTCCTTTTCGGTACTGTTACACCCGAATGTAGACTGTGGCGGTATGCAAGAAGAAAAGAAGGTAAAAAAATAAAGTTCCAATTTGGCTAAAAAAAATCACCTTGAATTTGACTCGAACCTTGATTTTCAAAAAAATTCTGGTCACCAACATCCGTATCCATTATTGCCATCTTAGCGCTCTGAGCAGCGCCGGAGCAAGCTCTTCTGGCGCCTGAGGCATATTTCAATATATGTGCCCCCACCCCCAAAAGATTCTTATAATTTTTAAAATTTTAAACTACTATTTATTGGGTTCTCTCAAGGTTTAGCGCCCCCATTACGATGGCGCCTGAGACAAACGCCTCTGTCGCCTCACCCTTGCTACGGCTCTGGCCTGAGCAAGCAAAATGTGGTGTTTAATATGGATTCAGTATTACTCTGCTCCTCCCACCATAAAAGGCTCGACACGCCACTGTGTATTTGTCCACCTTGTTTTACATACAAGCTCACAGCTGATCAAGGTTTGACATTACATCCACGAGATGTAAACCAGGTTTAGTCAACTGTCAGTTTCCAATGTAGATGTTTTTTTTAATATTACTATTAGTAAATGTTAATTCTGTATTTTTGCTGTTTTTCGGAATACAACGAAATGGTGAAAACAGAGCCTCTACAAGAACTTCAAAAGGAGACTAAATTTTTGAATACTTCACCACATAACAGCAGCTCAGTTTTAACTTACGAAATTAAAGCAGAAGTCATCTCCGATTTCGAATGCAAATCAGAAGAACTACATCATTCAGTCGACATTACGGACGAATGTGTGTCCTTCGAACTGCACCACAACCCGACAACAAAAAGTGCTATTCACCACGAAATTCGTTTGCCCGTCAGATTATATACATGTGAAGTTTGTGGTTTGAAAGTATCTGGCAAAGGAAACTTGCGAACGCATCAAAGAACTCACACAGGCGAGAAACCATTTCCGTGCGACAGTTGTTCGTCCAAGTTTTCGCAAAAAAGTCGGGGCAAGATCTAGTTTAGGGGAAAGAAAACCACGTGCTCGGCCTGCTGTCTCGCATGTAGTAGATAAATGATTCGTTTTTGTTGTTTAAAGAAAATTTAGTTGTGTAAAATAAAAGCAATTTTTCTTGTTATTTTTGATATTAAAAATATTCAGATGGGTGCGTTTTTTTGTAATAACCCTGTATAATTTGAAAATGAGTTTGCAGCCACGAATGCAGCTGATGAAGGAGTGAAATAAAAATGTACATACAATTTTAGTTCAATTCTATATAATTCCATACAAAAAGTTACAATAAATATTTTTCTTCCATTAATAGTTTTGTAATTGTAAATACATATTCCAATTAGGCAATTTAACTATTTCAATTTGTTAAATAATAAGTTTCAAAAGTATTGTACACAAAAGAAAGCTCAGAACGAGGGTCCAACTCGTCATAGGATCAGGTAGGAACACAATCCAGATGGATCAACTTTGCCATTGCACTTCCAACAAAATTAACCAGAATCAATCTGAGAAGTACGTTTATTGTCTTTGAACTATCTACTAATAAATTATGATAATACCATTAACTTTGTTTAATACATCCTCGCATAGAAGGAGTATCCGACTGCTCAAAAATAATAATTCAAACTGACATGGCAAGATTAATCATATCTGGATTATAGAAAAATGACTACTAAAATTAAACAAAAACATGTTGTTACTTAAAAGTTCACTAGAAAAATTGGAAGTTTTATGCGTTCTTTGATGCATGGTTGTATTCTCCCCGTCCCTTTTTGAATCTCCATCTGTACTCGCTTCTTGTAAAACTTCTGGCACGAAATATATAAATTTCCATCAAAAGCGTCACAACACATTCATCTTTCCCATTCAAAAAGAATATCTTATATAATATATATATATGTCTTTTTATTCTTCAATAATGCAATAATTTCCTATACGGTTTAGGCACGCCGCTTTTGCAATATTTTAAAAATAGTAAATATTTTGTATTTTTACCTATTTATTAATTTAAAATAAAACAATTAATTAAACATTAAAAATGTTCAAAATCATTAAAAATCATATATGTATCTAAAAAATTTATTTAATAATTAGTATTTATTTAATAATTAGTAAGATGTAACACCAAAACAAGTAAGAGGTATCAAAATTCGGCTTGGTAGGTGAATTTCTCCATTATGTTAGAAATTACAAATAATAATTAAGAAAAATTTATAGGAATTACACCAAACATAAAAATCTTTCAATTTTTTTATTTATTCCCCTTAAAAGGGACCCAATTTGTTATACTTAAATTTAATAGGTACCATCTTAAAAAACATGCAATACAAAATTTAGTAGTTTACTCAATTTTAGCGCTATATTCGAATAATAATTTCGAAACAAAATAAAGAGCTGTTAATGTAAAATTATAAACAAGTATTCAACATTCAATATTCCATATTATGTTCATAATTCAAAATATGCAAAACCATATCAGCATCAAAATACGCTAATTTATGTTCCGTCATTAGAAATTTAAGGCATTTTATTATATTTGTTTTGATTATTAAATTTCCAGTTTTCAAGCACCATCCATCTGCTGAACCATATGAAGTTGATTGCATAAACATAAATTTATTGTTAACCGCCATACGTGGAGAAGGAAACGAATTATCTGCAACCAAAAAAATCTGATGTGTGACAACACATTACTTTACCATTCACTATAGATTCTACTTCATTTTATGACAAACATTAATGAGAAAAATGTTGACTCAAAAAATCTTTTAACTCGATAAAATACACAAATTACTTTGACATATTATCCAAGTTAAATTTTATGTACATGGTAACTCATATTTTTTAAACACGGTTGTTTCATTTTTCCATTTTTAACAATAAAATAACATGTTCGCATTGAAAAATAAAATATTAATTGTAATAAATTCGAAGTATGAACGATAATAATTTATCCCCATACGTTTATGGAGTCATTCCATATCAACTTGACCAATTTTTTTACAATAATTATATTCATGTACCTCTTCGATTTTCCTTAAATTTGGTATACTTTTAAGTTATTCCAAATAAACGGACCCGTATTTTTTTGTTTGGCCCTAAAGTGGTCCGTTTACATTGTACAGCCCTTCAAAATAATTCAATTTTGGTTTACCGGCCGAACTGTACCACTTAGACACGAATTTTTTTTGTGAAATAAAGATATTGAATAGGCCTTTTCAGTGCGTTCTTTTTGTAAATAATTCTTCTTTCTCTTAATATAGGCCTATGACCTATTCGTTAACTAATTTATTTAAATAGTTCTTTGAGCATTTGGTTTTTTTTACATCTAAGGTAGCTTACTTGGATGGCCTTCGATGTGCCTGCACCCCATGTTTTTTATCTCTTTTCAGGGCTGTTGGTAGTATTGAAAAGATTCATAGTTAGATTCTTGAATATGGTTTTATTACAGAAAATCAGATGCTGACGCGCATTAAAGGATTAACGAGATTCGAATACAGTTGATCAACATTTTCTTTAATAAAATTTATAATAATAAACCATGGTTGTTAGTAATAGTATTTAAAAAAATTGATAGATATAATTTTTCATATTTCTTAACCGAGAAACAGCTTATTTGGTTGCAAACTTTGTTTTGGATTTTTAGAAGAATCTCTAAATAGCATTTAGTTTTTTCATTTAATTGTAGGTGTTAGCTCTCTTGCCCCACTGTGCATCGTCTTAAATAATTATGGTTAGAAAATGAGGGCCCTGATCAAATTTTGATTTTGAGTGCTCCTCCCTCAAAAAAGGGGTAATTTAAAATTCTCAAAAAATATATTATCTTTATTATAATTTTGGCTACTTGTATACCAAATTTTAGGTTGGGCACGCTTTTGGATTTTTTTTGGTGAAGTGTTTCGATTTATGATCACGATTATTCATTTCGATGTCACTCCTAAACCAAAAGCGTGCCCACTATAAAATTTAGTATGCAAGTAGCAGTGGCGGTTTTAGCGAATAGCCAGGGTAGACCTGGTGTACCCAAAAAATGTGGACAAAATAATATTTGTTTTGTACTTATATTATTATAATACAGAAAATTGCAAATTTCTTCGCATTTTCCTAGGCAAATTGTTCTTTTAACGACGGTAATGACGCACCATAATTCTAGATTATAAAGTAATTTGAATTGAAATCTTGTAGATTTAGAGAAAGCTTTGTAATTTAGCGATCTCTAAAAAGCACCAATGTCTCAAAAACCAATAGCTAAGATATGCCACTACCGCTTTAAGAGGTACATTTTGCCGGTCGCCCCCGCTCCCATCGCAAATTTTTTAATGAAATTATTGTCAAACATTTAAGCTTCGTTCAATTTTGGGAGGGGGTGTTGTAGAAATGCTTTTTCTAAGATGTGATTTTTTTAATACAATAAACGGCAATCGATTGAGCTCCGATGATCAATCCCCCCATGCGAATTTTCTAATAAAATTTGTGTTAATCGTTTGAGCTTTATTTGAGCTCCAATAGTTTCTATTCCCGTCGCTTCTGTTTCAAAAGTTTTTAATAAAAATTGAATTCTTTAGAACAGTTTTGGAAAACTAACACCCAAATTTTGAGCGCTACTTGCTTGAACCAATATTAGTAAAATTTACAATTTCACAATCTTTTAAACGCTCTAACATTTTACCTTTGGGGTTCAAATGATGGGAATTGAAGCTCAAACGATTCTCTATCGATTGACAGCAATTTTATAAAAAAAATCCCGATGAAGGGGGTTGCCGTTTCTATAGAAGCCCTCCCCCCAAATTGTTCGCGTTGCATCTGGTACGACCGATTTTAAAGGAAACTCATTGGAGATCAAACGAAGCTTAAACGTTTGCACTAATTTCATTAAGAAATTCGCAATGGGGGGGGGGGTGAAATGTCACTTGATTTGATACTTACAATTTTACATAAAGGATTACGTAAAGGACAGAAGAAATTAAAATAAATTAAGCACTTTTTTTTGTTCCAACTTGATACCAAAAATTTTAAAATTTTTTGAAGTTTGTAAGAATTAAAACTTATTGGAGCTCAAACGATTCTCAATTGATTGGATTTATTTAAAAAAAAATCACAGTTTAAAAAAAAGCACTTCTACAGTCCCTTTCAAAATTGTTTTAAAGAATTGAATTTTTATATTTATATTCTATAAACGTAGAATTGATAAAGGCTGCACCAACCATACTACTTGAAATGCTTAGAAAACTGTTTAATAGATGCCTAAGAGGAAATACATTGCCAAGAGACTTCAAAAGAGGAGTCATTTATAATATATTTAAAAAGTGGGATAAAACGGAATGTTCCAACCATCGCGGAATTACAGTACTCAGCTCTATCGGAAGACTATATGGAAAAATAATAAAGAAACAGATTAGAAAAGAACATCCTGGAGCTGGAGGAACAATGCGGCTTCCGAGCAGGTCGATCATGTACTGACAACTTATTTACAATAAGGCAGGTGACGGACAAAAGATTGGCACATAATCTTGAAACACATTTTGTGTACATTGATCTGCGGAAAGCGTACGATAGTATCCCACTTACCAAACTGTGGCAGGCATAGAAAAAACAAAATGTGGAAGACCAATAATATATAAAAGCCATTAAGAATTTGTACAATGGCAATAAATGCTGCGTTCAAGTTGGTAAAGAAATGACCTCGGAATTTGAAGTTACAAAAGGCTTAAGACAGGGGTGCTGTTTGACCCCCACAATGTTTAAAATATATATAAATGAGGCACTAAAAGAATGGAGAAGAAAATGTGGAAAAATGGGGTTACAGATACATGACGACACATTATTATCACTGCATTTTCCGGACGATCAGGTAGTTTTCGCGGAGGATGAGATAGATGCCCATTATATGATAAGAAAACTGAGCGAAGAATACGGTAAATGGGGCCTACAAACAAACTATTCCAAGACCGAATATATGGTTGTGGGGGGAGAAGCCAAAAACCTGGAAATGGAAGATGGATCGGTAGTAAATGGATGCAATAAATATAAGTACCTAGGCTCCCTCATTTCCAGCAAAGGGGGAAGCGATGAGGACATTAAACAAAGATTAGGAAAAGGAAGAGCAGCAATTAGACAATTACACTCTGGAATATGGAATAAAAGTACCACAAACACGGTTAAAAGAAGAATATACAAGAGTATCGTGGAGAGTATAGCTATATATGGGGCGGAGATTTGGGGAATATCGGAGAGAAATAAGAGGAAAATAAAGGCGATGGAGATGGACTTCTGGAGGCGAAGCTGTGGGTTAACATTAATGGATAGAGTGAGAAATGATATCATTAGAGAAAGAATGGGAATATCAATAGATATAATGGACTCAATCGAGGGAAGAAGACTGAATTGGTATGGACACATGAGAAGAATGGAGGAAGAGAGATGGCCGAATAGGGCGTGGCATTGGCTACCAGCGAAGAGAAGAAAAAGGGGAAGACCTAAGCGCACGTGGAGGAATGACGTGGAACAGACGATGAGGCAAAGAGGACTCCAAGAGGAGGACTGGAAAGACCGCCGAAGGTGGAAGATAGGATGCGAGAAACGCCGTGAGGGGTAGCCCCACTCGCAATATATATATGAAAAACCTTTGGGGTACAAACGATTTTAATGGAAGCTTATTGGAGATAAAAAATTTCATTAAAAATTCGGGATGGGGGGCGGGGCGGTGAAATCGACCTCGCTTTAAAATAAAAATAAGAAAAATTGTTTTATGAGGACTTCACCAGAAGGTCTTGTTGAGGCTTTTAGTTAAGTTTTGCAAGTAAAGGGCTTCTAATGCCATCATTGAGATACGGTTTTCTATTGGTTTAATTATTATTAATTGAAGCTCTACAAGCCAAATTTGAATTATTTTGGAAGGCTGTACAATGTAAACGGACCACTTTAGGGCTAAACAAAATAATAAAAGTCCATTTATTTGGAATAACTTAGAATTATACCAAATTTGAGCAAAATCAAAGAGGGCCATGAAAATACGTTGGTTGATTTGATATGGAAAATAAAGTGAATACACAAAATTAGAAGACGCTACATGCGATAATATCACTCCAAATGAAGCGAAACCTTGCAACATCAACTGTAAAAGAAAAATTAACAATTGAAACAATTTTGACTGAGTCGGTGAAACCCAATCGCCACTGAAAATCTTAAATTGAAAAAAAAGGCTAATTTTAAATACCAAAATTTACCCCAGTAAAACCCCCATGTTCATTATTATCTTCAATGGCAATTTAGGCAATTATTACTCTTAACTCTTTCACCGATTTTACCAAAATTTGGGGGTCCAAAATATTTATGCTTAAAGGCATTCGAAATGTTGGGTCAAGGGGTTATTTTATTCTTAAATTTTGGTAAGTTTATGGATTTATTTAGAATCAAGAAAAATAAATTTATGATTTCGAAATTTTAATACTAATAAAAAAAATAGTCATTATTTAAAAATTTTTAGAAGGGAAAATAAATTGATAAATCTTTAATTACGAGGACCATTGTGATATTCTTTGAAGAAAATTATATCTTATATATAAACAAGGTGGAACTCGCTTTAGCGGCAGTTCTTAGGCTTCTATACAGCTACCTTTCTGGTGTGGAAAGTTGTTATTATCTGGTTATTTTTGGTCGCCATATAATGTAACATCACATAATCAGATAATCTGCACTAATTAAATTTTTGCGGTTGGTATTTATCAATTACTACATAAGCAGCGATGCCAACCCGTACTATAATTGTAGTACGCATACTATAATTTTACCTTCTGTGCTGTACAACAGAAGGTACAAATTATAATAATAAATTATAATAAATTATAGTACGGTTGGCATCGCTGTACATAAGTAATAATAATCAAACTTTTCCATTCCATTCGTAACTTTACTTTTCTGTAATTTCCGGTCCATTTTTTGAGGTGGATCCATCCTCTTCCTTCTCTTTTATTTACAACTTAACTTCACTATCCACATCAAGCCACTGCTGTGGTTAAAATAAAATAATAAATAATTAGTGCAGATTATCTGATTATGTGATTTTACATTATATGGCGATCAAAAATAACCAGATAATAACAATTTTCCACACCAGAAAGGTAGCTGTATCGGCAATTTACATTACCGTTGGTAGCGCCACCAGCAACAACAACATGGCCGTGTTTAGACGTATATTTCGAAATTCAAAATCATATTCTAATGAAAATTTGCAACATTTCAGTATGGTATTAAATTTATTATAATATGTTGTGTTAATTAGTTGATTTTGTTATGTCTTGAGCCTGAAGAACGAATTTTTATTTTCATTTAATACGTCACTTACTAATCTAAAATTCTCCCGCATGGTGGCGTTTGCTTAATGTAAATTGCGAATAGAAGCCTAAGAACTGCCGCTAAAACGAGTTCCACCTTGTTTAATTTTTGTTATCTGAAAACAGCTGTCATACAATAAGTCAGGGGCGTACTGGATCAAGTTATTCACGAGGGCTTAGATTTTTCATATCGATCGTCAGCTATAGCGGTTAAGTGCGTTGTTGCTAATGCTGAATGCCTGGTTACACTCCGGGCTCAGTAAAACTGTATTCTGGCCATGTTTATTACTTTATAACTTTATTCTGACCATATTCATTGTATGTTGACTACAATGTGTTACACAAGAAAACATTTTACATCTGTTTTGAGAGGTGACATATTTTACATTCGATTTGTATTTTTTCGCTTGTTTATGTACATTTTTCTTTATTACAGTCTTGAAAATGACCCCGATAGAGGGTCGCAACTAGTCGATTCAAAACGTAGTCTTTCTTTAACACGTCCCCTGATATCCAATATCCCAGTAAATCATATCCTTGGAACAATAGCTTATCTTCACTTTATTCTGGCCGTTAATCCCTGCGGCAGTTAGACCAGTAAGCCACGTATCAAAGAATAATTGGATCAACGGACAATCGTATCATGGTATAATCGTATCAACGGATCATCGTATCAACGGATCATCGTATCAACGGATCATCGTATCAACGGATCATCGTATCATCGTATCATCGTATCATCGTATCAACGGATCAACGTATCATCAGATCAATTTGCTTATATAGGTCATCGCCCTATGAGTATAGTAGATGTAACAGTTTGGCTAATTTTTCGCGCGTTAAGTAAAAGTAAATTATTAACAATGGCATTAATCGAGAACAAATCTGCTTTCAAAACTGTAAAGAATGTGCAATTTGGCATTTTTAGTCCGGAAGATATTCGTAGCATGTCTGTCGTCCCAGAAGGTATACATCATGTAGAAATTATGGAAGGAAGTCTTCCAAAACTTTACCATGTCAAACATGCGAAGGCGACCGGGACACTTGCCCCGGTCACTTTGGTCACATCGAATTGGCCAAACCGATCTTTCACGTTGGCATGATTAAAGATGTCATGAAAGTTTCACGCTGCGTCTGCTTTAATTGCAGTAAATTGTTGGTGAACCCAAAGAAACAAAACCACTTCGAACACGCTCAGAAGATAACTGCAGACGATTCCAAAAAACGCTTAGAACTAGTGTACGGTTTGTGCAAAGAACAAACAATATGTCACGCGGATGGTGGATGTAGAAATCATCAACCGGTAATTAGAAAATCGGGTCTCGATTTGACGGCCGAATGGAAGGAATCCGACGGAAAGGTTCCACAAGAAAAAAATTTGTTGTTATTTTTGGTCGCCATAATTTTATAATGTGATATCAGATAATCCGATAATTCGGAACCGAGAGTTACAAACTTAAAAAATTTGTTATTATCTGGTTATTTTTGATCGCCATATAATGTAACATCATATAATCAGATAATCTGCACCAATTAAATTTTTTGCGATTGGTAATTATCATTTACTATATAAGTAATAACAATCAAACTTTTCCATTCTATTAGAAATTTTACTTCTCTGTAATGTATGGTCCTTTTTTTGAGGTGGACCAATCCTCTCCTTTCTCTTTTATTTATAACTTAACTTCACTAACCACATCAATAAAAAATTATTTTTTCACATCAAAGTAAAACACGATTTGAAACGCTCTGTATGATTTTTAATTATGCGGACGGACAGACAGACAGACGGACAGACGGACGGACAGACACGGAGCCAGATCATAAGGCTTCTTGCTATACTTTGTATAGAAGCCTAAAAGTACACAGCAGTATCAACAGATCAACTTATCAACAGATCAACGTATCAACGTATTTAAATTTCCTATATAGGTGAAAAATTATGAAAATAAAATATAACTTATATTTGGTGTGCATTGAAAATAGATAATCTGCACTAAATATATTTTTGCGGTTGGTATTTATCATTTACTATATAATCAATAATAAGCAAACTTTTCCATTCCATCCGGAACTTTACTTCTCTGTAATGTACGATCCATTTCTTAAGGTCGATCAATCCTAATCTTTCTCTTTTATTTACAACTTAACTTCACCAATCACATCAAGCCACTGCTGTGGTTACAATAAAACCGGATCAACGTATCAACAGATCAACGTATCAACGGATCAACGTATCAACGTATCAACGTATCATCGTATCAACGTATCAACGTATCAACGTATCATCGTATCAACGTATCAACGTATCATCGTATCAACGTATCAACGTATTTAAATTTCCTATATAGGTGAAAAATTATGTAAATAAAATATAACTTATATTTGGTCTGCATTGAAAAAAAAGTTGTTATTTTTGGTCGCCATATTATTATAATGTAATATCAGATAATCTGCACTAATTAAATTTTTGCGGTCTCAATCACAATTTCGAAGGTTCTGATTAGATTTGAATTATGCGGACAGACAGACGGACAGACGCGGAGCCAGATCATAAGGGTTCTTGCTATACTTTGTATAGAAGCCTAACAAGTAGTTTATATACGGAGACCTCTTTGAAAATATCTTTAACTTAGTAAATTTCTTTCGAACATTTGCGTATTTGTAAATTGCATTAGCGAATCGAAACAACGGATTAACAGATTAACGCAATACTATATAGACGAAGTATTTACAATATAACAACGTATCAGTTGATCAACGTTATGATTGGCTCTGAAACATGCGGACGGACACGAAGCCAGACCATAAGGCTTCTTTCTATACCTTGTATAGAAGCCTAAATAAGGCTTCTTGTTATATCGTACTTTGTATAGAAGCCTAAAAGTAGCGCACTGGCTACCCAGTTCTTAGACCTCTATACACACCGAGTATTTCCAACACGATTTGAAACGCTCTGTATGATTTTGAATTATGCGGACGGACGGACAGACAGACAGACAGACAGACGGACACGGAGCTAGATCATAAGGCTTCTTGTTATACTTTGTATAGAAGCCTAAAATTTATGTGATTGTTATTGACAAATTTTTTGCATTTCTTTCTTCATTTTTTACCCACAAATTTGTAGGGGTCTGAAAATATTTTCTTCATTTTTTACCCACAATTTTGTGGAGGTTCTGAAAATATTTTCTTCATTTTTTACCCACAAATTTGTGGGTTTCTGAAAATATTATCTTCATTTTTTACCCACAAATTTGTGGGTTTCCGAAAATATTTTTTTCAATTTTTACCCACAAATTTGTGGGTTTCTAAAAATATGTTCTTCATTTTTTACCCACAAAGTTGTGGGTTTCTGAAATCATTTTCTTCATTTTTTACCCACAAAGTTGTGGGTTTCTGAAAATATTTTCTTCATTTTTTACCCACAAAGTTGTGGGTTTTTGAAAATATTTTCTTCATTTTTTACCCACAAAGTTGTGGGTTTCTGAAAATATTTTCTTCAATTTTTACCCACAAATTTGTGGGTTTCTGAAATCATTTTCTTCATTTTTTACCCACAAAGTTGTGGGTTTCTGAAAATATTTTCTTCTTTTTTTACCCACAAAGTTGTGGGTTTTTGAAAATATTTTCTTCATTTTTTACCCACAAAGTTGTGGGTTTCTGAAATCATTTTCTTCATTTTTTACCCACAAAGTTGTGGGTTTCTGAAAATATTTTCTTCATTTTTTACCCACAAAGTTGTGGGTTTTTGAAAATATTTTCTTCATTTTTTACCCACAAAGTTGTGGGTTTCTGAAATCATTTTCTTCATTTTTTACCCACAAAGTTGTGGGTTTCTGAAAATATTTTCTTCATTTTTTACCCACAAAGTTGTGGGTTTTTGAAAATATTTTCTTCATTTTTTACCCACAAAGTTGTGGGTTTCTGAAAATATTTTCTTCAATTTTTACCCACAAATTTGTGGGTTTCTGAAATCATTTTCTTCATTTTTTACCCACAAAGTTGTGGGTTTCTGAAAATATTTTCTTCTTTTTTTACCCACAAAGTTGTGGGTTTTTGAAAATATTTTCTTCATTTTTTACCCACAAAGTTGTGGGTTTCTGAAATCATTTTCTTCATTTTTTACGCACAAAGTTGTGGGTTTCTGAAAATATTTTCTTCATTTTTTACCCACAAAGTTGTGGGTTTTTGAAAATATTTTCTTCATTTTTTACCCACAAAGTTGTGGGTTTCTGAAATCATTTTCTTCATTTTTTACCCACAAAGTTGTGGGTTTCTGAAAATATTTTCTTCATTTTTTACCCACAAAGTTGTGGGTTTTTGAAAATATTTTCTTCATTTTTTACCCACAAAGTTGTGGGTTTTTGAAAATATTTTCTTCATTTTTTACCCACAAAGTTGTGGGTTTCTGAAAATATTTTCTTCATATTTTACCCACAAATTTGTAGGTTTCTGAAATCATTTTCTTTATTTTTTACCCACGAAGTTGAGGGTTTCTGAAAATATTTTCTTCATTTTATACCCACAAATTTGTGAGTAAACCGGTGAAAAGGTTAATTTTAAATAAAATAAAAAAACTTACATAATGTTACTAAAAGCTCTCCGGTAACAAAATTACAAAAATGAAATGCATCTCTGCCATCTGCGTCCACTGTGCTGTAAATCATTTTATGGTCGTGTAAAAAAAGGGTAGATTTGTAATGAAAAACGGGTGCAATCTTTTGCAAAAGTTTCGCAGTCCCAACATTCCAAATAAATGCTAAATACGAACGTCCTTTCGGTAAGTAATATCGGCAGAAATGAATCAAATAATCGCCCTTAATCTAAAACGAGTATTCCTTTTAGTTAAATTTATACAAATAAATATAATTGTTAGAATTTACCACTATTTGTAATGACTCAAGTTTATTTTCCGCCTTTAACACATTCACTTGATTGAAATTCAAATTGAAAATTTCTATTTCGCCGCTTAACTTGGCTAATGCACACATGTCGTTATCCATGCATGCCGTTGCAATATTTTCTCTCCTATACACAACTTTACCGGTTTCGATATCAAAAATGTACAGGTCATTTATATGATCTATAGTTGTAACACTAAAATTAAATTTTTACAAATTATAGTCCAGGCAAACTGAATTTTGGCAGAGATGTACATTGGAGTATTCTAATGAACCCCCCAAAAGTCCCATGCCGGCGTCCCCCACAATCGGGGGTTTTACCTCCCCCAACGCGATTTTTTGTCGATAACTCGCTTATTTATGCTTGTATGAAAAATTATGATCAGACCATAATTGAAGAGCATAAAATTCTCTATAAAATAGTTCTTTTTCCTATTTTTCCATGGCACACTAATACTTAAATTATTGACCGAAAACACGACCCACCCTTAAAATGGCACAATATTGATTTGTTGCAGGGAGTGAAATGTTTTCGGCATGGGAAATTAATTGAAATTGTGGCCAAGGTTGGAAAATGAAGAGAAAAATAAATTTTTTCAAAATTTGCCCAAGTTATAGTATCTTCCAAGTACCGAAGTCGAAATTTTGGTTTGAGCTTACAGAAGGTCCGTCCGGGCAAGCTGAAATTTGACAAAGATGTATATTGAAGTGTTCTAATAAACCCCCAAAATGTCTCATAAAAATCCCAAGCCGGCGTTCCCTCAAATGAGGATTTTAGCCCCCTAAGTGCGGTGTTTCGCATATAGCTCACGTATTTTTACTTTTACAAAAAATTATCATTAAACAAAGTTTAATTTGCCTATTACAGTATGTATTGTAGTACTACCTACTGCAGCGCCATAAATTATAGAAATTTTATTTTCTTCAACTTTGCTTAATGGTAATTTTTCGTAAAAGTAAAAATACGTGAGCGTGGGCGAAACATCGCACTTAGGGGGCTAAAATCCTCATTTGACGGAACGCCGACTTGGGATTTTTATGAGACATTTTGGGGGTTTATTAGAACACTTCAATATACATCTTTGCCAAATTTCAGCTTGCCCGGACCTTCTGTAAGCTCAAACCAAAATTTCGACTTCGGTACTTGGAAGATACAGGTGCGTCGGGGTGTCTGGGCCCAGAGGTAACTGGACCATGTGTGTGGTTTATTGTGATCATTTTAAATTTCGCGCGTTTTCACTATTGACAGCGCTTTTACAAGGTACCGACCTAAGAAAATAATCGTGTTAGGTTTGTTTACAACGCGAACCACGCTGTTAAACATTGTCAAAAAATACAGGTTTTTCTTCGCTTTACAATACGGTTCAGTGCATATTTAAAAAACATCTAGTTAGTGTACGGTAAGTTAATTTTTTATTTTCTATTTTGCTTATGATTCTTCAATGTTTATTGTACTAGACATGAAGGTTAATAATCTATCACTTAAATTCTATATTGTATGGGGTGGGGTCTAGTTACCCCAATTAAAAATCTAAAATGGGGTATCTGGGGCACTCGATTGGGGCAACTGGATCCGCTATGGCCCAGATACCTCAATAGTGTCCCAGTTACCCCTTGCTATAATTTTCAACTATAGTACCTACGTGTTTAAGGTCTTAATAAAACGGTGTGATGTTTTTTATAGAAGATGGTTCGAACGTATGTTAGAAAAACTACCAGGGGCTCCTTGTATTCCCAAGAGGATCTGGAGAAAGCTGTAGATGACGTTAGAAACGGAAATAAAAGAGACGAAGCGAAGAAGATTAATTATTACAAATTGTGAAATCATCACAACTCAGGAGTAGTACTTGAACAAAAAAGAAAAAGAAGACCAAGATAAGGAAGAGGCTATAAAACGCAAAGAAGAAGCGTCAAAGCGTAAAAAAGAAGTGAATGAAGCTGCAATTGCTGCAAAAGCACAAGTAGGTACAATCAAAAAAACAAAAGAAAAACGAACAGGAGGATTCCAGTGATAGTGAAAGTGACTATTCGCTTCAAGAAAGCGACAGAGATTCGCGGTTTAATTCATCCTCTGAACAAGAAGAACTTGAAAATGTAGTATTGGCCGGGGACTATTTTCTTGTGAAGGTTTATGGGACCAAAGGATCCTTCAGACTATATGTAGCTCACATTTTAAAAACTGACAAAAAAGGTGCTGTGGGAAAATTTTTGAAACGTTTCGGACAAACCCGGAAATTTCAAACAACTAATGAAGAGGAATGTTTCATACCTAATGACGACATGGTATGTAAACTGTCACGTCCAATTTCCAGTAAATCTGCCCGATACAATGGCATGGTTCACTTCACCACTGATCTTAGCGATTATTCTAATATTTTTTAATTATTTTCTTGTATATTACTCAATCTTAGTAAATAAAATAACATAAAAGCAACGTTGTTTTGTAATACCTGGAGACTTTTTCTTGTCAACGTCATCTTGCACTACCCCCTACAATCCCTCCCATGGTAATGAAAGCAAAAATTCTTAAAATCCTACTTCATTAGATCTTGAGTGATTGGACCAGTTGCCTCAACCAACAATAATAGGGAATGCTGTACAAATAGAGGGGTCTGGTCCAGATAACCCATCTGACTGGGGTAACCGGGCCCATGATGACCTCAAAGACGAATTATTTTTTTTTGTTTACTGTGTAAATAAAAACTGTTCATTATTATTCTATACTTGTAAAGGAACGTTAAGTACACGAATCTAACAAAATTTGCGGGTTATTGGTGAAAGCCATTTAAGGGTTTTAGCGTTTGTAAAAACAGTATCGCCATAAAATTATCAGAAATCATGGCCCAGACACCCCGACGCACTATTAGAACTTGGGCAAATTTTGAAAAATTTTATTTTTCTCTACATTTTACAACCTTGGCCACAATTTCAATTAATTTATTATTAAAAGCATTTCCCGTGCCCGAAAACATTTCTCTCCCTGCAACAAATCAATATTGTGCCATTTTAAGGGTGGGTCGTGTTTTCGGTCAATAATTTAAGTATTAGTGTGCCATGGAAAAATAGGAAAAAAAACTATGTAGAGAATTTTATGCTCTTCAATTATGGTCTGATCATAATTTTTCATACAAGCATAAATAAGCGAGTTATCGGCAAAACATCGCGTTGGGGGAGCTAAAACTCCCGATTGTGGGGGACGCCGGCGTGGGATTTTATGGGACTTTCGGGGGGTTCATTAGAACACTCTAATGTACATCTCTGCCAAAATTCAGCTTACACGGATTTTTTGCAAGCTTGAGCCAATTTTTCGGCTTCGTTGCCTGGACTATTAAGAGAAAAATAGAAATTTGTAACTTACTAATTTTTGTAAATCGTAATCAACTTCAAAATTATATCTTCAAAAGCATATTGAAACAAACACTGTCTAGTTTTCATGTTCCACACTTTGAATTTTTGATAACAGCGGCCGACCAACAGGTCATTGTGCGGCCCGCCTACTTATCCTAAGTACCGGTCGACAAAAATGGCCTCCTATTATACGCTGACCTTACCTGCGCTTCTGGGCCTTATCTAGCGACGCTAAACTAGCTCAACGGAAGAGCAATTTATGGGGGGGTCAGGCGAGCCAGGAATGAATACCTGCTCCCTCGAACTGAATTCAAATAAAATGAGCGCCACGCCCTTTATGTCGCTAAAGTAAATGATGTTATCCTGAAAGGGCAAAAGCAAGTCAAAATAAAACACCAAAGCAACAAGTAAACGTATAATAGAGCTATGGGTGAATTCAGTATAATAAAAATAATTACAAAGCTCTCGCACTGTACAAGTTGTTACCTGATTGTCGTATATGACCAAAATTATCTTACGCAAATTGAACAAAATATTGCGTCCAAACTAATCAAATCTATTTGTACAAAAAATAATTTGATATCAAAACAATTTAAATAGAAACCCCAAATTTACATGGAGGATTTACCTCTCTATTTTACAAACAATATAAGTTAGGTTGAACTTCGCTTCTTCAGAAGCCAAAACAATATCGCCAGCGCACTATAGGTACACCACGAAACAAACGAATAATTTCGGCGGTATCACCAACCCCAAAAAAAACAATGATAAAAACAAAAGTTTTGGCTCACCCTACAATCTTGTTATCGGCACACCCCTGGTATGTTTGTCGATGGCAGATTAGTTGTAAAATTGATATGGTGCTATCGGATCGAATTCGAACGTTGACAATTTACAGGTGTTTTTGATGATAATAGCGGTAAACCAAAGTCGATGATAAACGTCCAAAAAAAGTTAACTATTCGTGCTACTTGAAAAATCACGCAGTAAATAACTCTCCCAAATCGAATAAATGATTAAAAAAACTCTGACCGTTTTTAGCTTCCGTACGGAAAATTTGTATTCGGCACGTTGCAACACACACGTTTTTCCGAATCACAAAACAGCTTCTAATACTTAATACCGGCAATCCGACTTTCGATAAATTAATACTATAATTTATAACTCGAAAAAAACAGTAATAAGAAGCTTCGGTTTGATTTTAAAAATAAAAAAAAATACTCAGAAAACTCACAATTTACTTGCGTAAAAATATCCACACGCTCAGCTGTTCGCTTGATTTCTGATAACCTCGACCTTCCCAAGCATTATCAAAATTTAACAAATTTTGAAAATGTCAACCTATCTACAGGGTATTCTAAAAATAGGTATTTAATTCAAAACTTGCGTATTGATTAAGAAAAAAAAGGAATTGCAATTTTGAGATCGTACTGAATAAAGGAAAACCGTTCTGTAGCGCCAAATGTCATGAGGAACAATTTGAAGGCTACAATTGTATTTTTGAATATCACATACGAAAGATTCATCTAAAGTAAATATTTGTTTCACCTAAACGCGAAACATTATAAAAGTTAAGTATTACATTTTAGTTTAAGTCACAGTGATTCTTACGTGTCCGCTAATAGAATCCTTTTTTTTTTTTAACTTTGCGCCGGGATGAGGAAATCTCGTGCGAGACACCGGCTTGATCTAAGCCGGTAGTGTCAGACTCGCACTGACTAAAACCTCACCCCTATCCTCGACTCCCGGTTTCGCCGTCTGGGCATTACTTCGGGAGTCGCGGCTTTTGCGTGTTTCATCGTCCTTGTTGCACCCTCTCGAGCTGTTCTTTCGTCCTCATGATGGAGGTCACGAAGGCCGTGATAACTTTCCAGCCTTCTTCGTTCTCCAACATCTTAAGGACCAAGTTCTCCGGGGTGAGGGGTTCCCCGAAGTACAGCGATGCCGACACTCGCTCACGCTCTCATCTAATACATCTGAAGATGGTGTGGCACGCAGAGTCTTCTTCGTCGCAATGGCAGCAGGTTGGGTCGTCCAGTATCTTGAAGCGATGGAGGTACTCGTTGAAGCACCCGTGCCCCGTCAGGACTTGGGTGAGGTGGAACGAGAGTTCTCCATGCTTCCTGGCGACCCACGGCTCGACGCTGGGGACGAGTCGTCTCGTCCAGCTTCCGGTTGCTGCTGCCGTCCATCGTGCTTGCCACTCGTCGAGGGTTGCCCTCCTTCTATCTGGCTCTGCTAGCTTGCCGCCTCTTTCCTTTGCCAGGAGATCTATCGGCGGCATGCTGGCCAGCAGTCGCACCGCCTCGCCTGACACGGTCCTGTAGGCGCACGTTACGCGCAGCGCCATCTTCCGTTGGACCGACAGGAGTCTCTTCGCGTTCCTCGCGACGAGTGTTGCCTCGTGCCACACCGGGGCCGCATATAACATCACCGCATGAGCGATGGTGCCGAGCATCCTTCTTTTAGTCGTCTTCGGTCCTCCGACGCTAATAGAATCCAAAATTATTATATCGTTTTCCCTCGTAGCTAAGATTGCTATTTCATCGTCGAAGTGTTGGAGTGGAGTGTATGTGTCGTTGTGTGAAACAGTTGTTTCTTTATACACGTTGTTCCTCCAGTTAAAATATAACGCCCTATAGTACATATAAACCCCCTAAAGAAAAAAATTTCACCGCTCGCGCTTGTGAGGTAACAAAATTAAATGCTTACCATCCAATAATTAGGATAATGTTGAGTAAAATTAGTGTAAATCTCCGATTTCGTGTTTTCTTCCAATTCCTTAAAACCATCGCGCTTACACTTTTTCTTCCAAAACATTTCATCCTCCATTTGGTATTTCCATTGTGTACTGCAATACCAAGCATTATGCAAATCGTCGGGAAGTGATTGCATAAAAATTTCTTGTGCCAGTTCGACAGGCAAATTTCCTATAATATCCATCTTATAAACTTATAATATGTTTAATTCACAACAAAGAAAATAATTTAAGTTTATACGTGTTTATACTATTTAACCCTACAGTGCATACGTAGGGCCTAGCAGGCCCGAGTGAACATTTAAATGAATATAAAAAAGAAACCGTTGAAATGAATTTCACCATATTATTAGTAGCTGTCCAAAATATGAATAGACATCGATATGTGTTTAAATAACTTGAAAAAGTTGAATGGATTCCCAATAAAGGGGCTTTGAGCCTAGTAGGTCCGACGTATGCACTGGCGTTACTATTTTATATTAATCGGCTTCCAATCGAATTATAAGCTTCGTAAAAAAAAATTTCAGCTGGTAATAACAATTGATGGTAATCATTACTCGCAAAATAATTTTATACCTAGTAAAACTGCCATAATTTCCATTTAATTCAATTATAACAAATATCAAAAGTATCTTTACAATTCTTGTACGTCACCGTTTTCTATTTTTATTAAGTTCAATAAATTATATAGAGTTAAAAAATTATCATACTTTCCTGAAATATCCAAACATTCGTCGATTTAAAGCTATGGACCTGATAGGCCCTACGTATGCACTGGTGTGATTTTTATTGACGTATGCACTGTAGGGTTAAGGTTAAATTTGCCCTGTCATCGTACCATCTAACGTCGGGTCGACGAACTGTTCTTAAAACAAAACATTATCAAAACGAACGAAAGTTTTTGATAATGTGCAGTGCCGAACTTATCAATGAGAAGAAGTTGGATTTGCAGAAAAATAAATTTACCTTTGAAAGGCTAAAGCATTTTTGCTTGGAGCATCCAGATTCCACTTTACAATTGACAGCCGTCATTAACGTCAACAATCTGCGTGGGTAATTTTCTACTATTTATTCGACCTCTTTCTACAATATAAACTAAACCATTTGAAAATGGAAGAAAATGTTAATGCGGCCAAGGATTCAACTTCGATATTACGGAACGCTTTACTCGAATCAAAAATGAAAGAGAGTTGAACTCGACAGAGGCAGTAATAAAGGCAAAAAATGACCACGAGGGCTTTGACCTTTTCCAAAAAACAGGTTAGTGTGTTGAAAGGAAAATGGCGTTCTTGAACTTATAAATGTTATTATTCCAAAATATTTTCGTGTAATTTTCGATTTTTAGGAGATTCCGCTCCAAATTGTAAAATTAAAACTGAAAAAAGTGACGATGATGTTATGTATCATTCTGTAGAGATTAAAGAGGAGCGAGAACAACCGGACGTATTCGTGGGTGTGCAGAATGTTTGGATAAGCGAAAGTGGAGTTATTAAGCAGGAAGTCACCGGTGAAGGACCCGATCAGGTACCGCCGGGATGTAACTCCAAATCCGATTTAAGTGAGCATTTGTTACTTCGTATGATCGATGAACTACACACTTGCGAAATTTATGATTACAAACCGGATAGAAAAGAAAACTTCCAACGACACATGGAGGCTCACGCTGTTAAGAAATCGTTTGTGTGCGAAATTTGCAGTTACAGAACTTTAAAAAAAAGTGACCTACATAAACATTTACGGATTCACACCGGCGTGAAGCCGTTTATGTGTAAACTATGTGATTATAAAACTGCAAGAAAAAACAGTTTGAAATTAAAGCAGAAGTCATCTCCGATTTCGAATGCAAATCAGAAGAACTACATCATTCAGTCGACATTAAGGACGATTGTGTACCCTTCGAACTGCACCTCAACCCCAACCCGACAGTCGATACACCAAAAAGTGCTATTCACCACGAAATTCGTTTGCCTGTCAGATTATATACATGTGAAGTTTGTGGTTGAAAGTATCTGGCAAAGGAAACTTGCGAACCCATCAAAGAACTCACACAGGCGAGAAACCATTTCCGTGCGACAGTTGTTCGTCCAAGTTTTCACAAAAGAGTCACTTAAAACTTCACCTCCTGACCCATACGGGCGAGAAACCATTTGAGTGTCAATTATGCGATCTGAAATTTTCGCGAAAAGACATCTTGCGGAAGCACGTGAGAAGTCACACAGGCGAGAAACCATTTCCGTGCGACAGTTGTTCGTCCAAGTTTTCACAAAAGAGTCACTTAAAACTTCACCTCCTGACCCATACGGGCGAGAAACCATTTGAGTGTCAATTATGCGATCTGAAATTTTCGCGAAAAGACATCTTGCGGAAGCACGTGAGTAGTCACACAGGCGAGAAACCATTTCCGTGCGACAGTTGTTCGTCCAAGTTTTCACAAAAGAGTCACTTAAAACTTCACCTCCTGACCCATTCGGGCGAGAAACCATTTGAGTGTCAATTATGCGAACTGAAATTTTTGCGAAAAGACATTTTGCGGAAGCACGTGAGAAGTCACACAGGTGAAAAACCATTTTCGTGCTACATTTGTGCGCGTAGTTTTACGCGAAAGGAGCATTTACGAACGCATTTGAAAACTTACAAGAAGTCGGCTGTGCACGCGAAAAGAAAACCGCGTGCTCGGCCTGCTGTCTCGCATGTAGTAGATAAATGATTCGTTTTTGTTGTAAAATAAAAGCAATTTTTGAGAACTTTTTCTTGTTATTTTTGATATTAAAAATATTCATATGGGCGCGTTTTTCTGTAATAACCCTATATATTTTGAAAATGAATTTGCAGCCACGAATGCAGCTGATGAATCAGAAATGAAGGAGCGAAATAAAAATGTACAAACAATTTTAGTTCATTCTATATAATTCCATACAAAACGTTACAATAAATATTTTTCTTAGATTAATTGTTCTGTAATTGTAAATATTAAAATTAAGCAATTTAAGCATTTCAAATGTATTGTACATAAAAGCAAAGATAAAAGAGACCTCAAAACGAGGGTCCAAACCCGTCATAGAATCAGGCAGGAACACAATCCAGATGAATGAACTTTGCCATTGCACTTCCAACAAAATTAACCAGGATCAATCTGAGAAATACGTTTATTGTCTTTGAACTATCTACTAATAAATTATGATACCATTAACTTTGTTTAATACATCCTCGCATAGAAGGACTCTCCGACTGTGTAACAATTTTATGTTACATGAGGGGTAAACCTTCGTTTTTTATAAGTTTGTTTGAATAAACAACAATTTTTCTTGATTTTTCAGAAGCATTTATTTTTTTAACATGTATGATTTTAGTAAAATTCATAATTCATTATGAATAATTTTTATTTATGAAAATTTTTATTTATGAAATATCTCTATTTTTTATATTTTTATATGCTTCGATTAAGATAATTTCGAGTGCAATGATCGGCTATGCATTTTATAACAGTTTTAGCGCTAACGGCCCTACGGTATAGATAACCTTAATAACACCTTCGGTAAAAATACTGAGATCTTAATATTTTTAAAATTAATTAGTCTCGAAAAATCCCGAGAGGATTGGTCGATATAGCAGTTTGCGGGTCGGGAGTGAACGGCCCAAGTGACAAGGAATATCCGAAAATAAAAATCCTTTGATATATAGGTCAAAAAAGGGATAAGATACAAAATTAAACCAGGATATTTGAGGATTTTTAAGAATTAATACCGAAAATTGAGTAAAAACCATAACCCGTGGCCGGGATAGGCTGCCGCCCTAATTTTCGCGTGGTTTGAAGAACTACGGACACTCCCCTAACATGTAATTTTGCAAAATTTTGGGTAAATCACGGCCTTTTTGCCAATGTTTTGATCGGAATGTATAACTGTTGTCGTCGCGGCGGTGATCATAAAAAAAAATCCGAACAAAGTGTGAAAATAAGAAAGTTGCAAAAGTACGGGCGACTGATGCAACACCGGTCGATGGGTCGCATCGTTCGGCCGGTCCCTTGAAATCAAGTGAAATTTTTTCGCTCCGATTTGAAATATTTTTTGAAATTCGGGAAGGTGGGGGTGTGATTAGTAGATATTAGTATCTAATAAATATTCGCAAAAAAATGGAAAATAACCCGTGTATTGCCGAAAAAGTGAAAAAATTAAATTTTTAATTTTGGGGTAAATAAACATAATAAACGTTGGCTTGGCCAGAATTATGAGCAACAAAAAACCTACCCTACGCTCCTCCGGGGCTCCGGACGGTTTTTCATGCTCAGAGCCGCTACGCGGCAGGGCTAAACATACGAGAAGGCGCCACCGATCAAGAACACCGGGATTAAGGCAACCGGGATGTTAGGGACCCTTGAAAATGCATTAAAAAGTATAGTCGCGGATGCGGCAGTTATCTATTACGTTTAACCCCCAAAAAAGCGCGTAAAAACAAAAAATAATCGATGTTACATGTAAGAGTGACGAGCTGCATCTGCCGGTCCGCAAACGGCTAAGTCTAAGACTAGTTCAAGTTGCGCGGACCGTCAACAAAATGAGTGAGATTCCACTATTGCGCGTCACTGAATCGTGAAATTTTACGATTTTCAAAGTCGATTTTCTCTATCAAATATTGGTTTATCCTGCTATAGCAATGTTATCATTGACTTTTAAATACATTAAACTATCAGAAAATCACTAGCCAAAATTAAAATTCGATGTTGGATAATAGTCACCCGTCCCGTTTATATAGCAAATCGAGGTCTCGCTTCTCATTTAGTCAGAGCCTACCACTTCTTTAATATCTAATTGTTTTTTCAATTTGCTTTCAAATAAAAACAAAATGCTTAGTAATGGAGTTCTAACCCCCTCTTCATCTTTATTTAAAGTAAGACCCCGCGCGAAAACGGGGATCCACTGGTTTAAATAGATTTAAGAAGTTTTCTTATATGAAATTTTAAAATATAATTAAACTGATACCATAACATAGAAATTACAAAATAATCAATGTTAATATAACATTACATTTAATTGAACACCTATTTTAAACATTCATCAAAATTTGCAATATTTAGTATCAGATGCTTTTATACTAAATGCATACAATTTAATATTAGATTAAAAAAATAATTTCTCCAAAACGGCACATACCGCCACTTTTAAATTAATACCATCGATGGTCCCATTCACGAGCTACAACCCCATGCCCCTGCGGTTTATTTGCAAAGGGGAACAGGGGGTAGCAACTGCTCTTATATCCAAATTTATGTCAAAACGTGATATTCAAATATTAATTTCTCCAAAACGGCACATACCGCCACTTTTAAATTAATACCATCGATGGTCCGATGGTATGAACCGCATGGGCATGGAGTTGTAGCCCGTGAATCGGACCATCGATGGTATTAATTTAAAAGTGGCGGTATGTGCCGTTTTGGAAAAATTAATTTTTGAATATCACGTTTTGACATAAATTTGGATATAAGAGCAGTTGCTACCCCTGTTCCCCTTTGAAAATAAACCGCATGAGTAGGGGGTTGTAGCCCGTGAATCGGACCATCGATGGTATTAATTTAAAAGTGGTGGTATGTGCCGTTTTGGAGTTATTAATTTTTGAATATCACGTTTTGACATAAATTTGGATATAAGAGCAGTTGCTACCCCCTGTTCCCCTTTGCAAATAAACCGCATGGGTAGGGCGTTGTAGCCCGTGAACCGGACCATCGATGTTATTAATTTAAAAGTGGCGGTATGTGCCGTTTTGGAGAAATTATTTTTTTAATCTAATATTAAACTGTATGCATTTAGTATGTAATATTGCAATTCAATTTTAGCGCGGTCTTTTAAAAATCTAAACATAAAATATAAACAAAGTAGTAAAACAGGAAAGAGAGAGAGACCGAAGGTTGATCTTTTAATTGGAATAAAAAATTTTCTTCCCCTCGGATCTGAATAAAATAAAATCTCGGGTGTGAGGGTTGGGATAATAAAACAACGGTTTATCGCATCAACTAGTTAAATGTTTGCTCGGTTGAAATCGTGTTCTTCCAGAATAAATGAAATTCGGTACAAAAACCTTATGAGCTTCTATCTTCGCTGGATGCAACTATTAATTGGTGGACAAGTTATAAAGCAAGTGGACTGTATGGTCGGGTTTTTATTCATGGAATAATTCGCACAGCTTGATTGTAAAAACATGTATTTTCTGACAATAGTAAATTAAATTCTAACTCGAAACATAAAACGTAATCATGGCAATGGATAAACATAAATTGAAACATTAAAAAGGGGCTGCCATGGACAGTTATAATCAATTTATGTTGATCTTTTAAGATCGAGATGGGGTGATTTAGCAAAAATTTAAAAAGTTGACCGATTAAGGGTAGAGGGAGGGACGTGACGATCATCGGGTGGTGAGACACAAGAGGGTGAGGTGTCAATAGTGAATGACGCGGGCAATTTTATCAAGTGAAATTTTTATTTTAATTTTTATCAAGATCCTAATAAAAGGAGATTATAGACGAATATTCTACAAATTAACTAGTGTACGTGTGAGTAACGAATTTTAATTATTTCTGGTATATTTTTTGTGAAATAAGTTACCACGAGGTTCCACTTTTTGGGATTTTCGGTGATTTTGCTAAAAATGTTATAAATATTGCTTTATTCAATGAGGGCTGTAAAATATCAAGTTAGATCTTTAATCAATAAATCATTATAATGCCGGATGGTTATGATTTGACGCGATTTCTGATAATCCCAGATAGTGGTTTGCACGTGGTAAAATTATCTTGAATTTATACTAAGTACTTCAAAGAATTCGATTTTTAATAATAATAATAATAATAGTGTGTTTATTGTACAAAATAAAAATTCGAATTTACATATACAAAAGGTCAAAAAACATAGTAAAACAACATGATATAAATTCAACCATATGAGGATTGAGATTCCTCTATCCTTTAAAATTTTGATGTCTCGATGGTCGGGTCCATGGTACCATTCAAAATATTCTCTTTGTATTTTCTTTTCAGCATAATCGATGAAAGGTTCCAGTAATCCTTTGGAAGGTTGTTTAGGAGGTAAGCAGCTAGATACGAGAAAGATTGTTCGTATTTCGCAGTCACGTGCTGGACAGTATTGTAGGTTTTTTTAACGTTTCGAAGGTTAAGTCCGTGTATATCACATCTTAGCACAATTTTGTCACGCAAGTACTCAGGTCTCTGACTGTTTATGATATTCAGAACCATCGCAGTATAATGCAGCATTCGTTTTTCGTCTAATTAAAGTAACTCCAACTGCCTAATCACAGGGGTAATATGAACAGGGGTAATAATTAATAATCATATCTTGCATATTACATAAGAATATCGTCAATTATCGTTCAATTATATTCAATTACATAATATACAGGGTGTTTCCGAATGGTTTGGCATTGCTTTACATATTATAACGTAGTTTTAAGTTGTTCTATTTATTGGTGGTAAATTCAAAATTAATGATGATAAAGGACTGTGGTTATATGTGGTTATAATTTAACAAGGTAAATGTTGAGGTGGTTATTTGGTAACATGTGTTCTACATATATTTTATTATTTGGTAATTTTTATGTCTATATTAAAGGTTTGGTAATTTATGCGAGACGAGAGTCGTCTCAGCTAGGTAAACAAGGTATTGAAAGTATGTCGATATAACAGGGTCCTTTCTTTGAGGTATGGTAATATTTACAAGCTCATTGTATGAGTGTAAATTAGTATAGTCTATGTCAGCAAATCACAGCCGCGAAATATTCCTCGACAAGCCAGGGGTCGGAATGTGATTTGCGTAACTTCCTGTCAGGAGATAGGAGCATAGAAATAGGTAGAAATTGTATGGTTGTTATAAAGTGGTCATATTTAACCCCCCCCCCCCAACATTGTGTGGAGCTTGGAGGTGTTGCTTTATTCGATAAGGGAGACTTTTGTTATACAGAGGTGTAATTTTACAGGTATTATGAACAAATATTATGGTTTATTTATAGGTATAAAAGTTGTAGACGTAATTAGTCCAACTTACTTGCATAGAAGTTGAAGGCGTAATTGAGCCCGACTTGCAAGCCAGCTAAATCCAGTCGTATTTTAACTGATGACAATAACAAACATTCTCAAAAAGAGAATCTAAATACAAATGATTATAAATAATATTAAATAATATTTTACTGATCTCAAAAGTGGATCGAAGGTATGATTTTAGTTCACAGTCACAATTTAGACTGTAGAATATTCTCTAAGAGAAATTTATGTGTTTTATTATTAAGATGAATTACCACTGACCTTATTATCAGAAATGATGAATGAATTACCAATAAATTTGAACAAATTATTACAAATATCAAAATCCACTCAACAATGAGTTGTGTTCACTCGGTTTAATATCAATAAGAGATAACTTTCATTACTATTTTGGCTTGTTGATCCATTCCCGTGATTTTTTTCTTTTTTTTTTAATAAATAATAAATAAAAATCTTAGTACAAAATTGGGTGTTTTAATGTTTTATTTAGTTAGACATTCTGCATCGAACAACAGGACATCTTTCTTTGAATCACTGTGTATGAAGTAGGTAGGCTAATTATGTTTTAGAGGTAATGCAGTCTTCACGAACCGGGCTTTCCCGTTCAATAAAAGAACTAAGGTATACTGCGGTAGGGTATTTACAACGTGTGGGTTGCTAGACAGATCACAGGCTTAGAACGAAGGTATTTGAATTTCCGGATGTTGCGATTTTTAAGATGACGGCGGGAGATTCAAATTCAAAATTCAACATTACAAGTATAAAAGCATCTGATACTAAATGTTGCAAATTTTGATGAATGTTTAAAATAGGTGTTCAATTAAATTAATGTAATGTTATATTAACATTGATTATTTTGTAATTTCTATGTTATGGTATCAGTTTAATTATATTTTAAAATCTCATATAAGAAAACTTCTTAAATCTATTTAAATATATTCTATGATAGTCCAGTCAAATTAGACGAAAAAAGGGGTTCAGCTCGGAAAAATTCCCACCTAGCTGAATTTTGGTACACATCTTTATGACATCGTTGTAAACAATATGTAAAAAGTCGACCTCGATATCATGTACGCGTTAAAGGTTATTCGAGTTCAAAGGTCACGAAATTGGCCTTTTTTTTAATATCTCGTTTTTTATTAGTCGTACAATAAAAAGTTTTAGATACAATTTGTAGAGGAGGTAATTATCTACAAAAATGGTCTTATGACATTTTCACTTTAAGTTGATAGTTTTTGCGTTATAAGGCCAACAAAATGGACACTTTTTAGTGGTAAAAATTGAATAGTTTTTTGCGCCTGGCTCGCTTATTTTCAGATTAAAGTTTCGATTTTTTGGTCTCATTTGGATCCTCTCAAATTTAGATTTGCATTTTTGCAAAAAAATGCCTAGGTCACAGATCGCTTTCGAGCGCTAAGCGAGACGACGATTTTAATTACATATTTTTGCCGTTTTTGCGTTACGCCGGGCGGCGTCGAACGGATCGCGAAAAATAATACACCGTCGTCGATGTATGCCCGACAAAATTTGTAGATATACTTTTTCTCGAAAAATGCACTGGTTTCGAGTAATCGTGATATACAAATTAAAAACGGCAAATTTAAAAAATTATGGTTTGCCTTAGTTTAATTTTGATCTGTCCAAGTGATTTGTATTGTTTATTACTATAATTTAATATTTTAACTAATTTACTTGTATAAACATGTTGTGTAATTAATATTAAACGAATTTTTTAATTACTTCTAAAATATTAATTCTGACGTCATTACGCCCATAGTTAAAATTTGATTGCACATAGACGGCACGGCTTCCGCAAATTTCTAATTTTTTGGAAAATGACAATTTTAAAAATTTTTCAATGCAAACATGTTATATTATTGTTAAAATGAAAATATAAAATAAGTGCTTTTAAAAAATATGAATTACCATGTTAAATTTCAAATTAAATTTCGTAACTTTGATATCTCAAAGTAATTTGTGTATTTTATCAAGTTAGATATTTTTTTGAGTTAACATCTGTTTTATTAATATTTAATATAAAATGAAGTGGAATCTACTAAATGGGAAAGTAGGTAATGTGTTGTCACATCAGATTTTTTGTCATAAAGTCAACTGGTAAGGAAATATTGCGAAGAAACATTTTATTTTCGCCATTTTTTTTAAATGGTGGCACTTCCGGGCGGTCGCCGAGGTTGCCAACTAGGAGTTTTTATTAGGACCCCAAACCTTAAAACATATCCCAAAATCAGAACCCCCTGACCATTTTTAGGAAACTCTTCTTTTCATGATTTCGAGGATGTTGCTAAAATATTTTAAGTGTTTTTAATTTTTTTAATGAGTTCTATGATAACAATATAGCTGAAATAGAAATTTGTTTAAAAATATTTTGCCGAAACACATAATTTTCACTCCTTCATAAAAAATTTCAACTTCAGACGAAGAATTTGGTAAGAAGCTCAGGGTTCCGAGAATACGTTTTTTAGTATGTTAAAGTACGAACAATTACCTAACGAAATCCGTGGAAAAATCGCAGAAAACCGATTTTGGATTTTTTTGATCAAAATGTGCCCAATTTTCTTACACTAAAATGGCAGTATAGGATCTCCAATATCCATGTTTTCGTCAGCTTTCTCATTTAACCACGTAGACGGGGTAATATATTATTCTTTACCAAATCTGTTGATGTATCGATACGTGGCTACCACTCGCCGTTCCGACACTTCTGTAGCACGCAGGCAAAATATGGGCTACTTACCTTAATCAACATGGGATGCCACTAACTCGAGTCGAGCTGGTCATGGATACTCCACAGATCCAATGTCAATTAGGGAAGACAAAATAGGGAGGGGAAGTCACAATTGATAATATTATGGGGGCGCCACTGAATTTTTGTATAATCGCCTTCCAAATGTATTCCAGAAACTTATTCTTCCATAGAATTGGGGGGGGGGTCAAGAGCAAAAGATTGTACAAATGGTGAACAAAATTTAATAAGATAATTTTGACGAATGAATACAATATTTGAGAATATTAATTATAAAATTTAAATAATATTTCTTAAAATATAAATTATGCTGCATAAACCAAATTAATACAATTTTACGCTTTAAATCAAGTTTGTCAAATTTCGTGGTTAAAATAAATGTGGACATCCCATAAATGCCCGACACTTAAAAGTGTCAGTATAACAACCATCCAGTAGGTAAATAAAAATTAAAACGGAATAAATTAACCTCCGTACCTTGTGTTCAAGGGAAATAGTGACCGGAATAAATATTCCACAAGCACCTCAAGTCGAACGGTTGAGATTCAAAATAATAGGTTAATAAATTTAAAACTACTTAATGCTAAACAAAAATAATAAAATTATTGAGGAAATTAATAATTATAACTTTTACAGATATTTAGTGCATGGCTATATGCAACAAACTTAGGAATTAAAATAAGACATTGTTGATAATCAACACACAAAGTTTTAACGTTAATTTTTCCAACACGACACTGAGTTTCCGAATTTCCGATTCAACGCAACTAAGTCGTACACTGAATGTTTATTAACATTTCAGTTAAATTATGAATCGTTAGTTATAAAAATATCTAATTTAAAATAGAAGATAAATCATTATTTGAACTTTAGTTAAATCATTTACAAGAAATAACCACTTCATTAAATTATTATCTTACATTCATTTAATAATAATTATCCAATTTATAGAAAACTAATTTATAATATCAGTAGAATTTTCATCTATGTTTTTGAATAAAATATATAAATCATTTTGAAGATTTTGCTATGTTATTCTTAAATTTATTTAATTAAATTATATCTTTAATTAATAATACCTGCACCTTGCCAGCTTTCTTTCCACCTTTTTGGTGGTCTTTCAGGCAGTCATTTTCCATAGACAACTTTCCCATCTCTGACAATTCGACCAATCCCATTGTTGTTCACATGGTTAACATGTTCGTTCCATCCTCTTCTTTATTGTCTGATCCATCTTACTTCACCTGCATCTCGAATTACTTCAACGAAAATTTGTTATTCTGTATTACTTCTCTCAGGCATCCCGCTACGGCACCTACTTTTACAATCTGGTTAAGTACCTCCTTTATGAGGTCTCACAGATAGACAATATTATTGAAAAATTATCAGTATAAATATAACAATATTAAATAATTAAAAACCTGCAGGTCAAATTGACGAACAATTCTTTTGGTATTTGCGCTAAAGTTTAAAAATTCATTTTAAAAATTTTAATTTTCTTTAGGCTTATATTTGAGTGGACCTGCGATCGAATTGCAAATTGTTTGAAATATTTGACCTATAATAAATATAACTCAACCGTAAATTCCCACAAAAAATGCAAATTGAAACATTAAATATAAATTTAAAAATATCTGTAAAATTTCAAATTTATTACTAAACAGCTCAAGTTGTTTTTTATTTTTCAAAGAGTCTCATTGCTTACCAAAAGTTAGAGCAGAGTATCTTGGTTAAAAGATTCTGAAGTAGTTTAAACAAGCAGACGGGGACATGACAATATTTAACGCATAAACACAGCAAAATATCCATCTATGAAAATATCGCTGTATTTCATACCCCAAAATTTGTCATTTTTACTGGAAGAGAAATATTTTAATTTTAATGAAGTGCTACTCATGGAAGTAAGATAAGCACATTGCAAAACAGTGCCATGTAAGTGAATGGACGTGGATCAGATACTACTCCATATGAGATTTTAAATGCTCTTGCAATTGCGATTTTTGTACACATTTATAGGCGCAACTATAACAACAGAACGGTTTATCGCCGGTATGAGTTTTTAAATGTTTTTGTAAGTCTGCTTTCCGTGCACATGTATATTTACAAATATGACAACTGAACGGTTTTTCGCCGGTATGAGTTTTTAAATGATATTGTAAGGCTGATTTATGTGCACAAGTATACTCACAAATATGACAACTAAACGGTTTTTCGCCGGTATGAGTTTTTAAATGACTTTGTAAGTTTGATTTCTGTGCACAAGTATACTTACAAATATGACAACTAAACGGTTTTTCGCCGGTATGAGTTTTTAAATGACTTTGTAAGGATGATTTCTGTGCACAAGTATACTTACAAATATGACAACTAAACGGTTTTTCGCCGGTATGAGTTTTTAAATGATATTGTAAGGCTGATTTATGTGCACAAGTATACTCACAAATATGACAACTAAACGGTTTTTCGCCGGTATGAGTTTTTAAATGACTTTGTAAGGATGATTTCTGTGCACAAGTATACTTACAAATATGACAACTAAACGGTTTTTCGCCGGTATGAGTTTTTAAATGACTTTGTAAGGTTGATTTCTGTGCACAAGTATACTCACAAATATGACAACTAAACGGTTTTTCGCCGGTATGAGTTTTTAAATGACTTTGTAAGGATGATTTCTGTGCACAAGTATACTCACAAATATGACAACTAAACGGTTTTTCGCCGGTATGAGTTTTTAAATGATATTGTAAGGCTGATTTATGTGCACAAGTATACTCACAAATATGACAACTAAACGGTTTTTCGCCGGTATGAGTTTTTAAATGTCTTTGTAAGTTTGATTTACATGCACAAGTATACTCACAAATATAACACCTAAACGGTTTATCGCCAGTATGAGTTTTTAAATGACTTTGTAAGGCTGATTTCCGTGCACAAGTATACTCACAAATATAACAACTAAACGGTTTATCGCCGGTATGAGTTTTTAAATGTCTTTGTAAGTTTGATTTACATGCACAAGTATACTCACAAATATCACAATTAAACGGTTTATCGCCGGTATGAGTTCTTAAATGTCTTTGTAAGTGTGATTTCCGTGCACAAGTATACTCACAGATATCACAACTGAATGGTTTTTCGCCGGTATGAGTTCTTAAATGTTTTTGTAAGTCCGATTTCCATGCACAAGTATACTCACAAAAATCACAATTAAATGGTTTCTCGCCTGTATGAGTTCTTAAATGACTTTGTAAGGCTGATTTCCATGCACAAGTATACTCACAAATATCACAATTAAATGGTTTCTCGCCTGTATGAGTTCTTAAATGACTTTGTAAGGCTGATTTCCATGCACAAGTATACTCACAAATATCACAATTAAATGGTTTCTCGCCTGTATGAGTTTTTAAATGACTTTGTAAGGTTGATTTCCGTGCACAAGTATACTCACAAATATCACAACTAAATGCTTTCTCGCCGGTATGAGTTCTTAAGTGGATTTCAAACACTGATTTGTAGGCACATTTTAAGTTACAAATATCGCATATAAATGATTTCCTGCCCTTTTTTTTATGAGCCCTTAAATGACGTATTAAAGTTTGTTTAAGCGCAAGTTTATAACCACAAATTGCACACTCGAAAAAATTTGAACTGGTCCGAGTTGCTTGTGTAGTGACGGTATCTTCTTTAATATCAATGGAATGATGCAAATCTTCTAAATTAAATTTCACATCTTCCACCTCTTCTCTTTTAATTTCGTAATTGCTAATTGAATTTGGAGTGTCCAAAAATTTACCTGCGTTTTCTACAATTTGTGATTCTTCCGAAGGTAGCACTTGAGCTGCAAGTAAATCGGTAACTGATTCCATTTGGAGGATGGAGCACCATAAATCTACAGGTACAAAACCACTGTTCTTAATTGATTGCGTTGATTATATTGATTACATTATGTTATCGATTTAGAAAACTACTGCTACAGTTGATAAATCACTACTATACAAAATTATAAAATGGCTATCGTGAAAATAGCGACATTGATGGAGTCAGAGGCGATTGATTATATTATGTGCATGGGGTGGCAACTCGCATGTTAAGAAAAATCCGTCTTTTCAGCGCCATCTATCCGCTTGGATGCACATATTTTTGGAACCCGTTTGGAGACTAGGAAACCACTTAGAGGCTTTTTATTTGAATATATATTTTTTTGAAGTTGTGAATTCATAATCATGATAAGTTTTATAAATCCTTGGGGTAACATATCCACAAAAGTAATAATAATTAACAAATGGATACATTACTATAAGAATTCATAAAACATTCATGATTACGAAATAAATAGCAATAATTTACATGAACTCAAAGAAAACCTTCTAAATTGAATAACATTTTATTAAACTTAGAAAACTGTGGCGGCACTAATTTAAATTGAAAATAGTTGCCGCGTTCGCGCCTTACAGGTTGGCAACCCTAGAAGCATACCGGCTGGGTAGGTGTAAACTCCCCTAATGCGCCAGGTAAATTTCAAAAAAGCATGTAAACTCCCCTCCGAGCAAAAGGCCAACACTTAAACTCACATGTAAACTCCCCTCCTAAGTAATTAAGAATGAGGGGAGTTTACATGCAGAATCAAACCAATAAATTGAAATTCCCGTTAACAACTCAGGACCGTACGCAGGATTTCTTTCCGGACGGCGTTTTTGTTGAACGATTGAAATTCACGATCTTGCATATCATTTTCCTACCTAATATGTAATTAGCGAAAAACTTGAAACCTACATTTTTGAGTTTTTAAGTTAATATTTGTGCCCGGAAAGGGGGGGGGGCGAACAGTATACAATAAAATTGTATTTGAAAAATTACAAAATATAACCTACTTATTTAATAAGGGAAAGTAAATTCATGTAGCCGGTCGAACACGGGGTCTGCACGGGTATCGGGTTACAGTCCCTTCAAATGGAGTGAAATTTTTTCGGTCCGATTTGAATTTTTCTTTGAAATTCGGATAGAGGGGGGTGTGATTAGTGGATATTAGTAATAAATATAATAAAAAAAATGGAAAATAACTCGTGTATAGCCAAAAAAGTGAAAAAATTAAATTTTTTTTGCCTTCGAATTTTAGGGGTGTGCATTCGAAAAGGAGGGTAATCCATCGTCAAATCCTACCCTTACGGGGCGCCGCTGCGCTCCGCTCCGCTCTGCACCCCTCCAGGGCGGATTTGACTCTGGTTACTAGGCTAAACATACGAGAAGGCGCCATCCATCAAGAACACCGGGATCTGTGCAACCGGAATGCGAGAGACCCCCCCAAAAAATCGCGTAAAAACTAAAAAAATATTCGGCCATACTCGTGTATAGCCAAAAAAGTGAAAAAATTAAATTTTTTTTGCCTTCGAATTTTAGGGGTGTGCATTCGAAAAGGAGGGTAATCCATCGTCAAATCCTACCCTTACGGGGCGCCGCTGCGCTCCGCTCCGCTCTGCACCCCTCCAGGGCGGATTTGACTCTGGTTACTAGGCAAAACATACGAGAAGGCGCCATCCATCAAGAACACCGGGATCTATGCAACCGGAATGCGAGAGACCCCCCCCAAAAAATCGCGTAAAAACTAAAAAAATATTTGGCTATACTCGTGTATAGCCAAAAAAGTGAAAAAATTAAATTTTTTTTGCCTTCGAATTTTAGGGGTGTGCATTCGAAAAGGAGGGTAATCCATCGTCAAATCCTACCCTTACGGGGCGCCGCTGCGCTCCGCTCCGCTCTGCACCCCTCCAGGGCGGATTTGACTCTGGTTACTAGGCTAAACATACGAGAAGGCGCCATCCATCAAGAACACCGGGATCTATGCAACCGGAATGCGAGAGACCCTCGAAATAGCATTAAAAAGTATAGTTGCGGTATGGGGCAGTAAACTATTTCGTTTCACCCCCAAAAAATCGCGTAAAAACTAAAAATAATCGATGTTGCATGTACGACGCTCGAGGTGCATCTGCTGCTGCGAAATTTTCTAAGTGTAAGAGTATATCGATTTGCACGTACCGTCAACAAAATGCGCGCCCGCCGAGCGATGGAGTGGCATTCGACCGGTTGTGCACCATGCACATGGTACTTTTCCGTACTTTTCAAATTCGATTATTTAAATAATTTTGAATTAACGAAATTGTCTAAACCGGCCCTGTCCATGCACATGGTACTTTTCCGTACTTTTCAAATTCGATTATTTAAATAATTTTGAATTAACGAAATTGTCTAAACCGGCCCTGTCCATTTAACAAGCCGTACTTAAATTCTAATTGTTATAATCTCCTACTTACGTATAACTAGGGATTATACGGTTCGAGGGGAATTTACATGCCGACTTAAAAACCAAAATTGAAGAAAATAAAAACAGGTCAATTTGGAGGGGAGTTTACATTACCCCTACCGGCTCAACGGTTGGAGATGAGACGGGAGCGCAGTTCGTCGAGACAAGAGTTCAAGCATCTTTTTAGTTCCATCGTGACGTGTCAGCTGTTTTTGATTAATTGTTATTATTTTTTGTTATTTGTTATATGTTATATTTAGTTGTTATTTTGTAATCCTTTCGCGAATAAACATTAATATTACGTGGGTAGTGTTAAGAACGTTAGTAACCAACTTCCCACAAAACTACAGGGGCGTAACAAGGTAGCCACGGGCCTGTGTCCTGGTAACAAACCGGGCCCCAAAGTAGTTAATAAAAATAACTCTAAAATTTTTTAATGGGTATAAGCTGGGCATTATATTTTCAAAACAAAATCAAATTCACAATTAATATTTTGGCAATTTATTGGTTGTTTTAAACAAAAAAAACAAATAATATAAAATAGATTTAATTAAAAAATTAAAAACAATTATATAAAAAATAATAAATAAAAAAACGAAAACAAAAACAAAACGAATATTTTTTAACACTTACACCAAATACTGTAGACTTACATGTTTATACAAAAAGAGAAAGAAAAGGACGCACAATAAACTGTATACATAAATAAATTACTATTATAAATATATAAACTTATAAATAATTATAATAAATTTATTTAAAATTTTTTTTTCCTTGCTTTAAGATGAGCAAAACTAGATATAATGCTAGAAATATCTATTGTCCTCGCAATTTGGTTTTCTATCGATATGATTGATAACGCAGACAATCTTTGTTCACTGATGGTGCTTCTTAAAAAATTTTTAATTATTTTTAATTTAGAAATGACCTTTCTGCCGAAGCTACCTATAAAGGAATAGTTATAAATATATAGCATGCAGTTAAAATTTCACTAAAACTGCTGCACGAAGAAAAATTCTTTATCAATATGAATTCAGTTAATTCCATGATTGAATTAATTTTGGATAAATCATTTTTAAAACATTGTCTAAATGATAGCAATTGCAAAGAAATCGTGTCTGAAATATCTTCCGAATATTTTAAGTAAAGCTCCCGACCCATTTTATATAAGTTTTCGTCAGACACAGAAGTATTACATAAAATATTTGGAGATAAAACTTGAAAAACTGTGTAAAGTTCATTCAGTCCAGAACTTCGATTTTTCAATTGAACTATCATAATATCCAATGTTTTGAAAAATACATTTATTTTGAACCAGTCTTCGCTTGTTTCTATTCTAAAATGATTACTAGCTTCATCAAAAAACCGTTTAGGCCTAGAAATTCTTTTTTTTAGAAAATTCGACAGTAGTTCCCCATTTTTCAGCTAAATTAATTGCTTCAGTTTTCATCAATTGAAAATCGCCCCTCATTTTCCTCATATTTTCATATGAGGTACTAAAAATTTTTGTTGATTGCTCAATATTTTGTTCTTTACTTTGCAATAATTTAGAAACAGTATCAATATTTTTTAAAATTTTTGTTTCAAGAACAATTAAAAAACCCGTCTCGAACTTTTCTAATTGGTTTTTTAACGATTTGGCTTCATCGATTTCAGCTTTATTGCTAGATGTTAACATGATTTTTGAAATCGCTCTTAAGACATCAACATATCTAAACTGAAGAGCCTCTAGGGCATCGTGTCTTGATGACCACCGGGTAGGTGTTAATTTTTTAAGCGTTATTTTGCTTTGCGCTATATTCAAAATTGCTTGTAAAAGAGCCCACCTCTTTATGCTGTTCCCAAAAAATACATAAACGCTCTCTACTAAATTATAAAAATTACGAATTTCCTCAACATTTTTAACCGAGTCGTTAAGTATTAAATTTAAATTATGAGCAGCACAATGTACATATGGTGCATTAGGTGCAACTTTTAATATTTCGGCTTTTAATAATCCGTCTTTACTTGTACTCTTGTTATCAAGAAATGCGTAGGGCATATTGCAAATTTTTGAAAATGTGAGATTATAGCATTTACCACCGGAAACGGTAACAGAACAAAAAGGGTATTTGCATAAAATTTGCTTGCAATTTTGTAAAAGTAAAAGGGATTAAAACTATTTACAATAGTTGGAAACAGTAGGTATCAATCGTGGTACCCGGAGTAGGTATATATTGTTAGTCATCACCATCTGTTTATCTTTTCATTTGGAGAAGTAACAGTTTTACAACCAAAGAATTTATTGTATTTTTTTTGTAGGGACAATTTATTGACCAAATATAATATTTTGTAGGGCTCATTCTGTTTCTAAGAAAAAAAGCCGCGTTTGTTAAAAATATTTTGTAGAAAATAATAAACTTGTTTTTAAGCGTGGCGCCAGTGAAGTCTCGGGCCCTGTAAAGTCTCGGGCCCTTGTTCCATCGAACACCCGGAACACTGGTAGTTACGCCACTGCAAAACTATATTACATTTCTTCATTTCTTGACAATATTAAAAATCACTCCTTATCGTTCCACTGCTTCTTTTTAACATCATCTTTAACAACATCAAGTACATTTATAAAAAATATGAAATAAATGTTAATTAGATCCTTCTAGACATCTAGACCGTCTAAATATTAACACTGCATGATACTATAACCTGTGCTATAACTATACACAAGATATGCTCTTGCGCATGCTGCTCTGTCTCACTCTAACAATCGTGACGTCGCACAGTGGAGTATTTGGCCTCAAAAGGTGGCATAAAATACAAAAATCAAATGCTACATGCATATTCCCTATTATGATTTTCGTAAACTACACTATCTTGGGCGCCATTATGTGAATTTATAGGAACATTACTCGTTCCAACTTTCCACTACATCGTCAAAAGATGCTAAGAATTTGCTGAGGGGGGGGTGGCTAACACATTCTTTTCAAAGATTATTTTTGCTAGAAATCGTTATAAATTGTAACTTTTACTTATGGAAACAAGAAGTTCAAATATATTAGATAAAGTCTGTAATAATTGATCTTTAAATTTACAATCATATAATGCATGGTATTAATTTTTGTAAAAGATTATCAGAAAAAAAAAGAAGATTTGAATACGAATGAAGATCGATAAAGTTACAATTTTTTTTTACGGATAATACTGATACTTGAGACTTTAAAATAAATTTTTTGGCTGCGAATCTTTGCGAGGTTCTTTTCAATTCGCGTTTTACTTGGAGAACTCAAAAATTTCTAAGTCACCCTGTATATAGTTTTTATCAAATTATTTATCAATTTTACATGATTGGATTCGTTTTTTTGAATGTTTACTCCATATGGCATTTAAGTTACCTATCAAAAAATGGCAAGCTCGCGGTAGTGATAAAGATATAGTAGCCGAAACCAAGAGTCGGATTAAAAAGAATTTAAAGAACGCTGTGGTTTAATTATCGATATACCTAAACCTGCTTTTGGCAATTCTAATGATGGAAACACGGCAAGGCGCTTTTTTGAAAATCCTGAATTCTCTGCTGAAGTAACTGCAATTGATGTAGAACTTATTAGAAAAATGCAAGTGATATTAATAGTTGTGGCTTCTGGTCACGAAATAAATGTTGAAAGATTTCGGGAACACTGCCACAGCACTGCCCGGTACTTTGTTAATAAATACCCATGGTACTGTATGCAACCTACCATGCACAAATATTAAATTCTTGGCCCAGAAATAGTTAAATTTGCGTTGCTGCCTATAGGTCAGTTAAGCGAAGAAGCACAGGAAGCTTGCAATAAAGATTTCAAGAGATATCGTGAACATAACTCGTGAAAATGTAGCCGCGAAAGTTCAAACAGAGACGTTCTAAAGAGATTTCTTTTAACCTCTGACCCTGTTATAACAAACAAACGAGAATTACCCAAAAAAACTTTTGATACTTATCTCAGCAGGTATTACATTTATTAAAACCCCCTACTGACCAAGTCATTGATGATCATAAACTGATTTCCGAGAGTGACGATGCAATCGTTGGATGATGACGAAGATGACCAAGACATTATTTAAAATGTTTGCTTTATTTTTACTTTTAACGCTATTACTTGAAAAATAAATATAGAAATTATTAACTACTTCTCTTCTGAATTTTTTAATTCGTATCCATTAAATATTTGTTGTATTGTGATATCACAACCTGTATTTTTGGATAAGTGTATATTTACACATATCTTCCAAAAACTATTTCTGTGTTTTTTGCTGATGATATTAATTTTTCAAAGTTTTTCAAATAAATTCATTTTCTTAATAAATAAATAAATGTACCAGAATTATGCAAAGTATTTTTAGATACTACTAAGAGCCCTGAAAATAAATATCCTACTTAGAAATCCGTTGTAATAGTATTTGATTTAATGCTACCTTTTGAGGCCAAATACCCCACTGTGCGTCGTGCAGTGACCAAATGCATCTCTTTCATAGCGTGAATTAATTAAATTATAATTTTTTCTATCACTTAAGAATTATGATACCTATGTTTCCATGTGAAATGCTTAGTAACATATATTTACTATTTACCCAATTATCTAATAATGTAAAACCGACAAAAATTCACTTGTAGGCTGTGGTCTTTTTTACTTTTATATTATTATGTTAATAGGAAGATAGTAATAATTAATAAATATTATAAGGTGCGCTTAGATATTATTATGCAAATGTATAACTTGACCTATTTTAGTTAGTTAAATTATAAAAGCAAGGTACAAATTTTTTTATGTAATTATTATTAGGATGATACCATAATATCACGTATCAACTTACCTACCTACATTTTTATGTTTTGCACACTTTACAACTTTTTCGCGCCTTTACTATCAAAAATTACATTTAGTATTCGTGTGTACGCTAGTTTAAATCAGTTAAAAACGTTTAGCGATTACTTGTAATGTTCAGTCATTTGAGTCAACAGAATTAAACAGAGTATGAAGTTCTAAAATTGAAAAATACGATATTAAAATACGAAAATGAAATTAATATTTTAAGAACACAAAAAGATAAATACGATACTTTGGTTAAATCCGTTACAAAAATATTTAGCACTCGTCAATTACAAAAATTGGAAAATGACAAAAAAAGAATAACTTGGGGCGTGGAAGATCTTTCTAGTGCCATTGCTTTGCACGCAGCGGGTCCGCGTGCTTATCGTTGGTTATTAAAAAAAAGGCCACCCTCTTCCTGCTTTATTAACTTTCAGAAAGTGCGCCGCAAAAGTAAATTTGGAACCAGGAATGTTAGAAACTGTTTTTGTAATGAAAAATGCGAACCTTTGTGATCTACAGAAAGTGTGCATATTGTCAGCAGATGAAATGAAAATTCAACAAAGTTACGAGTATGACAAAAAAAAAGATACCACAATGGCTCCTGCAAATTATGTTCAAGTTTTTATGGCAAGGGGTCTTTTTGGTAATTGGAAACAACCGATCTATTATAAGTAAGGACTTACTATTTATAATTTCAAAAAATATAAAGTTATTATCTTACAACTATGACTGCAAACTAACAAATGAAACTGTCTTAAAAATAATTGTGAAGTTGGAAAATATATATTATCACGTTGTCGGTCTAGTAACTGATTTGGATGGCGGTAACCGAGGATTTTGAAATGAATTATCGATAGAAGAAGCGAAGCCTTGGTTTGAAAATCCTGTTACAAAGCAACGAATACATGTCTTTGGTGATGCTCCACATTTGGATAAAATTACTTCGAAATTATTTTTTAGACAGTGGTTTTGTTATATCTGGTCAAATGGTAAATGCAAGCCTACATGAGCTGTTTAACTATACCTAAAATCGGACTTATCGGAAATAGAGTTATTTTTTTTATTTCAATATGTACATATCTTATCTTATCAATCTTATAAATATAGTTAATAATTAATATTTCGCTTTTGATTTTTAAAAAAGTTTATGTGAAGAAGTTAAGAAGTTTATACTTTAGAAGTGTTTTTCGTGATAATAGCAGCGTATTTAAACGTTGACACTGGGTGACGTCATGCGCAAAGACCGACGATTTAGCGCGTTCGGAGTATCATATCTTGTTAATAGTTGTAGTATCATGTTAACACTGCATCCTTATATTGTGGCACCCTGCCCATAGATTTTAGTTACACATTTTTATAATATTTTTAACTCATAAGACTTTTCTTTTTTTATTATAATGACAAGTAAGAAATAACCATCCAACTAGCGCGTTACATTATAATATAAATCTTTAATCGTTTAAGGCCGTTTAAACGTACGTAGCAGTAATATAGTTTCACCGTGGTGGACAAAAGTAGACCACCCCGGAGTAACATAAGTTTAAATTCGTCTCGTGTGATGCAAGCTAGTATCAAAAGAAATAATGAAAGGCGCTACTGGATGAATACAAATTCAATATTTTGTTAAGGCTAAGCAAACTCATAAGAATAAAATCCTAAGCAATTAAGCAGATCAAGTCAACCCCGTAGCTTTGTTACTTTCCTTCCAAGATGGTCGCAAAACTACAGGAGGTCCCAGTGTTATTGCATCTGCCTTTAACATACTATTGAATTTCCTTAGAACTAGGCAAATAAATGAATAAGTTCCCTGCGAAATATACTGAACTCAGTGGGATGGCGCAAACATAAATTATTAAGAGATGGACACACAAGTCGGTTACTTTCCGAGAAGAAGAGCCACCTCACACAACTATCAAGGTGGTGTGATGACCACCCATTTTGACCACCCAGCCAAAGATCGGAGGTTGGGGGGATATAAATACCCCGTTAAACATTTTCAAAAGTCAGTATCGATATAATTGTTCATAGAGGCAGTGCTCAAAGGAGTCTCAAATTTTACACGGGTGTTTTAAGTGCCAAATAGTTAGCTTAACCAACTGAGTTCAATTTATTAAAAAAGGAGTTCAATTTATTAAAAAGGTATCTTGTAAATTTTCTAATTATTAATTAATTTTGTACATCTAATTTTCTTTTCATTTCATTTTTGTTTTATTCCTTTTTTGTTATTATTATATTTTGTTTTTGTCGTAAATTAAGCAGTCAATGATTATAAATTTTGTACCCAGTATTTTTTTTGTCTGTTTCTATTATTAAATTATTAAAATTCTATTCAGTAATTTTTATTTTGAGAGTGAAGTGCGAAAGAGAAAACTGTTTATTCCCAACGACTTCGAGGTAAGATCTCTACAGCCCGCTACCTCTTGTATTTAAATCATCCCCTTTCGGGCTTTGCTTAATTTCCCGACATTAAAAAGAATTAAGCTGATGGCAGCGAAGATATAACCCCTCAGGTTATATCAAAATAGTTTTAGTAAAGTGACCCGATCGCGTCATCGAACCTCCGGGTATCACAATATTATATAAAATGAGCATTTTCATGACATCTCTCGTCTTTTCCCAATATAATATTATTTCAAGTTTTGATGTTATGAAATATTAAGATTTTTGTTAAGGAAGTAATTACCAAGTCTTCATCATGCTTGCATGCATTAGTGAAAGGGAATGTTATATTTTCCTTGATAATTTTAGTAATTCTTTGCAAAATATTTTCCAAATGACATATTTTAGGGTACAAGTAGTTAAAAATATTATACACATTGCTTAAATAATCAACAAACTTGGTATTACAATATTGCAACCCTCTTTTTCCATCATATTCTTTAAGCATGGTGAACATTTGTGTTGCTTCGTCCACAATATTTCCTTTCTATGGTTTATCAAAATCGTTTTCTTCAGTCAAAAAGTTTTTCTTACAAATTTCACAATTTGAAATTTTAGGCAACACTTTTTTAGAAATAAAACCACTGACTTAATGTAATACACTGGTTTCCAATTTTCGTAGCTTATTGAACATTTGACTAATTTCAATGAAGACTCCAATCTGTGAACCTGATCATTTACATCCTAAAAACATTATTCAATTAAGATAGGTAATTTAAGCTTATTCAAAATAAAGTATTTTACCTACCTCCATCAAGTTAGCGCCCCTTCAATCGAATTTTTAACTTTTTCTTATGCCAAACGTTTGGTAATCGTTAGGTAAGATTTGGTAGTTCGATTAAAAGTTTTGGTAGTTCTTTGTTTTTTCGTAATTAACCAATCAAATTTTTTTGTCAAGTTAGCCCCCCCTTCAATCGATTTTTTAACTTTTTTTTTAGCTCATTTGATCGATTATAATACGCAGAGGTTTGGTACCCCAATAAAAAGTTTTGGTAGTTTCTAATTTGATGGCAAATAATTAATTAAGTTGGAAGTTTACTGTGTAAGTGTACAGTGTATACAACAATAATTGTTTATTGCCAATTTGGCCTAATTTAAACCATTTTTAACCTTTTTTAATGCCAAGCGATAGGTCATCATCATGAAAGGTTTATTAGTTCGATTAAAAGTTTTGGTAGTTCTTTGTTTTTTCGTAATTAGTTAATTATTAAATTTTTTTTTCAAGTTAGCCCTTTTCAATCGATTTTTCAACTTTTGTTTAGCTCATTTGATAGATTATAATATGTAGAAGTATGGTAGCCCTATAAAAAGTTTTCGTAGTCAGTAATTTGGTTAAATAATTAATTAATTTTGATGTTTTACTTATGCGATATACATACAATGTATAGCGCAGATTGTATTTCTTATAATCTTATTAAATCATGTTATTAGAATGCAGCGCAAACTTCTTGTATAATGCATAGTTGCATTTTTCATGTTTGTTGTATAAATGATTCATCTTATTTACGATATATTTTTTTTGAGTCATCAAACATGAAACAAGGTGGAACTCGCTTTAGCGGCAGTTCCTAGGCTTCTATACAGCTACCTTTCTGGTGTGAAAAGTTGTTGTTGCTAGTTATTTTTGGTCGACATAATATTTATAATGTAACATCAGATAATCCGATAATCTGCACCAATTAAATTTTCCGAGATAACTTCTAATTAGGAGAACGTCATCATCAACGTCCTAAGGTATCAACGTCTTAACGGATCAAACGATCAACGGATTAAAGGATCAACGAATCAAAGGATCAACGGATCAAAGAATCAACGTATCAACAGATCAACGTATTTAAATTTCCTATATACCTATAGGTGAAAAATTATGTAATAAATAAAATATAACTTATATTTGCTCCGCATTGAAAAACAATTGATCGTCTAAAAATGGATTCATCTTTACTACGTGAACGCGAATTATTTAAAAGGACAAGCCACTGCTGTGGTTAACAATAAATAAATTTAAAACAAATTATTGTTTTATTATAAGATTATAACCTACGATGTGTTTACAATCACAATTTCGAGGGTTCTGATTAGATTTGAATTATGCGGACGGACGGACAGACACGGAGTCAGATCATAAGGCTTCTTGCTATACTTTGTATAGAAACCTTTAATAGCGCACTAGGTACCCAGTTCTTAGACCTCTATACACACAGTATATTTCCAACACGATTTGAAACGCTCTGTATGATTTTGAATTATGCGGACGGACAGACAGACGGACAAGGAGCCAGATCATAAGGCTTCTGCTATACTTTGTATTGAAGCCTAAAAGTAAAGATGTCAGAAATTGAATATATTGTTGTTAATAATGAGCCGTTGCTCCAACATATAGTCCGAATGCCAGCAGATGGTTCCTGTTTATTCCATTCGTTGTCTTATTTGATGTACGGAAACTGTGAACAAAATTTTAATGTGCGACAATCAATTGTAAATCATATAGTGGAAGGATGGGAAATATTTCAACCTTTCACGGATGATGGAAGGGGTAATAATTTTATTGGGAGACAAAGCTATGAATGTGAAATGCTGAAACCCACGACTTATGGAACTACCTGCGAATTGAAAGCAGCTGCCGAAATCTTTCCCTTCACTTTTGAAGTCTACCGTAATTTTAATATTTAAGTTAACTAGGATATTATAATATTTTTCACGTAATTTTAACAATTTTTTTCTACATTCAATAATATTGAATTAAACTAATTAAAAATTTAAAAATGGCGATGTCACGCAGATATTCCAAAGCAAGGAAATTAACAATTTTAAAAGAATAAAGATGATCTCAATGGTTTACGAAACTTCAATTTGCTGATGAAATAATAAATTTGGCAGTTTTAAAAATTAAGCCCACTTATCTTAGGATAATAATGGGAAAACGTGGTAAATCCGGCTTTTACTGAAAAGGCTCATTACTAATGATAATTTTTCTTTAGAGAAAATATTGTCTAGGCTAGATTAGAGGCCGGTAATTTGTGTCCATAAAGTGAAACTGAGTATGAATGATCCTATTATATTTAAAAGGTGCACCGTAAATAAATGTAAGGAAATATGATCGAATGAATAAGCTCAAGAATTTAAGAATTGTATTTGGTAGGGATCCCAAAAATTAATTAATAATTCCAGCAAGAAAGAGAAGTTAATTGAGATGTATCATGATCATCCTCTCATGGGCGGTCATTGCGAACAGAAAAGGTTGCTAAAGAAATTAAGAGTAAATTATAGATGGAAAGGAATGTCTCGTGATATAGCAAAATTTGTAAAAAGGTGTAAAAAATGTCAGTTAAATAAAAACAAAGTAACGCATACAGAACCCATGGTTATAACACCAACTCCACAGAAGGCATTTGATAAAAACATCAGTTGGTAATATTTACGCAGTTACAATTCAATGTGAATTAACGAAATACGTAGTAGTTGTACCTGTTCCAAATAAAGAAGCAAACACAATAGCAAGGGCAATTGTAGATAACTTCATTTTAACTTATGGAACCATGAAAGAAATTCGTACGGATATGGGTAAGGAATATAAAAATGAAGTTTTAGACAAACTGTTACAACTCATGAACATTGAGCATAAAATTTCAACTGCATATCATAGTCAAACCATTGGGGGGTTGTGAGAGAAATCATCGAGTATTAAACGAATATATAAGAATGTATGTAAATAGTAATCAAACTGATTGGGATCATTGGGTTAAATATTATAGCTTTTGTTATAACACAACACCGAGTGCATATCATAATTATACGCCTTTTGAGCTAGTTTTTGGTAAGAAAAATGAGTTACCTAATTCAGTAATGGGAATGACTGTTGACCCTGTGTATAATATATAGATGCTTATTATGCGGAAGTTAGGTATCGTTTACAATTAGCTAATAGTCGCGTTAATGCTTACCTGCAGAAGGTAAAAGAAAAACGTAAAACTGAATTTGATAAAAGGACCAATACTTTGAATGTGAAATCGGGGGATTTAGTATTAGTTACTAATGAAGCTAGAACGAAATTTGATCCGTGGTATAAAGGACCATTCCCGGTAATCGATTGTGATGGTGTAAATTGTACTAATAAGAAATGATAAAGGACATTCAGTGACGGTACATAAAAACCGCGTAAAACTATTTAAAAAGTGAAAAAAAATAATAATAATAATAAGTACGATGTACTATTGAATAGGTTGAGTTAATAGGTTAATTGAGTAATTATAGTAAAATAAGTAGCTACTGTAATGTTATCGTGCTCTTACCTTGTCTTTAACTTAGGTTTCAATAAAATAAATGTATGCTTCTCCCCTTACCTTGTTAGATGACTTGAGTAGACAACCACGGCTAGCTTATAAATTTATATATGCGAATTTCTTTATTTTTTTATCTTCACTAATGAAATTTAAAAATGAACAAGATTCTCCGTTTTATAATATTTATTTAAGCTAATCAATTGAAATATAGATGTTCAATGGCAAATGATTCTTTCATGAAAATTTTATAAAATTTTGACAAAGTTGTCATGTAAACAATTTAATTACGCAACGCCTTAAAAACTAATCATACAAATTTCTTAAAGTAGAAATTAATCATGTAATGAAATGTTAATAATTATCTGACCTTGTCTGTGCACGGCACTAAATCATCAGATTTTCCAACATCACAAGCTGCATTATATTTTTTTCTTTGATAATCCCACTTTGGTAATTCATCCAACCATTTTTCTTTGCATTAATCTCTGCATTGATCCCGTCCAACATACATCAAATCCAATATTATTTATTACCATAAATTCATGAAATTTATGCACATTGATGAGTAATCCAATGACATTTTTTTTTTTTTTTTTTAATGTTTGTTACCTCATAACTCCGTCATTTATTAACCGATTTTCAAAATGTTTTCACAATTCGAAAGGATATAGTTTCAGATTGGTCCCATTTAAATTTCATCAAAATCGGTTGAGTACTTTGGTTTTTATAAATTAAATAAGACGGTCATCTGCAATTAAACACTTCAGGTCAACGTCGTTGTCATAGTTACGTTGCGATTTTGACACTAGAAATTTAATAAATGACTTTGACAGACATATAGTCAGTAGCGGCTCGAGAATAGGGGGCACAACTTTGACATAATAATGTTAACCTTAAAAATTAAATGAAATTGACAGATAGTCAGTAGCGTTGCACAATATTTTTAAAATTACCAAAAATGAAGTTACAAAGTGACAAATGAATTAATTTATGACATTAATTAATTGTATTAATTTCATAAAAGTTTGCAAAGCGCTCTAAGAACGGGTAAGAAAACATTTATATTCCTTTGTATTTCACCGCTCTTGGAATAATTATTTCTATAGAAAATAACCCAGATTAAAAGATAACCCAAACTGAACAACTACCTTTTAGTCAGATTATTATGTGTAATCGTTAAACTGTTCATTATAATTTTTCTTATTTTAGAATTACAATAAAAATGTCTAGCGAAATCGAATGCATCCACGAGAGCCAGTCCGACGAAACCTCGACGGTTTCCCAGTCCGATGGCACCCCCGCCGTCGCTGACCCCAAGCCCGCTGGAACTGATCGGGGCAATCGATGGAGGGGAAGGCGACGCCGACGCCACTACGGCCGTGTGGAACGGCGCAATATTGACCCGCCATACGATTTGCGGGCCAAATTGCTCCAGAACAGGGGGCCGCTGCCGAGCGCAACAACGGCCGGGAACGCCGTTAGGCGTTCTATTGTAATTGTAAAATTGTTCTATATATTTTAAATAATTTTCAAAGTTTTTAATTTTATTTTAATATAAAATAATAAAAAAGTACAGAAAACCAATACAACTTTATAATTTATATTTGGATCAATTTGTACGTGTTAATTGACAATTCAGGCCGGTAGATGCGCTGTAAATCTTGTCGCCAATAATTTTTCCCGTATTCCGTTTCCCGTATTGTCAATTATAAAATATTAGCTGTAAGCCCGCATTTTCAACTTTGAGATAGGCGTTTCGCCCTTTCTTCGCTTGTCTCATTTGAACGGCGCTGTCGCATATGGGCAGCGCGTTTAGTAGGTCTACCCATATTCGCTTTCGATAAATCAGTTAAGGAACGCAAGATTCACTAAAAAGCAAGAAATAAAAAAATTTTTAAAAAAAAACAAAAACCGACTTCAAAAAAAAGCAATACAAAAAAATTGCACTAAAAAGTAAAAAATAATTAGAAGTTATTAGAAGAAGATTTAACAGAAATTAGAAGTATATTTTTACAGTGCTGAGCATAAAAATTAATGTATTACGTCAATAATATACAATTATTGTTATTTTTGGAGTCGGTGCCAGCCAAGCTGTTAAGAAATTTACAAAATGTATTTGAAATCACATTAATACGACAATGTAGCAATACCGATGTCGTGTTGTTTAACGCCAAGCGCCTGCGATCTTGTCGACTGTGAAACTCTTTGCAGTCAAAGTGATATAAAATGTATACCTACTGGTACTCCGCTACTTGGTTAATACACGTTTGTTAACCTTGGCTGGCACCGACTCCAAAAATAACAATAATTGTATATTATTGACGTAATACATTAATTTTTATGCTCAGCACTGTAAAAATATACTTCTAATTTCTGTTAAATCTTCTTCTAATAACTTCTAATTATTTTTTACTTTTTAGTGCAATTTTTTTGTATTGCTTTTTTTTGAAGTCGGTTTTTGTTTTTTTTTAAAAATTTTTTATTTTAAATGTTCTTATTTGTGAGTAAAATTAATCCATATTTTCGCAACTTGATTTTTCTTTTATTCTAAATTGTTTTTTTATCGGATCAACCCGCTAATTTGAATTCGACGCACTGTAATTGTTTATTTATAAGTGAATATCGTTCGTTCAATTCACCGTATCACTCCATTCCACAAATATCAACCTAATCCTTTTTTTTATAAGTTTGCGTAACATATTTAAACACTACTAACCTAATTTTAACAAATTTTAACTAACATAAATTTTAACAACACTTATAATTAACAAGATTTTTAATAAACACAAATTTTGTTTTCATACATGATAATCATTTTGCCATTTTCCGTTTCTAAATTATTACACGTTTACTTAAATTTCTTATTGACAAACTTGTTCATTTTTTCAATTCTCCAATGCAGTCTAGTAAATAACATTGCACTACTTATACATAATATGCAATTGTCAATAATTAATGAGTTAAGATATTTTTGTAATATTAGATTTAAATTTTAATATTCCTATTTTTTTGAGAATGTCTTTCAAATCGTACGTACTGAAAGTCATTCTTGCGAAAAGGGAGATGTAGTGGGGTACCCTACCACTAACTCAGCCATTCGAAACTAAATTTCTTCTGCTACACACTAAAGAACAGGCTTATATCTGTCTATTAAAACAATAAAAAATGTGAATATGGTCAAAACTTTTTAAAAAATCGAATTTGAACTTTACTAATTTTCATGAAATTTACACCAATTTAGTGATGGATTAACGAGATTCAGGGGCGCGTCAGCCATTCTGTGCTCAGTCCGTGCGCTCCGATATACTCTAACACTTAGAATATTTCGCAGCGGCAGATGCAGCTCGACCGTCGTACATGCAACATCGATTATTTTTTGTTTTTAGGCGATTTTTAGGGGGTGAAACGTAATAGTATACTGCCCCATACCGCAACTATACTTTTTAATGCTATTTCGAGGGTCTCTCACATCCCGGTTGCATTTATCCCGGTTTTCTTGATGCGTGGCGCTTCTCGTATGTTTAGCCTAGTAACCAGAGTCAAAACCGCCCTGGAGGGGTGCAGAGCGGAGCGGAGCGCAGCGGCGCCCCGTAAGGGTAGGTTTTGACGATGGATCACCCTCCTTATCGAATGCACACCCCAAAATTCGAAGGCAAAAAATTTTTAATTTTTTCACTTTTTCGGCAATACACGGCTTATCTTCCATTTTTTTGATTATATTTATTACTAATATCCACTAATCACACCCCCATCTATCCGAATTTCAAAGAAAAATTCAAATCGGAGCGAAAAAATTTTCCGCATTTTCGACGGACCACGGGCGACTGATGTGCATCGGCCGGGGTCTACCGCCCGATCGATGCTACTTTTCCGTATTTTTCAAAAGTCGATATTGGGGTTGTTTTGACCAAGTTCACACTTTTTATTGTTTTAATAGACAGATATAAGCATGATCTGTAGTGTGTAGCACTCGAAAAAATTTTTCGAGTGGCTGAGTTAGTGGTAGAGTCGCCAGGGAATTACTATGTAAGAAATATCTGAGAGTCTGTAAAATCAAGATTATGAATAATAAATTATATCAGGATTATGCATTCTTTAATTTCCACTACGGAGTCTGTAACATATCGGGAGTTTAATCAGACCAATCTGAAGTGAATTACATAATCCATTATTATTCCTATTTATCCATTTCTAATCCATTTCTATTTTTGTTATGAATTGCTCTACAACGTTAGCAGATCCATTATCTATTATATTTAACAGATGTATTAATGAGGGTCACTTCCCCGAGAGATGGAAGCACTCCTACGCCCTACCGATATTTAAAGCTGGTATCAGATCTGACATAAGTAATTATAGACCAATATGTATAAATTCAAATTTTCCCAAAATATTTGATTCTATCATTTCTCAGCTTATCACTGATCATGTTAAAAAATACATCATAGAAGAGCAGCATGGATTTGTTACCGGAAGATCAACCGAGACAAACTTATTTCTCTTCACTGAATATGTCACCAAGAATATGGAGTATGGGTTTCCAGTGGAGTGTATTTATACTGATTTGGCTAAGGCATTTGATAGAGTACCTATTGAACTGTTGTTATACAAACTGAAAGTATTTTATGGGATTCATGATCCTCTACTATCATGCTTGGCTCAGTATTTGAAGAATCGTTCTCAGTGTGTAAAGGTGGGTAATTCTGTGTCAGATTCGTTTGGGATAGCATCTGGGGTCGGCCAGGGTACCCATACGGGACCGGTATTATTTTCACTTTTTATTAATGATGTCAAACTTGTATTTAGGCATTGTAAATTTTTATTGTTTGCCGATGACTGTAAGATATATAGTGCGATTAGAGAGAGTGGGGATCGATATAGAGTTCAGTCTGATCTCAATAGTTTCACTTGCTGGTGTAAAGAGAATGGCTTAAATATCAACATTAAAAAGTGTAAGAGAATGCTATTTTCCAGGCAGAGGGATCCATTTATAAACTTTAATTATTATATTGACGGTATCCTAATTGATAGTGTAACCCTTATGAAGGATCTCGGTGTCATTCTCGATGCCAAATTATCGTACGTTGCCCATATTGATAGCATTGTGTCGAGATCAAGCAAATTACTTGGATTTGTTAAGCGATCTACTGAGCAGTTCTCTAATCTAAGAAGTATTAACTTATTATTTGTAAGTCTGATAAGGCCAATTCTAGAATACTGTTCGATTATATGGTCACCCTCGTATGACTGTCATATTAAGCGAATTGAAAAAGTACAGAGGAAGTTTATCAAGTACCTGTGTTATAAGGCTGGTATGGATTACGATTCAGATAATTACTCCTTCCTAAATAGTTATTTTTCACTACCTGAATTGGAAAAGCGTAGAGATTATTTCAGTGCTATGTTTGCATTCCGAGTACTGAATAATTTGATTAAATGTCCGCAGATACTTGATTGCTTCTCATTGAACACTCCCACTCACTTTCTTGTTGAGGTCGCATGATTTATTGAATGTTGCATATCATCGCACAAACTATGGTCAGAGGTCATCTTTGAATAGGGTAGTTGTGGCGACAAATAAGATTGTAGACTGCGATATTTTCTGTGATTCTTTGATTAGTTTCAAAAACAGACTGAGATCTGGAATGTAATTATGATGCCATGAATTTATGAATTATGTAAAATATCTTAAAAAAATTGTGCTCACGGGACTTGAAATTCCAGCAATTTTTTAAAGACAATGCCAAATAAATGAACATAGATTTTTCTGGATATTTACCCGTTGTTGTTCTAAAAATACCATTTGCTACTTCAATGTTGTTTGTTATTTTTTAAACTCTAAACGCGAAAATTAAAAATCCTATTTTTGATATTTGCACAAAATTAAAATTTATTTACAAAAAACTCAATTATTCCAAATCACAACAAAGAAAATTCCCTGCACTCAACCCTCAAATACATGAATCCTAAACGACCCCAATAGCATTAAAGTGCGATTAGGAAAAACAAAATTCAATGAACATCACTTGTTACTATAAATTTTCTAAATAAACTAATTTTATCAACTTTGCTTATTCTACCGTCAATTGAGTTTAATATTCAATTTCATATTAAAATATTGGTCAACTAACGTAGGTTAAAATTTAACCATAAAATGGGTTGTTCAGTCATTTAACCTAATTTTGTAAACTTGGGTTAACTAATCGAGAAATTTTACAATGTTGGTACTAAACTTGACAGTAAACCGTCAAACGGTGAGGGTATAGAGGTTATGTTTCTTTGTTAGATTGTGTTTTGTTTTGTTTTTTGTATTAATTGCACAGTGTTTTATAAAAATACGTTTATAATATCATGATGAGGTCCAACGATGCTTTAAACGAAACCGGTCACCAAATGACATAAAAATTTATAATTAAAAACGAATTTTTATTAAAAATTGTACAATCATGAACACTTGTAGTATGAGCAATACAAAAATGAGAAAAATATATACGTATTAAGTTCGGATATTTATTTATAAAAGAAATAATCAATATAATGGACTGGTAAAGTGACGACGAGGAAATAATCAACTTCGTGGAACATTTTAGAAGACCACGAAGATCAAGCATACGGACACAGACGCGAAAAAATCATTTCATTTTTGGGATGACGGAATTTTATCAAAAATGCAGATTATCAAAAGCATGGGTAGGCAATATATCATATAATATTGAAAATAATAATAACCAACAGTGTGGCTAAATCCATAATCCATAATATATCCATCGGAATGCTATAGAGGGGGAAACAACAACATCATCACTACACTGTTGTATAACTATTGGCAAAAGCTATTCGGAAATGTAATTTCAATGGCGGAGTAGGGGTTATATTCCATCAGGAATGGAACCTAGTGACTACTTGATTGGAAATTATTATTTTTGATCTTGATACTGATGATTACAATATAATCAGCTATTTCATCTTAATTGGTGTTATGTTTTTGCCAAGAAGTTTCGTTAAAAACAAGCAAGAATGTTTTTGCGCCAACTAGTCCTTCCCAAGAGGTTGCGGCTTCTGGTGATTTTTCAAATAGCGAAAATTCCAATAAAGAAACCAAAGGTGGTGAAATTGAAAATTCATTTCCAGAAAGTAATTTCATTCAGGAAATTTTAGTTGAAACTGTATTTCTTGGACATAATTCCGCTCAAAATATTTCAAGTGGTACAGAAAAATTGGTTAAAAATGTATTAGATAATGTGGAAGTTCTATGGGGCCGAATCCTGGACGCTGACAGAGTCGACGACGAAGAAGCTTCGGGCTTTTGAGATGTGGATTTATCGAAGAATTCAAAGAGTTTCATTGATGGAACATGTAACTAATAACGAGATACCCAGAAGAATGAACAAAGAACCGGAGGTGGTAAACACGGTCAAAGACAGAAAATTGCAGTACCTGGGACACGTAATGCTCAATGAGAATAGATATAGGCTCTTTCAGTGCATCCTACAAGGTAAAATAGCCGGAAAACGAAGCGTAGGCAGAAGGAGGATTTCATGGTTGAAGAACCTTAGAAGGTGGTTCTCAATGACAACTACAGAGCTTCTTCGCACGGCAGAGAATAGAATAATTATAGCCAATATGATAGCCAACATCCGGAACGGATAGGCACTACAGGAAGAAGAATGTGGAAAGCAACAAAATCAACCAAGTTGAAGATTTAGTTACACCTGATTTCTCAATCAGGTTGATTTCTCAAATTCCAAAAATGAAAACAAAGTTGTTGATGTTAAAAATTAACAACAGAAGAGCCAAGCATTAACTACGAAACCAGTTTCAACATTTCGAAAAATTTGATTCGTGTTGTGTTAGAAAATGTCGAAGTAATGGAGGAATCTGTGAACAAAACTGTCAGTCAATCGTCTATATCAGATCTTAAAATTAACGATTCTGATAATCTGGTTCCTCATCAACATAACGAAAGTTCAACCGAAAATATTTTATTTAATATTATGATATGAGCCTTTCTAATCAAAATTTTTTGTCGAACTTCTTAAATTCCAAAATATACTTCTAGTTCACAACTATAGTTGTCATCAATACAAATCTATAAAATTTTTACATTTACATTTCTCCAGGTTGAACATTATTCAAAAAATATATGGAAAATCTGGGTTAACCCTACGACGCATCTACGGACAATTTTACGGTTAAGAAAACCTGGGTTAGTACTAAACTTGCACTAACCTTACACTGAACAACAGCTTTCTAGTTAAAATATGAGTTAACCTAAAATTTTTGCTGTCATGTCATTACACTGACAGCTATACTGTCAGAAAACGCATTATTTTAGGGTTATTAATAACCGGGTTACAAGGTAACCTGGCACTGAAAAACAACTTTTTAATTGAAATATGAGTTAACCTAGATTTTTTGGTTTAACCCGTAACTGAACAACTGGGCCTAAGTCTGGTCGAAATTCTGCAGATTGGCCAGGTTCCAAGTTATTCAATATATCCGCCAATTTCGGGTTGCACGTCAGAATGGAATTATATTGAATTAAACGGAATTATTTGCATTGAATTGAATTGAATGAATTACTTGAATTAGTTTGGAATTGAATTGAATTGTACGCTAATTTCCTAGTCTGCTAGCCCCTTGGTTTCCAATCATTTCAATTATTATGGTAATAATAAAAATTTTCAATTTTTCATTTAAAATTTCAAATTAGGGAATGGTGCCAATCATTTCCTATCGAAATTCGTCAAAAATCGCAGAAGACAATTTTTGGATTTATTTTTTTGCAATTTTCTTATCAGAAAATTAATTTTAATTTTCTATTTTAATAATTTTTATTTTGCGAAAAATATAATTATCTAATAGTACTACCTTCTAATATTTTTATAAATATTAATAAATTAAATATTAAAAAAACAAATAATTAGTATTAATAAGTCTATGGATTAATATTAAGATTTTTTCGTATTATCGTATTTCAAAACCTATTTTGGAAATTTGGGTTCTTATAAAAATCGAAATCGGTCAAAAATCAAAATAATATGTTGGTTTTAATTTTTGGGTAAACTTTTCAATTAAGCAAGAATGTTATACTATGAATAAAATATTATTTTTATAATAATTTGGTAAAATATACTTACAGTTTCCATGTGTCTACGCTGTTGAACGGCCACTAACAGAATAAAATAATCGCCAAAGAATTATCGATATGACTTACCGTTAGTCATGCATAAAATTTATTGTGTTAAATATCATAGAACTTTAAGCTTTTATTAATTTAAATTACAGTCGTTCTTGCCAATTTGAACAATTATTATGTATTGATAATTACATAGTAATTTAATAATTACACCTTACAACATTATCGTTAATTTTTCAAATAGAAATTTTAAAAGAATATTTCAAATTTTAGTAGTTCTTTTTATTAACTCTTAACATACTAAATAAATCTAGAAACAATTATTTTAATCTATAACGGATTTTGGACTTTACATCCGTTATGATCAACCTTGTACATCAATTTGGTTGGCCACTGCCATTTCATTTAAATTGAATGAGATGGTGGTGTAGACTCTGCCATATTTTATAATCTGTTTTCCGGAACGCAGGTCGAGCTGCGCTCTGCAGGGGTCTTGGGAAAAATGGCGGACGAGAAGGTTACATTTTTGGTGCTGTGAAGTGATTTTCGGGGTTGGTTTTCGATTTTGCGGGGTATGGTTACGTTTTGTGGGAATTGCAGTCCGACAATCCGGATATTATATGGAATATGTTGTTTTTCCATCCCAGTAGGGGATTTGATTCGCGATTGGAGGATTGTGGTTTTTTTTGGCGTGCCATGTGTCCTTGTCGGACCACCCTGGCCCATAATTTCTGGGGAGGATTTTTATCCGGTAGCATCGGTGAGTAACACGATTTATTTGCTATTACTTCACAGTACATGTCGATCGATTGGCCAATATTTGAATATCAGAAGCTCGTTGACGAATTTTACCCTTGGCTTTTCCATGTTTTTTTATTTCTTTTATTGATGTGTAGCATTCTGGTTTTTCTGTTCGTCGTTCATTTTTTATTAAAGAATGTTATACGAGATTATGATTGCGGTGCATTTTTGTATACCTGTATCGTAGTGATTGGCGTATCTAATCTCTTTTACGTTCGCTAAACGTGGAAATGAATTTAAGTTTGAATATTGATTTTGATATAATTATTTAATTAATAATTATTTGATATAAAATTGTTTTATAATGTGTACTTCGACTGGGTTTTATTTCCACGTTACAACATCAAGCGGCGTTAGTATAATGCATCGGCGATCGGAGTCCAGGATGATCGTTCTAAGTTCAAGCCTCGACTTGAAATTGTATGTTCGACGTTTTTTTGTTTAATTTTTGGTTTAATTATATTTTTATAAAGGCTGCGATGTGCGACCTACATATATACAGGGTGCGGTATTGCACCGGGGTCGCTGCCGCTTGGTTTTATCGGCGGAAGCTCGACGAGGTTACCTTTGTGGGATTTTAAATGACCTCTTGAGTGTTCGAGCGTTCCGTCGGTTAATTGTTGGGTGGTGATTCTTGGTGGCAGTGTGGTCGCTGCTGTGCTGGTTTTGGTCGGCTCCTGTATTGGCTTCTGTAGTGAACGTTTCACTGGTGCCATACATTTTTACATCATACATCGTATATCTCTTTTCGCCTTCCTATAACAATGAACATCGAATTGTTTATTTTTATGTTTATTAGGCTTCTATACAAAGTATAACAAGAAGCCTTATGATATAGCTCCGTGTCCGTCTGTCTGTACGTCTGTCCGTCCGTCTGTCTGTCCGTCCGTCTGTCCGCATAATTCAAAATCATACAGAGCGTTTCAAATCGTGTTGGAAATACTCTGTGTGTATAGAGGTCTAAGAACTGGGTAGCCAGTGCGCTACTTTTAGGCTTCTATACAAGGTATATTTATGATTAGGGCCAATTTATTTGTCAAATCGTCTTGACGTTTCTTCGGCGAATCGCCCATGAAAGCTGCGGGTCTCGCGGAAGGAGGAACAACCGGTAAAACCGTCACGATCATCCACTCGGGTCGTGAGTATTTCGGATCAATTCCCAGGGCGCTGCAATCTGCGTCGCTAATTTGTCTAAAGATATGCAGCACTTCTTCCGCCAACAAATACTTTTTTTCTTGTGGAACCTTTCCGTCGGATTCCTTCCATTCGGCCGTCAAATCGAGACCCGATTTTCTAATTACAGGTTGATGATTTCCACATCCACCATCCGCGTGACATATTGTTTGTTCTTTGCACAAACCGTACACTAGTTCTAAGCGTTTCTTGGAATCGTCTGCAGTTATCTTCTGAGCGTGTTCGAAGTGGTTTTAGGCTTCTATACAAAGTATAGCAAGAAGCCTTATGATCTGGCTCGGTGTCTGTCCGTCTGTCCGTCTGTCCGCATAATTCAAAATCATACAGAGCGTTTCAAATCGTGCTGGAAATACTGTGTGTATAGAGGTCTAAGAACTGGGTAGCCAGAGCGCTACTTTTAGGCTTCTGTACAAAGTATAACAAGAAGCCATATTTAGGCTTCTATGCAAGGTATAGAAAGAAGCCTTATGGTCTGGCTTCGTGTCGGTCCGCATGTTTCAGAGCCAATCATAACGTTGATCAACTGAAACGTTGTTATATTGTAAATACTTCGTATATATAGTATTGCGTTAATCTGTTAATCCGTTGATTCGATTCGCTAATGCAATTTATTATTATTACAGGTTAGATGATGTTTTGTATTGCTTTCATCAGAATCAAAATCGGAATCGGAAAAGTCGCTGCTAGAATAATTGCTTGAGTTGTTCATGTTTATAAATTAGTGGTACTTGCTATATCGATTCCTTTTCAAAAGTATTACCTAAATTTTAAATACAAAGTGTAACCTATATAGTAAATTGTTGATCCTTTGATACGTTGATACATTGATACGTTGATACGTTGATACATTGATACGTTGATACATTGATACGTTGATACATTGATACGTTGATACATTGATACGTTGATATATTGATACGTTGATACATTGATCCGCTGATCTGTTGATCTGTTGATCCGTTAATCTGTTTATCCATTTATTGCATTATCTGCTTATCCGTTATTTGTATTTTAGGCTTCTATACAAAGTATAGCAAGAAGCCTTATGATCTGGCTCCGTGTCCGTCTGTCTGTCCGTCTGTCCGTCCGCATAATTCAAAATCATACAGAGCGTTTCAAATCGTGTTGGAAATACTCTGTGTGTATAGAGGTCTAAGAACTGGGTAGCCAGTGCGCTACTTTTAGGCTTCTATACAAGGTATAGAAAGAAGCCTTATGGTCTGGCTTCGTGTCCGTCCGCATGTTTCAGAGCCAATCATAACGTTGATCAACTGATACGTTGTTATATTTTAAATACCTCGTCTATATAGTATTGCGTTAATCTGTTAATCCGTTGCTTCGATTCGCTAATGCAATTTATAAATACGCAAATGTTCGAAAGAAATTTACTAAGTTAAAGATATTTTCGAAGAGGTCTCCCTATATAAACTACTTGTTTTACTTTGATGTGAAAAAATAATTTTTTATTGATGTGGTTAGTGAAGTTAAGTTATAAATAAAAGAGAAAGGAGAGGATTGGTCCACCTCAAAAAAAGGACCATACATTACAGAGAAGTAAAATTTCTAATAGAATGGAAAAGTTTGATTGTTATTACATATATAGTAAATGATAATTACCAATCGCAAAAAATTTTATTGGTGCAGATTATCTGATTATGTGATGTTACATTATATGGCGATCAAAAATAACCAGATAATAACAACTTTCCACACCAAAAAGGTAGCTGTATAGAAGCCTAAGAACTGCCGCTAAAGCGAGTTCCACCTTGTTTTTATTTTATTGTTAAGTTTATTTTGTGTGTGTTTGCAAAGCTGCTTCCTTGAGTTTCTCCGAGGCGTTTTTACACGACCCATGGCCCTCGCATACCGACGTTTCCATCAAAGAGCTAGTTGACCTAACACCAGGGCTCCACGCATTTAAAAGTAGAAGATTCTTACCTTCTGCGTGGACTTTATCTTCTCCAAACTGCTTCTCATTAGAGCAGTAAGGAAAGATTTAGTTTCACTGGCACCCCACGTTGGGCGCCAGTGTTAGAATTTTCTGCTGATCCGCACCCCTAATGAGAGGGTGCCTAACGAAGAGCAAAAGATTCCTCCACGTGAAGAAGGATTCCTCACTTTTCAAACGTGGGTACCCTAGATGTACTTTAAGCTAGCTCTTTGATGTCCTCGTCGGTATGCGAGGGCCGTAAGTCCAGGTCACGAGCTTATCCTGTAAGGTTATAAAGTGGTCCCCTCTCTCGAGGAAATGAATTACGATATTGGATTGTATTATATTTAATATACGTATTGATGTTGCATAAACAAAACAAAACAAAACAGGTGACAGATAAATGGCGTCGTGAACAATTATTTCCGGCTTCTGAAGGAAACCAGCCAAGTTGATCTTCGGCGTGAAACAATCGTCTCCCCGAGAATACCTCGTGAACGGGTAATATGCAAACTATGTGCGTAGCAAAAATGCACAAATATTACGTTAACACAATAAATCGTAAATAAGCAAATGGCAATCACACCCAAAAGAATACAGAGATTTGTCTCACCTAGACGTCCGGTGAGTTACACAATATTGGAGACAGCAACTGCAACCTTCAGGCGGACTGCCTACGACTTCGATATTGAGCTCCTTCACTCGGCCTTCCAGGAAGTACGACTGCACACCTCTCGGTTGACGATGCCTCAGCGACCCTCGAACTGGCGCCGGAACACTTGACTGGACTGGTATCCCAACAGAATGATAACGCTTCCAATGGTTTCTCGCCGGCGGAAAATTCTAATATCGTTGTTCAGCAACAACAAGAATTTGGACAGGAACAAAGACGGATGGACTCGACACGGAATGTGACTCTCAGAATGATCGATAATTAAAGTTGATTGAGAGTAAGAGCGGTCGATGACCCTCGGAGTGTTGGTATAAATTACTTTAATCAAAATCCCCAGAGAGGGCGTCTGACGTCGCGCGCGCAACAAGCTGAAATCAGCGAGCAAATACAAGATTGCGATCACCGGACACGAGGGAGATAAAAGAAAAATTATGCACCCACTTCTGTAAACGCAGAAAACAGGCTTAATCCTACCTCCAACGCACCGGCGAAACTTCAGTACAAAAATTGGTATAATATTATAATGCACACGGCGATTAAACTAATCACTATTAGCGCGCGCGACTATCACGACACTCTCACAACGGCTTCCAAACCAAAAGTGACCCCTCAGCGCCGTATCCTGCGGCAAGAATACGAACTCCCTCAAAGAGGAAGTGTCTCCACTCCCATCTAAATTATTTCAAATATAAATGGCAGTGGTCGATGAGAACATAATTTGTTAAGGTTGATATGTGACGATGTTAAAGCCAAAAAATCGTCACAAATCACGGACCACGGGATGTACCTATACACCAGAGCACCAGAGGGTAAAAATAATTTTCGTTAAGTGTGAAACATTTGAATTCGATATTTTACCCTATAGTAAAGCAATGTTTGAACACGAGGTCAGTCGTGTACATTTGCAAGGTACAAGTCGAACTCAATTGATTGCTAATAAAATTGCTTATTAATTTAATTGATCACACAGAACTCACCAGCGCGAGAGACCTAATGGACAACATACAACAACAAGCTATCAAAGCAACACAAATATATGGAAGTCTAAGACCAATGGTCTGGAGGAACAAATACATGAGAATGGACAGCTAGGTGAAGATATATAAAACCATCGTTCGCCCTGTTTAACCTACGCCACAGAAACAAGAGCTGAAACCAAAAGAAACATAGCAAATAGTAAGTACCGTAAAAATTAAGATACTATATACAAACAATACAAGATTTACCACTGCAATAGAGATTTCACGCAATGGACATAGTTTGTGGAGTTTATAAAACACCGGAAGAGAGCATGGACCGATCACATTCCATGGAACGAACACGAACTTAGTTACCCGGAATCGACAAATTCCCTCACACATAGAAATTTACTTAACAGATAAATCGAGAATCCGTGCATTAAATTAATAAATCTGATGTGACAACACATTACTTTCCCATTTAGTAGATTCCACTTCATTTTATATTAAATAATAATAAAACAAGGTGGAACTCGCTTTAGCGGCAGTTCTTAGGCTTCTATACAGCTACCTTTCTGGTGTGGAAAGTTGTTATTATCTAGTTATTTTTGATCGCCATATAATGTAACATCACATAATCAGATAATCTGCACCAATTAAATTTTTTGCGATTGGTAATTATCATTTACTATATAATTAATAACAATCAAACTTTTCCATTCTATTAGAAATTTTACTTCTCTGTAATGTATGGTCCTTTTTTTGAGGTGGACCAATCCTCTCCTTTCTCTTTTATTTATAACTTAACTTCACTAACCACATCAATAAAAAATTATTTTTTCACATCAAAGTAAAACACGATTTGAAACGCTCTGTATGATTTTAAATTATGCGGACGGACAGACAGACGGACAAAGGGACGGACAGACGGACAGACACGGAGCCAGATCATAAGGCTTCTTGCTATACTTTGTATAGAAGCCTAAAAGTACACAGCAGTATCAACTGATCAACTTATCAACAGATCAACGTATCAACGTATCAACGTATTTAAATTTCCTATATAGCTGAAAAATTATGAAAATCTACTCTATATATTGCAATGTACCACTACCACGTCAATAGAAGTGATCACGTTTTGATTCAAAGTTTTTAATTTATTAACAAAGGTAGCACGAGACTTATTTGTTCAAACGAAAGGGTTTTATCCGACACCAAAGATTTGTTTTAACGTCATAAATTTACATGAAGAAAAGAGGTCACGGAACGAAATAACAAAAATAAATTCAAATGCAACGTTTTAATTCTGTTTATAAAATAAAGGTTTGTTAAAATTGTAAATTAATTTAAGTAGTGATAAGAAATGTAATTTGAAATCAAAAATAATTGTTCAAAGTATTAGTTATAAAAATGTGTTGAAACGTAGGAACTTTTAAAAAGAACAAAAATTTTACATGTGTCAAAGTGCTTCGTAACTCAATGTACCACAAACGGGAAGAACATCTTCTTTAAAAGTTACTGGAAGATCGGCAAAGATACAAGAACTTTAATTCGATTTAATCTGAAACATAAAAATTTTATTAAAAATTTTACAATTATTTTGGGCTAAGTACGAACCTGGAGAATTATAACGCAAAAATATCGATTTTACATCGACCAGTAAAAACGAAATCAGAAGTGCCTTGAAAAGACAAGTAGCGATGGATATAAAAACAATAGAAAGGTTGTTGATGGCTTAATAAGTTAAATGGTGGTAAAAATTTGGTGTGTCCAGCTAAAAAGTTAAAAATATAATAAAATTTGATTAAGAAAGTGAATAAAAAGTATAGTAATTGAAAGAATATTATACTTACGTATTTACGAAGTGAAAATTTGTGCAAAATTGAGATGATTCACTATTATTTTGAACGAAAACTTTGGTCACGATACAAACATAAGCTACCACGAGGAAATTCAATCCAGATAGATTCCACACCCTTGAAGGTCATCGAACGAATACCACTGCATAATTTCATGGTATATGAACCGAACAAATAGAATTACACCAGATAAAAGGTACCGTCCCATTCAAAATTATTAAAAACATAAAAATTTTGTGCAAATTGACGATTAACTTCACACGTGCGGGAAAACGTTTAGGTTTATCATAGAATTAAGATCTTTGTCATTAGAGATAAGAATTTTATTAACTTTAATCATTTACATTTTGAAATTCATAATAAAAAACGATTTGCTGTATAAAACGGAGCATAATTTGTGTATGATCATTCCAAGAGCCACAATATTGCATTTCAGATTTGGCTAAGGAAAGAACCCAGCGTGAGAAAAGGTAAGTCTGTGCTATCCGAAATAGTCAAGCCGAGGCATCAATTTATTTTATTTGTATTTGTCAAGAATAATTTGCTTACATTTCTATTGACGAGGTACTTTTACGTACACTCGTAAAAGGTATTAACATTAAACGTTCAGCTCCGGGGAGGCAAAGGCCTTCACAGCAATATATAAAAAGATAAGGGTTTTTATGCAACGTTTTTATGCAACGCTTTTATGCAACGATTTTATGCAACGTTTTCGAAAATCGGATAATCTGACAACCAACAAAAACTTCTATTATATAAGTCAAAGGGAATGCAATCTCTTATTATAAAAGGCCAAGTCTTTCTTTCTTTCTTTCTTTCTGTCCGTCCCACGGAAATACCCGAAGCAAACCGAACCGAACCGAACGCACAACGTATCATCGGATCAACGAATCATCGGATCATCGTATCAACGTATCATCGTATCAACGTATCATCGTATCATTTTGTCTATATAGGACAGCTATTTCCAAAAAAGCATTATGTGAACTTCCATAATGGATAATGAAAATTTTGAAAATCCTGCTGCAAAGCGACGGCGATTGAATCGTGAGAGAAAAGCACGTACAAGAGCTAATAACACAGAAAAACAGCTTCGATCACAGCGACAAGCTGACGCTCGGTCTCATGCGATACGTCGACAACGTGAAACTTTGGAACAAATTCAAGCGCGCAAGCTGCTGACGGTCCCATGCGATACGTCAACAACGTGAAACTTTAGAAGAAACTCAAGCGCGGCAAGCTGCTGACGCTCGGTCCCATGCGATACGTTGATCCGATGATACGTTGATACGATGATACGTTCATCCGATTGGTTATGAAATTATCCGTTATGCGTTCGGTTCGGTTTGCTTCGGGTGTTTCCGTGGGACAGACCGAAGGAAGGAAGGAAGGAAGGAAGGAAGGACTTGGCCTTTTATAATAAGAGATTTTTCACCTATATAGGAAACTAGCTGACCCGGCAGACGTTGTCCTGCCCAAATTTCAATATTTGTCTACATGTATTTTTTAGATCCAATCCGCATAATGACCTTGCGACTTATTTGGTCATCGCAAATACCAAACGTATTAAAAAAGGATTAAATAAATAAATTAATAAAAAATACAAATCAAGGTTTAATAAAAAAAAGTTTAACAAAACTGTTAAGTATTCACAAAAACCACAATAATTTCTAATTTTACTTTATTTTATTTTTGCCAATTACTCTTGTTCTTTGTGTTCTTCCTTTTCCTCCTCCCCTTCGTCTTCTAATAAGGAATTTTCGAAAGCACGCAGCGATATTGCCAATTCCTGTTCTTCTTACATACATACATTGAATTTAATATATATAGATATCGTTCGTTAATACGTTGATCCGTTGAAACGTTGATCCGCACTAAATTTGGTCAAGCTAATACAGCGCTTGACCAAAGTTCGCGGCAAGATTCTAAAGTAGCCTATGTTTTTCGTAGCATTGTAAATAGCTTCTACACCAAATTTGGTAGAGATTGGTCAAACGGTGTAGAATTGTATAGAAAACATACATACATACATACATACATACATACATTGAATTTTATATATATAGATATCGTTCGTTAATACGTTGATCCGTTGAAACGTTGATCCGTTGATCCGCACTAACGTTGGTCAAGCTAATACAGCGCTTGACCAAAGTTCGCGGCAAGATTCTAAAGTAGCCTATGTTTTTCGTAGCATTGTAAATAGCTTCTACACCAAATTTGGTAGAGATTGGTCAAACGGTGTAGCATTGTATAGAAAACATACATACATACATACATACATACATACATACATTGAATTTTATATATATAGACTAGCTGACCCGGCAGACGTTGTCCTGCCCAAATTTCAATATTTGTCTACATGTATTTTTTAGATCCAATCCGCATAATGACCTTGCGACTTATTTGGTCATCGCAAATACCAAACGTATTAAAAAAGGATTAAATAAATAAATTAATAAAAAATACAAATCAAGGTTTAATAAAAAAAAGTTTAACAAAACTGTTAAGTATTCACAAAAACCACAATAATTTCTAATTTTACTTAATTTTATTTTTGCCAATTACTCTTGTTCTTTGTGTTCTTCCTTTTCCTCCTCCCCTTCGTCTTCTAATAAGGAATTTTCGAAAGCACGCAGCGATATTGCCAATTCCTGTTCTTCTTACATACATACATACATACATACATTGAATTTAATATATATAGATATCGTTCGTTAATACGTTGATCCGTTGAAACGTTGATCCGTTGATCCGCACTAACGTTGGTCAAGCTAATACAGCGCTTGACCAAAGTTCGCGGCAAGATTCTAAAGTAGCCTATGTTTTTCGTAGCATTGTAAATAGCTTCTACACCAAATTTGGTAGAGATTGGTCAAACGGTGTAGAATTGTATAGAAAACATACATACACACATACATACATACATTGAATTTTATATATATAGATACATACACACATACATACATACATTGAATTTTATATATATATATATCGTTCGTTAATACGTTGATCCGTTGAAACGTTGATCCGCACTAACGTTGGTCAAGCTAATACAGCGCTTGACCAAAGTTCGCGGCAAGATTCTAAAGTAGCCTATGTTTTTCGTAGCATTGTAAATAGCTTCTACACCAAATTTGGTAGAGATTGGTCAAACGGTGTAGAATTGTATAGAAAACATACATACACACATACATACATACATTGAATTTTATATATATAGATATCGTTCGTTAATACGTTGATCCGTTGAAACGTTGATCCGTTGATCCGCACTAACGTTGGTCAAGCTAATACAGCGCTTGACCAAAGTTCGCGGCAAGATTCTAAAGTAGCCTATGTTTTTCGTAGCATTGTAAATAGCTTCTACACCAAATTTGGTAGAGATTGGTCAAACGGTGTAGAATTGTATAGAAAACATACATACACACATACATACATACATTGAATTTTATATATATAGATATCGTTCGTTAATACGTTGAAACGTTGATCCGTTGATCCGCACTAACGTTGGTCAAGCTAATACAGCGCTTGACCAAAGTTCGCGGCAAGATTCTAAAGTAGCCTATGTTTTTCGTAGCATTGTAAATAGCTTCTACACCAAATTTGGTAGAGATTGGTCAAACGGTGTAGAATTGTATAGAAAACATACATACATACATACATACATACATACATTGAATTTTATATATATAGATATCGTTCGTTAATACGTTGATCCGTTGAAACGTTGATCCGTTGATCCGCACTAACGTTGGTCAAGCTAATACAGCGCTTGACCAAAGTTCGCGGCAAGATTCTAAAGTAGCCTATGTTTTTCGTAGCATTGTAAATAGCTTCTACACCAAATTTGGTAGAGATTGGTCAAACGGTGTAGAATTGTATAGAAAACACACATACATACATTGAATTTTATATATATATAGATATCGTTCGTTAATACGTTGATCCGTTGAAACGTTGATCCGTTGATCCGCACTAACGTTGGTCAAGCTAATACAGCGCTTGACCAAAGTTCGCGGCAAGATTCTAAAGTAGCCTATGTTTTTCGTAGCATTGTAAATAGCTTCTACACCAAATTTGGTAGAGATTGGTCAAACGGTGTAGAATTGTATAGAAAACACACATACATACATTGAATTTTATATATATAGATTTAAATACGTTGATACGTTGATCCGATGATACGTTGATCCGATGATACGATGATACGTTGATACGATGATACGTTCATCCGATTGGTTATGAAATTATCCGTTATGCGTTCGGTCAGGTTTGCTTCGGGTATTTCCGTGGGACAGACAGAAGGAAGGAAGGACTTGGCCTTTTATAATAAGAAATGAGAACAACATTAAATAAATAAACAAAAAACTTACATATATTTTTTTAAATTAAATTAAACTTAATCAATATTTAAAATTTTTTTTTACCAAATATAACTTATATTTGGTGTGCATTGAAAATAGATAATCTGCACTAAATATATTTTTGCGGTTGGTATTTATCATTTACTATATAATCAATAATAAGCAAACTTTTCCATTCCATCCGGAACTTTACTTCTCTGTAATGTACGATCCATTTCTTAAGGTCGATCAATCCTAATCTTTCTCTTTTATTTACAACTTAACTTCACCAATCACATCAAGCCACTGCTGTAGTTACAATAAAACCGGATCAACGTATCAACAGATCAATGTATCAACGGATCAACGTATCAACATATCAACGTATCAACGTATCAACGTATCATCGTATCAACGTATCAACGTATCAACGTATCAACGTATCAACGTATCAACGTATCATCGTATCAACGTATCAACGTATCATCGTATCAACGTATCAACGTATTTAAATTTCCTATATAGGTGAAAAATTATGTAAATAAAATATAACTTATACTAGATGATACCCCGTCCGAGGACGGGCAGCTAGAAGGACGGGCAGCTACCCAAGGTCATATGGCTTTTGGATTGCACTGAGAGCATTCCTTTATCTTAATTCAACTTATGTTACCTTGGGTAGTTGCCCGTCCTTCTAGCTGCCCGTCCTCGGAAGGGGCTATCATCTAGTTTAAAATAAGTAAAAAATTTTTAAATATTGATTAAGTTTAATTTAATTTAAAAAAATATATGTAAGTTTTTTGTTTATTTATTTAATGTTGTTCTCATCTCTTATTATAAAAGGCCAAGTCCTTCCTTCCTTCTGTCTGTCCCACGGAAATACCCGAAGCAAACCGAACCGAACGCATAACGGATAATTTCATAACCAATCGGATGAACGTATCATCGTATCAACGTATCATCGGATCAACGTATCATCGGATCAACGTATCAACGTATTTAAATTTCCTATATAGGTGAAAAATCTCTTATTATAAAAGGCCAAGTCCTTCCTTCCTTCCTTCCTTCTGTCTGTCCCACGGAAATACCCGAAGCAAACCGAACCGAACGCATAACGGATAATTTCTTAACCAATCGGATGAACGTATCATCGTATCAACGTATCATCGGATCAACGTATCATCGGATCAACGTATCGCATGGGACCGAGCGTCAGCAGCTTGCCGCGCTTGAGTTTCTTCTAAAGTTTCACGTTGTTGACGTATCGCATGGGAGCGAGCGTCGGCAGCTTGCCGCGCTTGAGTTTGTTCCAAAGGTTCACGTTGTCGACGTATCGCATGAGACCGAGCGTCAGCTTGTCGCTGTGATCGAAGCTGTTCTTCTGTGTTATTAGCTCTTGTACGTGCTTTTCTCTCACGATTCAATCGCCGTCGCTTTGCAGCAGGATTTTCAAAATTTTCATTATCCATTATGGAAGTTCACATAATGCTTTTTTGGAAATAGCTGTCCTATATAGACAAAATGATACGATGATACGTTGATCCGATGATACGTTGATACGATGATACGTTGATACGATGATACGTTGATCCGATGATACGTTGATCCGATGATACGTTGTGCGTTCGGTTCGGTTCGGTTTGCTTCGGGTATTTCCGTGGGACGGACAGAAAGAAAGACTTGGCCTTTTATAATAAGAGATTTGGTCTGCATTGAAAAAAAAGTTGTTATTTTTGGTCGCCATCTCTTATTATAAAAGGCCAAGTCTTTCTTTCTTTCTGTCCGTCCCACGGAAATACCCGAAGCAAACCGAACCGAACCGAACGCACAACGTATCATCGGATCAACGTATCATCGGATCAACGTATCTTCGTATCAACGTATCATCGTATCAACGTATCATCGTATCAACGTATCATCGTATCAACGTATCATCGTATCAACGTATCATCGTATCATCGGATCAACGTATCATCGTATCAACGTATCATCGTATCAACGTATCATCGGATCAACGTATCATCGTATCATTTTGTCTATATAGGTAAGTCTATTTCCAAAAAAGCATTATGTGAACTTCCATAATGGATAATGAAAATTTTGAAAATCCTGCTGCAAAGCGACGACGATTGAATCGTGAGAGAAAAGCACGTACAAGAGCTAATAACACAGAAGAACAGCTTCGATCACAGCGACAAGCTAACGCTCGGTCTCATGCGATACGTCGACAACGTGAAACTTTGGAACAAACTCAAGCGCGGCAAGCTGCTGACGCTCGGTCCCATGCGATACGTCAACAACGTGAAACTTTAGAAGAAACTCAAGCTGCTGACGCTCGGTCCCATGAGATACGTCAACAACGTGAAACTTTAGAAGAAACTCAAGCGCGGCAAGCTGCTGACGCTCGGTCCCATGCGATACGTCAACAACGTGAAACTTTAGAAGAAACTCAAGCTGCTGACGCTCGGTCCCATGAGATACGTCAACAACGTGAAACTTTAGAAGAAAGCAAGCGCGGCAAGCTGCTGACGCTCGGTCCCATGCGATACGTCAACAACGTGAAACTTTAGAAGAAACTCAAGCGCGGCAAGCTGCTGACGCTCGGTCCCATGCGATACGTCAACAACATGAAACTTTTGAAGAAACTCAAGCGCGGCAAGCTGCTGACTCTCGGTCCCATGCGATACATCGACAGAAAGAAAATCGATACCAAAGTCAAGCAATTCAACTCCAAATAAGAGCATCGAGATTTGATGAATCTCACGTTACTCGACACGATTGTGGAGAAATGAATTCCATCTGTCAGTTCTGCGGCTCCAAGAATTTCGCCAAGGAGCGTCCAGTTGATAAACAATTTAACAACTGCTGTTATAAAGGAAAAGTGAAGATTCCGCAACCGCTCGATCAACATGGGAATCTATTGTTATATCCCGAATTTCTTCGCTCTATGCTTTCAGATTCAGATAATCCTTACTACAAGAACTTTCGTCAGCACATCCGCTCTTACAATTCCTCGGTTTCTTTCGCTTCAATGGGAGCAGAGATTGTTTCAATGCCGGGTAACGGACCATACGTTTTCAAAATTCATGGACAGACGTACCACAGAACCACAAACCTGTATCCACCTGAAGGACAAACAAGAAAGTTTGCACAACTGTATGTAATGGACACGACAGAAGCGGTCAATGAACGAGTAAATCTGCCTGAGAATAGAGGTTGTCTACCTGAAGTGATTGAGAAAATCGATCGTTTCTTCCGCGTCAACAATCGTATCGCAGCTTCATATTGCCTGATGAAAGAAATTGAGCAACAAGAGCGTGTACGAGCCGAAGAAGAAGGACAACCAGTTCCGGTCGTCAATATGGTGATGCGGCGCGATCGGCAGTCTGATCAAAGACGTTACAATGCTGCAACGTCCAATGAAATTGCAATGGTGTTCGTAAATAATGACGGCGAACCTCCTTTTGAACGTGATATCCGTATCTATCCTCGAAATCCCGTCGACAATGCACAACAATTCATTCGTATCAATATTCTCAGTCCAAATCTTGACCCTATGACTTATGGCATTCTTTATCCGTTTGGCGAACCGGGGTGGCAACCCAATTGGAGTTGCGAAGGATATCGGCAATCCCGTAATAAAATCAGCATGTTACAATTTAAAGTTGCGCAAACAGCAATTAGAAACGATTTCAATCCGATCATGAGTGCGGGAAAACTTACGCAACAGTGGATTGTCGACTCATATTTGCAAGTGGAAGCCAATAATTTGAACTACATACGATATCAACAAAGTAAATTGCGTACTGAATTGTATCAAGGTCTATCAGATCATATTCAAAATGCAGCACACGATGCTGGAGTGCAAGCTGGTTTGTCGGTTATTCTTCCTTCCTCTTTCGAAGGCTCTCCGAGAAACATGCGGCAAAGACTTCAAGATGCAATGTCAATTTTTGGAAAATACGGCCCACCTGACCTTTTCATCACATTCACTGCAAATCCAAAGTGGCCAGAAATAACAACTAATTTAAGACGGGGAGAATCGGCATCAGATCGTCCTGACTTAGTTGCCAGGGTCTTTAAGCTAAAGTTGAAGGCCTTAATGGAAGATTTAACTATTCTTCATGTTTTAGGGCGATGCAAAGCATTTGCCTATACCATTGAATTCCAAAAACGAGGTCTTCCTCATGCTCATATCCTGATTGTGCTCCATGATGATGATAAATTCAAAACATCTGAACGTATCGACGATGTAGTTAGTGCCGAGATACCAGACATCGCACTAAACCCACGATTATTCGAAATTGTTACTCGATGTATGATGCACGGTCCTTGCGGTGCTTCACATCCATTTGCGCCATGCACGGAGAATGGTAAATGCAAAAAAGAATTTCCTAAAGATTTTCAACTCGAGACAACAACTAACATTAACGGCTATCCGCGCTATCGTCGACGAGTGGAACCTACGACGGAAGTTAGAGGAAAGATGATGGATAATCGGTTTGTTGTTCCATACAACAAGTTTTTGGTACTTAAGTATGACGCTCATATCAATGTAGAAGTTTGCACATCACTAAGGGCCATTAAGTACATTTACAAATACATTTACAAAGGACATGATTGCGCCAACGTCGTTATTGGTACTGGAGACGATCAACAATTGATTCATGATGAAGTTGCATCTTTTATTGACACCAGATACGTAAGTGCGCCAGAAGCTATGTGGCGTTTGCTTGAATCTAAAATGCACGACCGATCGCATGTGGTTTATCGACTACCCGTTCATTTATATCGCCAACAGAGAATTTATTTTGAAGCCGGTCATGAGCAAGAAGCTATTGATCAAGCGTCTGGTGGAAACACTAAGCTCACGGCATGGTTTCAACTAAATCGAAACGATGTGACAGCTAATCAGTTTCTATATACAGAAATTCCGTACCATTATGTATTCAATAGAAGTACATGGACTGCGCGGCAGCGTGGAGGCGAAAAAATAGTAACTCGCATGTACACGGTGGGAATAAATGATTTGGAACGATTCCATCTCCGATTATTGTTGCTTCATGTTCCGGGTGCAACAAGCTATGAATTTCTTCGAACAGTTGACGATGTCCAATATGCAACGTTCCAAGAAGCTGCTTTTCATCGAAATCTTCTTTCCTCAGATGATGAATGGGAGAGATGTCTGGACGAAGTTGTTATTTTCCAGCTGCCACCGCAAATGCGGCAAACTTTTGCATTTATCTGCATTTATTGTTTGCCAGCAAGACCTTTGCTGCTGTGGGAAAAATTTAGAGGACACATGGCTGTCGATTTCCTCAGTAACCATGATGAAGGAATATCTTTTAACCTGGCTCTAAATGATATCGAACATGTTTTTCAGCAACACGGAGTGTCTTGCTCTTTTTTTGGACTACCACAACCGACTGCATTACCTGAACAAGCAATAACTCAACAAGAAGAATTCAATCGGGAAGAAGAAGCAGTACAAGCTCAATTGCTGATCGCGACATTGAATCCTCAACAACTTATTGCGTTCCAGAGCATAATAGATGGAATTGATTTAGGGGACAATCACCGACTGCATTACCTTAACGGTCCAGGTGGTTCGGGGAAAACGTACCTCTATAATACTTTTAGGCTTCTATACAAAGTATAGCAAGAAGCCTTATGATCTGGCTCCGTGTCCGTCCGTCCGTCCCTCCGTCTGTCCGCATAATTCAAAATCATACAGAGCGTTTCAAATCGTGTTGGAAATACTCTGTGTGTATAGAGGTCTAAGAACTGGGTAGCCAGTGCGCTACTTTTAGGCTTCTATACAAGGTATAGAAAGAAGCCTTATGGTCTGGCTTCGTGTCCGTCCGCATGTTTCAGAGCCAATCATAACGTCGATCAACTGATACGTTGTTATATTGTAAATACTTCGTCTATATAGTATTGCGTTAATCTGTTAATCCGTTGTTTCGATTCGCTAATGCAATTTATAAATACGCAAATGTTCGAAAGAAATTTACTACGTTAAAGATATTTTCAACGAGGTCTCCCTATATAAACTACTTGTTAGGCTACTATACAAAGTATAGCAAGAACCCTTATGATCTGGCTCCGCGTCTGTCCGTCCGTCTGTCCGCATAATTCAAATCAAATCAGAACCTTCGAAATTGTGATTGTAAACACATCGTGTACCTATATATAATTAAATAAAATTTGTTTTAAATTTAAAATCGACTTTCTAGCCACGTTCTGTAAAAAATTTTTTTGGAACTTGGAACTTAAAATGCTATTTTTTGTTTTTATGTGAAAAAATAATTTTTTATTTATTTTAACCATAGCAGTGGCTTGATGTGATTAGTGAAGTTAAGTTGTAAATAAAAGAGAAAGGAGAGGATTGGTCCACCTCAAAAAATGGACCGTCCATTACAGAGAAGTAAAGTTTCGAATGGAATTTAAAAGTTTGATTATTATTACTTATATAGTAAATGATAATTACCAACCGCAAAAAATTTAATTGGTGCAGATTATCTGATTATGTGATATTACATTATATGGCGACCTCCACAAATATTCAATATTTACTTAGAGTATGTCTTGGGACAGTGGAGAAGAAGCTGGGGTTAGACATAATTCACCAAGTTTAGGAAGTTGATCGTATCGATGTCAAAAATATTCGCAAAAAGAATTTAATTCCAATTTGCATTATTATTATATAGTATTTTAGTTGGCAATGATCACCAACTTAAAAAAACAGATTATCCGTTAATTTAGGGCTCTATACAAAGTATACACCGAGAAAAAAAAATTAAGTAGGAATTTGTCTTGCAACAATTTGAAATAATTTCTCTTCACAGAGAAAAAATTGTTTTGATTTGAAGTATTTTTTTACTTCAAATTGAAGTGCAAATTCGTCTCGCATCAATTTGATGTCAATTTTACAAGAAGTGAAGTAAATTTGACAACAATTAATGTAATAATTATTTCAAATTGTTGCATGACAAATTCCTACATAATTTTTTTCTCAGTGTGTGTAGAAGCGATATAATCAAAGTATAGAATCTTATCAACGTATCATCGGATTAGCGGATCAACGTATCAGCGGATCAACGTATCAACGTATCAGCGGATCAACGTATCAGCGGATCAACGGATTAAAAGTTATATAAGTGAACGTCGATAATACAAACGGTATAATTATTAAATCTTCAAGCTTATTATTTATATAATTTAAAGTAAATAACACACCAAAAAAAAACGGATCAACATAACAACGGATCAAAGTATCAACGTATAAGGTTTATAACAGGTAGTAACTTATATAACCAATTTTCGCGCCCTTACACATAATGCACCTAAACATTTACCAACCGTAAAAATCGTCATAGTCCTCAAGATTTGCGAGGAAATCGTCATTATACGCTCAGCTGTCATACCGCATAGACCGCTTGGACAAAAGTGTGCTCATCGATATAATTTCGCTACAGCTATTTTGTTTTTATTATAAAGTAGGTTATTATAAATTATCGAGAGTCGACTGTATAAGGTTTATACAGGTACTAACTTATATAACCAATTTTGGCGCCATTACCCATAATGCACCTAAACATTTACCAACCGTAAAAATCGTCATAGTCCTCAAGATTTGCGAGGAAATCGTCATTATACGCTCAGCTGTCATACCGCATAGACCGCTTGGACAAAAGTGTGCTCATCGATATAATTTCGCTACAGCTATTTTGTTTTTATTATAAAGTAGGTTATTATAAATTATCGAGAGTCGACTGTATAAGGTTTATACAGGTACTAACTTATATAACCAATTTTGGCGCCATTACCCATAATGCACCTAAACATTTACCAACCGTAAAAATCGTCATAGTCCTCAAGATTTGCGAGGAAATCGTCATTATACGCTCAGCTGTCATACCGCATAGACCGCTTGGACAAAAGTGTGCTCATCGATATAATTTCGCTACAGCTATTTTGTTTCTATTATAAAGTAGGTAAAACAACACAATTTCATAATGCCTAGAAAGCAGTTGACACCTGAAGAGCGAAAAGCAGCAGCTGCCCGTCGACGCCAGAAGGACGCTATCAGGAAACATACCATTAGACAAGATCCTTCGTTTCGTTTACAGGAACAAGTTCGCGACTCCGAAAGCCATCGTCAAGCCCGTCAAGATCCTTCGTTTCGTTTGCAGGAACAAGTTCACAACACCGAAGGCCATCGTCAAGCTCGTCAAGATCCTTTGTTTCGTTTACAGGAACAAGTTCGCGACACTGAAAACCATCGTCAAGCCCGTCAAGATCCTTCGTTTCGTTTACAGGAACAAGTTCACAACACCGAAAGCCATCGTCAAGCCCGCCAAGATCCTTCGTTTCGTTTACAGGAGCAAGTTCACAACACAGAAAGCCATCGTCAAGCTCGTCAAGATCCTTCGTTTCGTTTACAGGAACAAGTTCACAACACCGAAAGCCATCGTCAAGCCCGCCAAGATCCTTCGTTTCGTTTACAGGAACAAGTTCACAACACAGAAAGCCAACGTCAAGCTCGTCAAGATCCTTTGTTTCGTTTACAGGAACAAGTTCACAACACCGAAAGCCATCGTCAAGCTCGTCTTGATGAAGACGTGCGCATCCACGAACATAATCTCCGTAGAATTCGCGAGCAAGGCTCATGGCAAGATGAAATAAATCGATTTGAAGCTGAAATTCGCAAAGGCTGCACTCACGTATGTCATTCATGTGGGGGACTCTTTTTTCACTACTCCATTAAAACTCACAGCATGACCGAACTCCTTTTAGCTGGAAAGCAGCAATCCTTCATCGACTCAGTAATTATAGTTCCACCCACTTCAGACCTCGCTGAATTTTGTTCAACTTGTCACAGAACTATCCAACAAAACCGGATTCCACGTCTCTGTCTCTCCAACGATCTGCAGTTTCCCTATGTTCCACAAAGTGTAAAGAATCTGACACGTTTGGAAGCCCGTTTGGTCTCAGCTCGACATGTGTTTCAGTCCATTTGGGCTATATATGGAATGCATGGACAGATGAGAACAAAAGGACGAATTATTAACGTCCCAGTCTCCATAGACAATACCATTCAATCCCTTCCGAGACTCCCGAATCAGGACGATGTTTTACACATCCGACTCGCCCGTCAAATTGAAGTTCCGAGAAATTATACAGCTGGTAACATTCGTCCGGCTTGCGTGATGGATGCCGCTAAAATTCTTACCCGATCTCCGCTTTACCGTGAATACGGAATCACTCTTTCAAGCAATTGGACCGAGATATGTCAGCATCAAATTGATGTGGCATTACACGAAAACCCAGAAGAAATTGCGATGGATGTTCAAGAGGAAGAGGAAGTCGATGACGTAAATCCTGGCAGAGGAGAGACTTTAATTACTAGTGATGAGGGAATCCGGATGGCTCCAGCGGAAGGAAACCAACCAATCTCTATTCTATATGATCCTGACTCGTATTTTCTTACGTTTCCTCAAATATTTGCTGGGCACCGAATGAAGCCATCCGATAGTAATGGTAAATTACTAAGCCGCTCCGAATTTGTCAAATCAATGGCGCGTAACAGTGATCGCCGTGCCGTTGAAAATGTCGAGTTCTTACTGTTTTTGGCCAAATCGCTCGAAATTCAGAGAATTTCTGACAATCGCAAGGTGTGCCTTCGTAAACGAAGACGCAATGGAGAGTTAATCCGAGTCACTGCGGAACAAGTTAGTCATTCTAATTTTGTGGATGGGTTAGTTAATGATGATAATGCTTTTAAGGTTTTACAAGGAGTACGAAACTCATGTCATCACTGGCATCAAGAAGGCCTTAAAGTCCGAAGGATGGTCAGTCAGTTCAATTTGCCTCATCTCTTCATCACTATTAGTGCCGCTGAGCTAAAATGGAACGAGTTGATTGTGATTCTCAAGCATATTCTTGACAAAATTACAATTTCTGAAGAAGAAGCACAAAATATGTCAAAGATTGACAAACAATTACTTATTCAGCGCGATCCCGTGACTTGCGCTCGATATTTTGAACATCGCACTTCTGCTCTTTTTAAGACCTGGAAAAACTCTCAAGGCCCATTTGGAAACCGATCCATTAAGCATTCCTATCATCGCATTGAGTTCCAACATCGAGGAAGTCCACACGTCCATATGATCTTGTGGATTGATGGCGCACCAAACTTTGATGCTTCCAACTCATCTTCTACTCAAGATGTTTGCCGGTTTGTTGACGAAATTATAACTTGTTCCACGGACTGGCCTGAATATGATCCCATTCACCAGCTTTTGGGTCTTCAAACTCATCGACACACCCATACATGCAGAAAGAAAAGCCACAAAGGAGTCAAATGTCGGTTTGGAATTCCATTTTTCCCAATGGACGAAACCACTATTCTCCATCCATTCGAGGAGCAACAGGAGGAAATTGAGATTTTCCAACGCGATTACAAAAAGATTCGTGACTATCTTGATACGAATGAATTGCCACTTCCTTCAGATATGACATTTGCGGGGTTTCTACAGGAATTATCCATGACACCAAATCGTTACATTTCTGCTATTCAAAGCTCCTTGAAAAAACCCAAAATCCTCATTCGGAGGCGGCCATGTGAGACTTACATAAATCCATATAGTGAGAAAATCCTGAGACTCCAGAAGTCTAACATGGATATTCAGTTTATTTTAGACGCCTATGCTTGTTGCTGTTACATCATTGACTACATTAACAAGAGTGATCGTGGAACTAGCGACCTCTTGCGTAAGGTTCTTGAAGATGTCAGAAGCGGAAACAAGTCTTTGGCTCAACGTCTTCAGGCTCTTGGTGCGGCTCATCACATGAACAGTGAACTCTCTGCTCAAGAGGCTGCTTACAATGTGCTTCAGATTCCAATGAGCCGATGCACAGAGGCATGCATTTTTATACCAACAGGTCCAGCCGATCAACGAACCAGAATGATTAAAACTAATATTCAGTTAGAAAATCTCAGGCCGGACTCTGAAGATGTCTTTGTAGACGGACTTTTACAACGATATAGTTCACGACCAGATGCATTATCTAACCTTAATCTTGCACAATTTTCAGCTTGGTATGATTTTTCATTAAAACGAGGAAGTACACAGATGGCCCAAGAAAACGATGATATTGTAGAAACTGACGACGTACAAAGTATCAATAAATATTTTCCGCTAAAGAATGGCAAACCAGGATACGTTTGGAAGCGAACATTTCCAAAGATTATTCGCCACGTCCGCTACAACAAGAATAAAGATCGTCACAACTTTTTTCGCGAACAAGTGATGCTCTATCTTCCTTGGAGGGATGAGGAAACCGAAATTATAAATCAAGATTGCGAGAAGATAGCGACTGATAATATAGAAGCAATTTCTGCCAATCGTCGCGAATTTAATGCCTTTCAAGAAGATATTCTGGATGTCGCTATGGATAGCGCATTGAGTGAGGATCGTCAATCTGACGATGACAAATCTGATAGCATACCGGAAGAGATTCAGGAGGAATTCGAATTAATGGACCCCGTTGCTGCTGGTGCCATTGACTTTGGTGGTGACGTGATACGCCCAATGTCTGAAAAGTTTACGCTTCCTAATCGAATTCCCAATAAAGAGTTTGAAGAATTATTCTCATCGCTGAATACTCAACAACGGGATTTTGTAACTCACCTAATTGATCATTTCAAAAGGTCTCCCGATATCCCCATCTACACCTACTTGAAGGGAGGTGCCGGTGTAGGAAAGTCTCATGTAATTAGAACTCTATACCAAGCATTAATCAGAGTGTTCAATGCTAAAGTTAATTCGAATCCCGATAAACCTTCTGTCCTTCTGACGGCTCCTACCGGATTAGCGGCATTTAATATCTTCGGACTCACAATTCACAACGCATTCCAACTTCCCGTGAACCAAAAAGAAGCTAGCAAGCTCTCAGACAGCGTCTCTAATACAATGGCCACTCTCTATTCAGAACTTCGGGTTCTTATCATAGACGAGATTAGTATGGTTGGTCAACATATTTTGGAAATGATCGACAAACGATTGAGAGACCTCTGTGACGGATGTAAACCTTTCGGTGGTATATCGGTCATAGCTGTTGGCGACTTCAGGCAGCTGCCACCTGTTATGGCAACATCCCTTCTAGCTGGAACAATGTCGAATTCGATTTCGTCGCTTTTCAACAAACCCTTATGGCACATGTTTACTGTTCATGAACTGACCACAATTATGAGGCAACGCGATGATGCAGCTTTTGCTCTTGCCTTAAACAATATGGCGTCCGGGACGATGACTGATGATGATTTGAAACTGTTCAAATCTCGTGAGTTTCCAAGTACGCCTGCAGAAATAGTAAGCCGACGGCCTATTCATCTTTTTTACACGAATGAAGCAGTTGATGCCCACAATAGTTTTGCGTTATCCTGTTTGCCAGGAAATCAAGCCATCTCAACCGCCAAGGATTCCCTTTCTGCTTACACGAGCGAGGCATCCAAAGTTGCACTCCTCAACTGGATAGCATCTGCACCTCTATCTAAGACACAGGCGCAGCAATCGTCATATACCGTGAAGCTCGGCAAGAGACCCACAAGTACCGGTTAAACGGTACTTGTAGCGTGTTTCAAGCCGAGTTATATGCGATTGACGCCGCCCTGACTTGGATCTCCCCCAGGAGGTTACACTCAGTGTGTATTTTCTCCGACAGCCTCTCTTCGCTTGTTACCATCGCTAATAGGAGTAGCACCGTACCTTTGGTCACCTCCATCCATCGTTCACTGCTCAAACTGAAGGACCAAACGATCATCAGGTTTGCATGGGTAAAGGCTCATTGCGGCATTGAAGGGAACGAGGTTGCAGACCAATGTGCCAAAGATGCGGCTGTTTCACACAGTCGCATGGCATACAACCAGTTCCCTCTTAGCTATGCAAGAAGGGTGATTCGTCTTGAGGCGGCATGTACTTGGGATACCGAGTACAGAAATGCCGTCCAAGGTTCGACCACCCGGCAGCATTTACCTACGCTACATGATGTTCGCTTGTTCCGAAGTGCCGTTGATACCTCCTTTGAAATGACGCAGGTATTGACGGGTCACTCGTTTGCGCGCGAGTATCTATACAGATTCAAGATCAGTCCTGTTGACGTGTGCCCCTGCGATTCAAAAAGTAGGCAGACTCTGCATCATTTATTGTCTTCCTGCCCGAAATACGTCCAACAACGCCATACCTACACTTCACATTGTTCCTTTTTAAATATTTCACCTTTTACAATTTCTGAAATCATATCAAATAAATTCATCACCCAAATTTTTATAACTTTCTGTAAATCAATTATCAACACTCTAAAACAATTTAACACCCCCCCTTAGTCTGTCTAAAATGGATTTATGCCCCACTGATGTTACATAAATAAAAAAAAAACTGTTAAACTAACCAAACCCAGTTCAAATTTAAATTTAAATTAAAATTCAAACAACTTCAAATTTATCTTAAATTTTAATTTTTGTCTTTTACCCGCTGCCGTTGTAATGCTCGTTTGTCTTTCTAGTTATAATTTAATATTTATCCAGTTATTAATTATCATATTTAATTCATCAACATTAATTTCACCAACATTCATCACCACCATTTTAGTTTAATCAATTATTGTTAAGTTTTAAGTTTTTTTATTGTTAAGATTGTATCGAATTGCATGAATATACTCTCTCTCTCTTGAGAGAAAACAGGAAAAAAAAAAAAGACACAGGGACTTCACACAAACCTCTTCCTCAAAGAAGGTGGGCGTTACATCATGACAGTGAATGTAGACACAAGTGACGGTTTGGTTAACGGTGTGGGATGCATTCTGAAAAGAATTGACTTTGGTATTAGTACTCTGGATGCATCTAGACAAAAGGCTCTTCGTCTCTGGGTCAAGTTTGAAAATTCCCGAAGTGGGCAGAAGCTTCGTTTGCGCAATATTAACCTCAGTCGGCAACTTCAAATTGATTCGGAATGGACTCCCATCTCACCATGTACGGTCGTCATCCAGCCACGATCGAATTCGGCCACAAAGGTAACAAGAACGCAATTCCCACTTAATGCAGCGGAAGCTCAAACTATACATAAATCCCAAGGATCCACATACGAGCTCGTTGTTGTCCATTTTACTCCTGGAATCAAGCGTGCTCTTCTGTATGTTGCATGTTCACGAGCAACAAAAGCATCAGGATTATTTCTTATTGGAATCATGAAAAAGACAAAAATGCCGCAAGAGAATGATCCGATATCTATTGAATTCAAACGACACCAGGAGATGAAGCTAATTCCTTCATTTGAACATTTGCGAATTAGGGATGATAGCAACAGACAAATACAAGTCATCTTTCACAATGTCCAGTCACTTCCTGCTCATTATAGTCTCTATGCATCGGATGAGGTCTATAAGAGTTCGGATATCATCCTTATGGCGGAGACATGGACGCTCTCAAGTGACAATTTTCCGCTAGGAGATCATCTTCTTGCTGCATCAGTAGATAGTAACGATGTCCGTCGACCGATTGGTGTACGTGTGTATTGTTGTCCGTCTGTTCATGAATGTATTATAGACACCAATTCCGAAATAGAATACGACTCCCAAGGTTCCTGCAGTGTTTCATCTATTGTCTTCTCTAACATCCGAATAATTGTCGTTATTCACAATTGTCATTATAACACAACATAACACAATGGTCTCTTTAATAAAAAAGCAGATGTCTCGCTTATACTTAGTACCACGTACTCTGGTTACTGGAGATTTCAATGAGGATTTCAGCAAGGAAGAAAGTAATGGCCTACAACATACACTTCGAGAACTAGGACTCCAAATTCGCTCGCCAGCGATACCCACTACGCGGAATGGTACGCAAATTGATGCGATATTTTCCAACTTTGAAGTGTCAGCTACTGGAGTCTACACTTCGATTTCCTCTTACCATGAGCCGCTTTGGGCCAAAATTAACTTAAACTAATTTGCCAATTGACATCTTTGGACGTGGAATGGATGTTGTTTGTATAAACACCGTCATCAATTACTATATGCTATATCCAATGCAGATTGTTATTTACATAGTGTTGCTCGTGCAAGTCGTTTTGACTCTGTGGGAAGAGCTATCACGTTTGTTTTCAGCGATGGAGATGCCAAATTATCGATTTTCGACCTACCCTATCTATCTTTTAATCAAATATATATTTTGATTCTAAATATTTCTATTCAAACTTATTTCTATTTATTACCTTATCCGGGGGGATAAAGGTCAGGGGTGTAGGGGTTATGCTGCAGAGGTAGTACCTTTTACCGGGACGGTCACATCGAGCGTGATAACAGAAGATGGTCCTTGATGGTAACTGGTCCTCGCAGGATACCCAACTCTCACTTATGGCTCCACGTGGCACACCCTGGGAACTGCGTTGACCCGCAGGCGAAACTAAGTGAGGGGCCAGATATGGGAATAACCGAGTTGTTGCCGGTATAAGCAACTTCCTTAAATGTATTACCGATAGCTTCTGATGGATGAACAAGCAAGTATCGGGCGCTTTCTTGTCCTTGGATAGAGAAATCATTCCTAAACGCGGACGAATCAAGCAATATGGTCAACGGCATAGAATGCAGATGGCAACGGCAAACCTTCTTCTTCTTCATTTCACGGTGTAGCCGTTATTGCTTGTTCCGGTACACATCCTTTTCTCGCTCTTCCCACACTTGTTTTTCCCGGTGGTTTATATCGCTTTGCTGCTAGTGGCAGTCTCCCTTCTGCCATTCTTTCGAGGTGTTTACTCCATGTCTTGTTACTTGTCCGTCCGTCCGCCTGTCTGTCCGCACGTTTAAAATTATTTTCTATTAAGTTGCTAATGATTCAATTTTAGGCTTCTATACAAAGTATAACAAGAAGCCTTATGATCTAGCTCCGTGTCCGTCTGTCCGTCCGCATAATTCAAAATCATACAGAGCGTTTCAAATCGTGTTGGAAATACTCTGTGTGTATAGAGGTCTAAGAACCGGGTAGCCAGTGCGCTACTTTTAGGCTTCTATACAAGGTATAGAAAGAAGCCTTATGGTCTGGCTTCGTGTCTGTCCGCATGTTTCAGAGCCAATCATAACGTTGATCAACTGATACGTTGTTATATTTTAAATACTTCGTCTATATAGTATTGCGTTAATCTGTTAATCCGTTGCTTCGATTTGATAATGCAATTTATAAATACACAAATGTTCGAAAGAAATTTACTAAGTTTTTTCAATACAGACGAAATATAAGTTATATTTTATTTATATAATTTTTTACCTATATAGGAAATTTAAATACGTTGATACGTTGATACGTTGATACGTTGATCCGTTGATATGTGGATCTGTTGATACGCTGATCTGTTGATACGTTGATCCTTTAATTCGTTGATCCTTTGATCCGTTGATCCTTTGAGCCGTTAAGACGTTGATACTTTAAGACGTTGATACCCTATTATTTTTAAGATTTTGTTTCCCCTCAAGAGTTGCGCATGGTGTTATATTTGATCACTTCAAAATTTAATAACATATACGTTCTTAAAATAATCCCTTGTGGTGGGTTTGAGGTTGTCTGTGCAATGTATCGGGCCTGGTAGCGACGGATGAACGAATATAAATAGATTTGTTAGGTTGCTACTAAAGATTCATATTATTAGAATTACCACAGATTTAAGAAATGAAATATTCTGAGATTTATATTTGAACTTAAAATGCTATTCTTTTGCTTTTATGTGAAAAAATAATTTTTTATTCGATAATAAAGATACTAATCTGATGATAATCGAAATCTCTTATTGTCACTAAATTTTACTTATACTATACTAGAATATTTTTTAGCTTGGTAGGTATTAAAAATTCAGATTATCAGAATTACCACAGATTTAAAATAGCGGCAGTTCTTAGGCTTCTATACAGCTACCTTTCTGGTGTGGAAAGTTGTTATTATCTGGTTAGTTTTGATCGCCATATAATGTAACATCACATAATCAGATAATCTGCACCAATTAAATTTTTTGCGGTTGGTAATTATCATTTACTATATAAGTAATAACAATCAAACTTTTCCATTCTATTCGAAACTTTACTTCTCTGTAATGTTTGGTCCTTTTTTTGAGGTGGACCAATCCTCTCCTTTCTCTTTTATTTACAACTTAACTTCACTAACCACATCATTAAAAAAATATTTTTTCACATCAAAGTAAAATAAAATACAACTACTTTTCTGGTAGTGTACTTTTCTGGTAGTGTAAAACTACCGTTATGAACGTCGACATTTGGTTCTACAACGTTACCTACTTCAAGAACAGCTGCGTTTTTACTTCGTGGATTTTGTCGGCGAATTGCATGACTACGTGAACGATGTAATATTTGCGAAGGGGTCATGTTGGCAATTTGCTTTCGTTTGCGATTTTGTTCAATTTGTTCTGACGTCATGTTGGCAATTTGATTTCTTTCGCGATGTTGAATAATTTGTTCTGACGTCATATTGGCAATTTGCTTTCGCTTTCGAAATTCGCGTAATTTCCGGTCCATTTTTTGAGGTGGATCCATCCTCTTCCTTCTCTTTTATTTACAACTTAACTTCACTATCCACATCAAGCCACTGCTGTGGTTAAAATAAAATAATAAATAATTAGTGCAGATTATCTGATTATGTGATGTTACATTATATGGCGACCAAAAATAACCAGATAATGACAACTTTCCACACCAGAAAGGTAGCTGTATAGAAGCCTAAGAACTGCCGCTAAAGCGAGTTCCACCTTGTTATAACCTTCTGAAGAGGTCGTGGTCAAACGGTGGTCGCTTTTGCCTCAACAGGAATTGCTGCAACACTAATGAAAGGTGGACGCACAATCTATAGTGGATTTAAATTGCCTGTTCCGTTGGACGATACATCGGTCTCCAAAATAAAGCAAACAACAGCTGAAGCCAAGAAAATTAGAGAAGCCGCGCTTATCATTATGGATGAGATAACAATGTTGCCAAAGGATGGAATTCGAGCCATTGATTTATTATTGCGGGAACTCATGAATAATAACAGTCCATTTGGGGGTAAATCTATTGTTATTGGAGGTGATTTCCGCCAAACACTCCCGGTGATGCCAAAGAGAAAACGAATTGATGTTATTGAAGCGTGTTTAACGTCGAGTCCATTTTGGAAATACTTCAAACAATTGTCCTTGATTTCCAATATGAGAAGTGAAGACCAAAATGAATTCAACCAGTGGTTGCTCAATATTGGTAATGGAAGTTTGCCATCCGTTGAGGGACTCCCGGAGGACGCCATCCAGATTCCGACAGATATGATTGTTCAAGGCGACATTATTTTTAAGATATTCGGAAACTCGATCGCAAAACTCTCTGTTGATGAGCTTTCCAAGCGGGTGATTCTTGCAACCACCAACAAAGAAACGCTCGAAATCAACAACAATATCATTCGGCAATTAAATGGGGAGAGTCAGATTTATCATAGTTCGGACTCGATCATTACAGAGGACAGTAATGATCTTATTAATAATTATTATCCTCCAGAATTTCTCAACAGCCAAACGCCATCAGGAGTACCTCCACATGAATTAATATTAAAACGCGGAGCTATAGTAATGTTGATTCGAAATTTAAATCCCGGAAAAGGGCTGTGTAACGGTACCAGGATGGTCGTTCGAAATATGCATCGGCGTTCCATTACGTGCGAGATAATTTCAGAGTCGCACAGAGGGCAAATTGTTATCCTTCCTCGAATTGACATTGCACCTTCAGACAGTAATTTGCCCTTTACTCTTAAAAGACGCCAGTTTCCGATAATTCCCGCTTTCGCCGTAACGATAAACAAGTCGCAGGGGCAAACATACGAACATGTCGGAATTAGTTTGACTGAACCGGTATTTTCACACGGACAACTCTATGTAGCTCTCTCGCGATCTCGACTTCGACAAAATATAAAAATCCTAATTAAAGACAATTCTAGACAAGGACAACTTAGAGCTACAGACTGGTTTACACAAAATGTAGTGTTCCGGGAAGTTTTTGAAAGACTTTAAAATTAAGCATTAATTAACTCGCTAAGCATTAGTTAGAACTAGCTGGCCAAGCAAAAAGTATTCTAATCCATTATTACCTCAACTAGCTGATAGCCCGTCCGAGGACGGGTAGCTAGAAGGACGGGCAGGCAGCCAAAGTAACTTAAGTTGAATGAAGATTAAGGAAAGCTCTCAGTGCAATCCAAAAGCCATATGACCTTGGCTGCCTGCCCGTCCTTCTAGCTACCCGTCCTCGGACGGGCTATCAGCTAGTCTCTTATTATAAAAGGCCAAGTCTTTCTTTCTTTCTTTCTGTCCGTCCCACGGAAATACCCGAAGCAAACCGAACCGAACCGAACGCACAACGTATCATCGGATCAACGTATCATCGGATCAACGTATCATCGTATCAACGTATCATCGTATCATCGTATCAACGTATCATCGGATCAACGTATCATCGTATCATTTTGTCTATATAGGACAGCTATTTCCAAAAAAGCATTATGTGAACTTCCATAATGGATAATGAAAATTTTGAAAATCCTGCTGCAAAGCGACGGCGATTGAATCGTGAGAGAAAAGCACGTACAAGAGCTAATAACACAGAAGAACAGCTTCGATCACAGCGACAAGCTGACGCTCGGTCTCATGCGATACGTCGACAACGTGAAACTTTGGAACAAACTCAAGCGCGGCAAGTTGCTGACGCTCGGTCCCATGCGATACGTCAACAACGTGAAACTTTAGAAGAAACTCAAGCGCGGCAAGCTGCTGACGCTCGGTCCCATGCGATACGTTGATCCGATGATACGTTGATCCGATGATACGTTGATACGTTGATACGATGATACGTTCATCCGATTGGTTATGAAATTATCCGTTATGCGTTCGGTTCGGTTTGCTTCGGGTATTTCCGTGGGACAGACAGAAGGAAGAAAGGAAGGAAGGACTTGGCCTTTTATAATAAGAGATTTTTCACCTATATAGGAAATTTAAATACGTTGATACGTTGATCCGATGATACGTTGATCCGATGATACGATGATACGTTGATACGATGATACGTTCATCCGATTGGTTATGAAATTATCCGTTATGCGTTCGGTTCGGTTTGCTTCGGGTATTTCCGTGGGACAGACAGAAGGAAGGAAGGACTTGGCCTTTTATAATAAGAGATGAGAACAACATTAAATAAATAAACAAAAAACTTACATATATTTTTACTTTCCCCATACGTATTAACGTATGTATAGGGAAAGTATTGTCATCGGGTCAAAAATCGAAAATTGAAATTTTGGTATTAAATGATTCGTTATGATGCCCTGATAACATTTTCATCAATTTTTTATTGATGTCCGTCTGTATGTATGGCCGTAGGAATAGTACTTTGTGAGATCCGGCATGTAGAAAATGAGCGGCGCTATGAGATCCATTTTCGTTGTGAGATCCGAAGTGGTGGATCTCGCCACGTTTTCAATGGAACTACATCTCTTAGATGGCGTGCAATGTTATAACATTAATTTTGGATGGATCTCGTATCGTCCTAATTATACTAAAAATGTGTGTTTGATTGTAATACATACGGTTGCACTTTTCAAATTTGCGTATCTACAAACTCATGAACTGTGCATCTTGCGAGATCCGCATAATTACCTACGGATAGCTATGAACGGCATCGTCGCATTTATGTGTTCTTTGCGTAAAACACAGCGTTGTTAGATCCGATTGTCTTACAGTAATTATTACATTAGTAGTTTACCAGTATCTTTTGAAAATGTGTACTACAAGAAGTTCTAAAATAATGAAATTGGCTTTACAGAAAGCCGAGGATTCTAAAAAGAAAAGTAAGTACTTAAATAAGTTAGGCATTTTTGGCTATATTGAGAATTCGTATTTTAAGTATTAATTTATTTATTAATTGCTAGTTTTCCAATATCTACTGATGTAAATACGAAGAAATAAAATAAAATTCAAATAATATTGTGCCATTCTCAACTAAATTTTTCGTGACACATTCGATACGAAGTAAAATAAAATATACTTAGTATTAATATTAGCCAATATGGGTCGCAAAGACAGCGAGACTAGCATTGAAGAAAGAAACTTAATTCTTAAATTATGGTTTGCCAGGGAAAATCTTTACGAGAAACTGGAAAAATTGTTAATAGAAATCATTGTACAGTGCGTAATATAATAAATAAATTTAAAAGTGCAGGAAATCTTATAAATAAAGCCGGACGAGGGAGAATGTGTATACTGACACCAAAGACTAAGAACTATATTGTTAGGATAATTAAGTGTAATCCTAAAACAAGCGTGCCAAAATTGACTTGTGAAATATCAAAACTTATCAATATGCAAGTATCTACCGAAACTGTCCGTCGAGTCCTTCGAAAAAAAGGCTATAATGGTATAGTTGCACCCAAAAAACCATTTGTTTCTAAAGTTAACCGAATAAAAAGACTAGAATTTGCAAAAAAGTACGTAAATGAAAGTGTCGAGTTTTGGAAAACCATAATTTTTACCGACGAAAGTAAATTTAACATTTTCGGTAGTGATGGAAAACAAATGGTATGGAGAGAACCGAATATGGAACTGAAAAATGAAAATTTAGTCGGAACTGTTAAACATGGAGCCGGAAACGTGATGCTTTATGAGTTGCATGGCAGCCAATGGGGTTGGAAAACTTGTATTTATTGATACTACCATGGACAAGTATCAATATTTAAATATATTAAATGACAATTTGAAACCTAGTATCAATAAATTGGGTTTGAAAGACGTATATCAGTTTCAACAAGACAACGACCCGAAGCATACTACGCACATTGTGAAAGAATGGTTGCTTTATCATGTAAAAAAACAGCTTAAAACTCCCCCTCAGTCACCAGATCTCAATCCAATTGAGAATTTGTGTCAGGAATTGGAGAGAAGAACACGCCAGAGGTTGATTTCTTTTAAGGAATCTCCAAAAGCAGTGATTTTGGAAGAATGGCAAAATATTCCCGAGTGCATAACTATGGAATCTATGCCAAGACGTCTACAAGCAGTTATCGATGCAAAGGGTTACCCAACCAAATATTAATGTACTAAATAAAAAATAAATAGTAAGGTTTCATTGCACTGTATAAATAATTTTGTGACATGCATTTCTTATAAATACTTAGGTTTTCGCAGTTCTACATTTATAAATAAAATTTTTTTTAATTTTTTCTTTCTGTTATTGACCCCAATGTATTAATTAATATGATAACAACAGAATAAAATGTATTGCAGCTTTATTAACGATGAATTTTGAACGATTTTGTATTTTTCTTACAATGTTGAGATAATCTACGTCAACATCATACCACAAGTGTATGACAAAGCAAACTATATTTAATGACAAAGAGCCCAAGATGACGCCGGCGTCAGTAATGACCTATTTACCCGTAATGTACGTATTACCACAGTTATCTGTGGTATTACGTATACCAAAAGATATCAAGTTACACTGATAACTTACATCGTACGAGAAATGAAGGGCCATTTCGCCAGCCCCCCCCCCCATCGCGAATTTGGGGTCGAATTTGCTGTCAATCGTTTGTGCTTCGTTTGTGCTTGTTTGTGCTTCTATTATTTTCGTTTGTGCCAACACCGTTCGCGAAATATCTTAAAAATAAGTTTGGGGGGCTGGCGAAATGCTAGCCCCCCCCCATCGCGAATTTGGGGTCGAATTTGGTGTCAATCGTTTGTGCTTCGTTTGTACTTGTTTGTGCTTCTATTATTTTCGTTTGTGCCAACACCGTTTGCGAAATATCTTAAAAATAAGTTTGGGGGGCTGGCGAAATGCTAGCCCCCCCATCGCGAATTTGGGGTCGAATTTGGTGTCAATCGTTTGTGCTTCGTTTGTGCTCGTTTGTGCTTCTATTATTTTCGTTTGTGCCAACACCGTTCGCGAAATATAGACTTTTAAAATTTTATAAACCTCCGAGCAACAATCGTTACAACAAACATTAACTTAGGAAGAAATAAAGTACATTGTAACAGTTTACGTAAAATATTTTTATTTAAAATTATGATTTTCATCTACAAACAAATTTAAAAATTACTATAATGTACTTTACATTTGTATTAGACCGTATGTTGGATTTGCGATTCATTTTTAAAAGTTCGTCGTATTTTTCCAAAATACCTAGATGGGATCGCCAGCAATATGCTATATAATGTCCTAAGGATGACAAATTTCTTCTTTAAGGTGGGAGGAAACTAATAATTCCTTTCAAATGAAATTGTTTTTCTAGAATATTTAAAATTCCGGGAACATTTGAAAGAGCTGTTGGAAATTGGGATTCATGCGGTATAGAACTGGTTACAGTTTCTATAAAAAAAATGAGAACCTATTGTGAAACTTCGCGCTATAGACGGATTACCGCAGAAACACATTTTGCTGGATCTTCGAAATACCTTAACATGACTTGTTGTAAAAGTTGAAGATTATCCATAGGTAGATTAGCCACTATTGTTTCCCCGGGTCGACTGTTTTCGAAATTGCAAGAAGAGCATTTTCTAATTTCTGTGAAAGCAGGATATTTCCTAAATAATTGAGTTAGTAAATAATTTGCGGTACAACTAGAATTTACTGCGATACACAGTGGCGTAGCTAGGGGGGGGCGAATCGCCCCGGGTGTCACCCGTCTGGTGTCACCCCAAATTATTTAAATTTACTGAGTAAAATTGCCTCGTTTTTAGGTTCCTAGGGGTGACACATCAAAAAAGCGTCATCGGCATGGGTGGGGGTTGCACCCGACCTCAAATTATTTAAATTTCCTGACTAAAGTTACATCGCTTTTTGGTTTTTGGGGTGATACATCAAAAATAAAAGTTCATCAGGCTAGGTGGGGGTGACACCCATTAAATCCGCCCCGGGTGTCACCCATGCTAGCTACGCCGCTGGCGATACATTCACCAAGTGTCTGTGATCGGCATTGAAATATTCCCAAAAGAATTTCCGCTCGTTTCCTGTAACATTGCACAGCAATACCATCATTTCGGCTGGCGAAATGATAGTCCCCCCCCATCGCGAATTTGGGGTCGAATTTGGTGTCAATCGTTTGTGCTTCGTTTGTGGTCGTTTGTGCTTTTATTTGGGACCATTATAACCAGCAGTGTGGCGTTAAGCTTACACCGGCAGACTAGCGAGCGGGAAACCGTGGTCCTATACCTAGTCGCGCCGAATATACTGCTGTGATCTTCAAGCCCAATATAAATCTGTGGGCTATGGGGAAGGCAACGGGAAACCACCCCATTAAATTTCTTTCCCTAGTTAAGTCATCTTGACTTCGGTCAAGTTGATAACCAACGTTCGCTGAGCGGATACGGTACTTTAAGAAGAAGAAGTGCTTTTATTATTTTCGTTTGTGCCAACACCGTTCGCGAAATATACACTTTTAAAATTTTATAAACCTCCGAGCAACAATCGTTACAACAAACATTAACTTAGGAAGAAATAAAGTACATTGTAACAGTACATTCGTGATGATACTGAAAAGTTAATTATCAAAGGATAATCAAAAGATTATAATTATCAAAGAAAAATTCAATTATCCTTTGATATCGTAATTATGGTTGGATAATCCAATTATCATTGGGACATGATTGGATAATCCAATAATATTATTACGGTTGGTAAGAAATACGATTATTTTACTATAATATATTCTTTAACTATATTAGTAAAATAATAATAATTAAATTTAACGATTAAAGACAAGATTTTAATAATGCCTCGCAAAACAAACGTCAACGTGGAAAATCTACTAGATGTTCTTTATGAACATAAATCTGAAATTCGAGATCCAAATACCAAAATTATTATTGGATTATCTAATCATAATTATCAAAGGATAATTAAATTTTTCTTTGATAATTATAATCTTTTGATTATCCTTTGATAATTAACTTTTGAGTATGATCATTTTAAATAAAAATATTTTACGAAAAACTGTTACAATGCACTTTATTTCTTCCTAAGTTAATGATTGTTGTAACGATTGTTGCTCGGAGGTTCATAAAATTTTAAAAGTCTATATTTCGCGAACGGTGTTGGCACAAACTAAAATAATAGAAGCACAAACGATTGACACCAAATTCGACCCCAAATACGCGATGGGGGGGCATATCACCAGCCCCCGAAACTTATTTTTAAGATATTTCGCGAACGGTGTTGGCACAAACGAAAATAATAGAAGCACAAACGACCACAAACGAAGCACAAACGATTGACACCAAATTCGACCCTAAATTCACGATGGGGGGAGCAAGCATTTCCCCAGCCCGGGCATAGTATATTGCATATTAAAAGCGGATAGTGAATCTTTTCAAAAGTCACTTTACGCTTGAACCATGCATACTATTTTTCCTCCGCCCGCTTCAAAAATGATCGAAACCTAGATAAAGATTTACATTCAATCTCTGTAGTGAATTATTTTTATTTCTATCATATTAGCCTTGCTACATCGTTTCTAAGGAAATTTTGCGTTCCATTTGTTTTAAGCTGTCAGTTGATGGTTGATGTTGATGGGCAAATGTCAACTTTCAACCATCAACTGACAGCTTGAAAATCCTACTTTCACTATCGGGCGTAGGAAAAATTATTTACTAACTCAATTATTTAGAAAATATCCTTCTTTCACAGAAATTAGAAAACGCTCTTCTTGCGATTTCGAAAACAGTCGACCTGGGGAAACAATAGCGGCTAATCTACCTATGGATAATCTTCAACTTTAACAACAAGTCATGTTAAGGTATTTCGAAAATCCAGCAAAATGTGGTTCTGCGGTTATCCGTCTATAGCGCGAAGTTTCACAATAGGTTCTCATTTTAGGCTTATATACAAAGTATAACCAGATTAGGCTTCTATACAAAGTATAACCAGAAGCCTTATGATCTAGCTCCGTGTCCGTCTGTCTGTCTGTCTGTCTGTCCGTCCGTCCGCATAATTCAAAATCATACAGAGCGTTTCAAATCGTGTTGGAAATACTCTGTGTGTATAGAGGTCTAAGAACTGGGTAGCCAGTGCGCTACTTTTAGGCTTCTATACAAGGTATATTTATGATTAGGGCCAATTTATTTGTCAAATCGTCTTGACGTTTCTTCGGCGAATCGCCCATGAAAGCTGCGGATCTCGCGGAAGGAGGAACAACCGGTAAAACCGTCACGATCATCCACTCGGGTCGTGAGTATTTCGGATCCATTCCCAGGGCGCTGCAATCTGCGTCGCTAATTTGTCTAAAGATATGCAGCACTTCTTCCGCCAACAAATACTTTTAGGCTTCTATACAAAGTATAGCAAGAAGCCTTATGATCTGGCTCGGTGTCTGTCCGTCTGTCCGTCCGTCCGTCTGTCCGTCCGTCCGTCTGTCCGTCTGTCCGCATAATTCAAAATCTTACAGAGCGTTTCAAATCGTGCTGGAAATACTGTGTGTATAGAGGTCTAAGAACTGGGTAGCCAGTGCGCTACTTTTAGGCTTCTGTACAAAGTATAACAAGAAGCCATATTTAGGCTTCTATGCAAGGTATAGAAAGAAGCCTTATGGTCTGGCTTCGTGTCGGTCCGCATGTTTCAGAGTCAATCATAACGTTGATCAACTGAAACGTTGTTATATTGTAAATACTTCGTCTATATAGTATTGCGTTAATCTGTTAATCCGTTGATTCGATTCGCTAATGCAATTTATTATTATTACAGGTTAGATGATGTTTTGTATTGCTTTCATCAGAATCAAAATCGGAATCGGAAAAGTCGCTGCTAGAATAATTGCTTGAGTTGTTCATGTTTATAAATTAGTGGTACTTGCTATATCGATTCCTTTTCAAAAGTATTACCTAAATTTTAAATACAAAGTGTAACCTATATAGTAAATTGTTGATCCTTTGATACGTTGATACATTGATACGTTGATACATTGATACGTTGATACGTTGATACATTGATACGTTGATACATTGATACGTTGATACATTGATACGTTGATACGTTGATACATTGATACGTTGATACATTGATACGTTGATACATTGATACGTTGATACATTGATACGTTAATCTGTTTATCCATTTATTGCATTATCTGCTTATCCGTTATTTGTATTTTTATCTTTTGAACAATATATCCACACCGTTAAGAAATTGTATGTAAAATTACAATCATTAGCAACTTTGTGACCAATTTTTCTTCAGCATAGCGCGAAATCATATCTTTCTTCAGTATTTATCACATCGAAAGTCAGCAATTATGGTACAATCTATATTACGAACGTAACTTATATACCATGCTTTAAAAATAATATTTTCGAAGCATGTTATATCACGTTACTTGGTTCGGACGATGCTATTTTAGGGTTTTGATATCATAGATATCAAAAAACTAATATTTTTTAATCAAAATCAAATTAATTAAAAAAAATCTTGTAGCTGGTGTGTTATGGTAGTGTTATATCTACGAGGGCTGGGAAATCGAGTATTCGAATACTCGATTCTAGGTAATTTGTTCGACAGCGTTATGTGCGACAGAAATTTGTTTGAAAATGCCCTGTCGATTAAATGTTCAGTCGTACAAATGCTAAGTTGGACGAATTTCTCTCGAACAAATTACCAACTACGGCATATTCAAACATTCGAATATCCCACTAATATTTAAGTGTTTTACTAGGTTTAAGATGATAATTTCATTATTAATAATTAATTTTAATATTATCTCTTATTATAAAAGGCCAAGTCTTTCTTTCTGTCCGTCCCACGGAAATACCCGAAGCAAACCGAACCGAACGCACAACGTATCATCGGATCAACGTATCATCGGATCAACGTATCATCGTATCAACGTATCATCGTATCAACGTATCATCGGATCAACGTATCATCGTATCATTTTGTCTATATAGGACAGCTATTTCCAAAAAAGCATTATGTGAACTTCCATAATGGATAATGAAAATTTTGAAAATCCTGCTGCAAAGCGACGGCGATTGAATCGTGAGAGAAAAGCACGTACAAGAGCTAATAACACATATTATAAAAGGCCAAGTCTTTCTTTCTGTCCGTCCCACGGAAATACCCGAAGCAAACCGAACCGAACGCACAACGTATCATCGGATCAACGTATCATCGTATCAACGTATCATCGGATCAACGTATCATCGTATCATTTTGTCTATATAGGACAGCTATTTCCAAAAAAGCATTATGTGAACTTCCATAATGGATAATGAAAATGTTGAAAATCCTGCTGCAAAGCGACGGCGATTGAATCGTGAGAGAAAAGCACGTACAAGAGCTAATAACACAGAAGAACAGCTTCGATCACAGCGACAAGCTAACGCTCGGTCTCATGCGATACGTCAACAACGTGAAACATTAGAAGAAACTCAAGCGCGGCAAGCTGCTAACGCTCGATCCCATGCGATACATCGACAGAAAGAAAATCGATACCAAAGTCAAGCAATTCAACTCCAAATAAGAGCATTGAGATTTGATGAATCTCACGTTACTCGACACGATTGTGGAGAAATGAATTCCATCTGTCAGTTCTGCGGCTCCAAGAATTTCGCCAAGGAGCGTCCAGTTGATAAACAATTTAACAACTGCTGTCATAAAGGAAAAGTGAAGATTCCGCAACCGCTCGATCAACATGGGAATCTATTGTTATACTAGATGATACCCCGTCCGAGGACGGGCAGCTAGAAGGACGGGCAGGCAGCCAAGGTCATATGGCTTTTGGATTGCACTGAGAGCTTTCCTTAATCTTCATTCAACTTAAGTTACCTTGGGTAGCTGCCCGTCCTTCTAGCTGCCCGTCCTCGGACGGGGTATCATCTAGTTAATAATAATTATTAATTTAACACAAGCGGCCTGCCGGTGTCGCGAGTAAACAGTCGACTAGTCCAGACGTGTTTTTGTTTTTCCAAGCAAAAATGTAATCAGTGACATTTACAGCCGTATTCACCAAGCTCTGTTAAGTTGCTAACAGAGAGTCAAGTCAATAACAGTCTGTTAATGTGATATATTTGTATTCACCAATGACTTTTAGCAGTTACCAGTCTGTCAAGTCGTCTGATAAGTTAACAGAGCAATATTGGGCTGTCAACATAGGTAACAGACTGATAAGTAATATTTTTATGTGTCAATATTGTAGGTTATAATTATTATTGACATTTGTTTTTGGTATGTATTTAAGGTTAACTTTTTTCCGCGAAATCAGTTAAAGCTAGTTTTACACGGTTTTACCAACAAAAATTCTAGTTACTTTTAGGCTTCTATACAAAGTATAACAAGAAGCCTTATGATCTGGCTCCGTGTCTGTCCGTCCGTCTGTCCGTCCGTCCGTCCTCATAATTCAAAATCATACAGAGCGTTTCAAATCGTGTTGGAAATACTCTGTGTGCATAGAGGTCTAAGAACTGGGTAGCCAGTGCGCTACTTTTAGGCTTCTATACAAAGTATAACAAGAAGCCTTATTTAGGCTTCTATACAAGGTATAGAAAGAAGCCTTATGGTCTGGCTTCGTGTCCGTCCGCATGTTTCAGAGCCAATCATAACGTTGATCAACTGATACGTTGTTATATTTTAAATACTTCGTCTATATAGTATTGCGTTAATCTGTTAATCCGTTGCTTCGAATCGCTAATGCAATTTATAAATACGCAAATGTTCGAAAGAAATTTACTAAGTTAAAGATATTTTCGAAGAGGTCTCCCTATAATTATAAACTAGTTGTTTTACTTTGATGTGAAAAAATAATTTTTTATTGATGTGGTTAGTGAAGTTAAGTTATAAATAAAAGAGAAAGGAGAGGATTGGTCCACCTCAAAAAAAGGACCATACATTACAGAGAAGTAAAATTTCTAATAGAATGGAAAAGTTTGATTGTTATTACTTATATAGTAAATGATAATTACCAATCGCAAAAAATTTAATTGGTGCAGATTATGTGATTATGTGGTGTTACATTATATGGCGATCAAAAATAACCAGATAATAACAACTTTCCACACCAGAAAGGTAGCTGTATAGAAGCCTAAGAACTGCCGCTAAAGCGAGTTCCACCTTGTTTTTATAGAAACTGTAACCAGTTCTATACCGCATGAATCCCAATTTTCAACAGTTCTTTCAAATGTTCCCGGAATTTTAAATATTCTAGAAAAACAATTTCATTTGAAAGGAATTATTAGTTTTCTCCCACCTTAAAGAAGAAATTTGTCATCCTAAAGGACATTATATAGCTTATTTCTGGCGATCCCATCTAGGTATTTTGGGAAAATACGACGACCTTTTAAAAATGAATCGCAAATCCAACATACGGTCTAATACAAATGTAAAGTACATTATAGTAATTTTTAAATTTGTTTGTAGATGAAAATCATAATTTTAAATAAAAATATTTTACGTAAACTGTTTACAATGTACTTTATTTCTTCCTAAGTTAATGTTTGTTGTAACGATTGTTGCTCGGAGGTTTATAAAATTTAGAAGTCTATATTTCGCGAACGGTGTTGGCACAAACGAAAATAATAGAAGCACAAACGAGCACAAACGAAGCACAAACGATTGACACCAAATTCGACCCCAAATTCGCGAAGGGGGGGGCTAGCATTTCGCCAGCCCCCCAAACTTATTTTTAAGATATTTCGCGAACGGTGTTGGCACAAACGAAAATAATAGAAGCACAAACAAGCACAAACGAAGCACAAACGATTAACACCAAATTCGACCCCAAATTCGCGATGGGGGGAGCTGGCGAAACTGGACCTCGAGAAATGATGACTTTCGAAGCTAAAAATAAGCAAAAAACTGACGTTTTCATTGTATCCTGGAGAAAAATTATTTATTTCACTTACAAGTAAATAAATGGCAATTAATTACCATTTTATTTTGTATTTCAGGTAAAACTTGGAAGAAAAACAAATCTTTTGTATATAACATTTACAGAGATGGTAATAATTAAGTAAATTGTAAATATTAGTTTATTAATAAAAATAGTTTCATTTCGATAAAAAAAACTTGATGTTTGATTTACTTAATAGGTAAACAACTACCTGTGGCACTACTTGAACCAAAATAATTTTTAAAAATACAAATTAATCTGAATCCAATTTAATTTCTCACTTAATTCCATCAAATCGTTCAGTTTGCATTCAAACGGCGAGAAATGTTTTATTCAGTTATGTATAAAACGGCAACATTGGAGGGATCTCATAAAGTCACATCTTTACAACATTAGATACTTTTGGATCTCTTAGAGTTCGCGAGTAACTAAACTAAAATGAACAAACTCTGGATCTCACAAAGGCTACTTACTGTTGTTCCTAAAATTTCGTATGTTGGTGTATTTAAGTGACAATCTACTTTAAAAATTAACATTTTATTTGGTTTTTTTGCTCCCACCTAAATCTACCAATTGGAACTGGTGGATCTCTTAACGACGTGCTTTACAAGTGGATCTCGCAGAGTATTATAGGCACGTATGTGTGTATGTGTGTATGTATGTATGTGTGTGTGTGTAACTCTGTGCGAAAAAATTAGTATCAATCGCACAGCTTAAACCGCTAAACACAATGTCATGAAATTTGGTATGCACGTATATCACGGCTAAACTTAGAGGCCAGATAAAAATGGTAAAAATCCGTTCAAAATTAGGGAAATGGTGAACGAAATGAAAAAAAGTACGGTGTTTATTACTTTTGGACCACCATTTACCATACTAAACCGGATGCTTTTTTTAATCGTACCCTCTCCCTTTGCACTCGCACACACATTAAACGACAGAGAGAGAAAAGAAAGCACGTCAAAGTTAATATCGGTTAATTTTAAAAATTAATAAATTTTGACAGGTCGTTTGATGGATTTTGATTTTAGCACTTTTTTGTATAAATCTACTCGGAAGCGAGGTGCAGAATTTGTAGGCTGCCACTTACGCAAATTGTGAATACAAGTCATTTAGACTGAGCAAATTATTAAATTAACCAAACTTTTTGGCGGTGTCCGTGTGAAATTGAAATATAAAAATTACGAGTTTTTGGGTCTTTTTAGGCGACGAATCGCTTTGTGTTTATTTTTCGAATAAATTTCACCATTGGAAAATCTTTTTTCTTGCAACTTCACCCGGTATAAGTGAGTCGGACCAATTTTGTTCGGTTACTTGTTTTTGGTGGATTACGTTAAAAGTGTTTTGCGATTATATTTTTACGATACCAGTTTATGAATAGTTGCCTGCAGTTAATGTTCACATTTTCTTCAAATTTTATACCTTTCGGTTAATCGGACATTATGAATTTGGACCAATTATATGTAAATCGATGAAACTTGCTTCGGTAGAGTTTTTTATATTTTCCAACGTCCAACACGCAAGCAAAGACGCAAGGTTAGTTGTAAATTGCGGTGTAAACATGAGTTTTAATCTTCTCTTTATTTTATTAGATACAAGAGTTACGGTCAAAATTTCTACCGCAGTAGCAAACCGATATTAGTAGTTACCGATATGGATTTTATTGTGAATGCCAACACCAAACTAGGATCAGCACACGAAATATGTGTTGTTCTCGAGGACAAATGCAAAACTTTTTGCAAAATTATTAATAAAGATGCCAACGAGGTTTTACATTAATCGAGCTCTTCCAAACCGATAACTAATACTACATTTAATTTTATTTTCAAAGTCGATTGTGGGTTCATACTTTGAAAATAAAAATTCAATTGTCGAAATAATCGAAGAAAAACTTTGACTTTTATGCAATTATGAGCAAATTACTTTCGATACCGACTTCGTATAGTTCACCGAGAATTTTATAATGAGATTATACATCATCGGTCCATTTTCAACATTGACATCATGACAAAGGGGTGGGTAGGTATTTAAGAGTTTTTCAAGAAATATCCACTTTGAAGTAGGTACATTTAAAACAAGAAATATCCACTTTTTTATATAACTAACCAGGATATTATTATAATTTTTTAGGGTGTGAAAAAATAGTATTAATCGCACAATATTGTGTTTTTATTATTATTCATGTGTTTTACCAAAAAATTGTGACGCTAGAACAGAATGGGGAAAGTTATGCAATGTTCACATAGCCAATTTTTTTAAATTAAATTAAACTTAATCAATATTTAAAATTTTTTTACTTATTTTAAACTAGATGATACCACGTCCGAGGACGGGCAGCTAGAAGGACGGGCAGCTACCCAAGGTAACTTAAGTTGAATGAAGATTAAGGAAAGCTCTCAGTGCAATCCAAAAGCCATATGACCTTGGGTAGCTGCCCGTCCTTCTAGCTGCCCGTCCTCGGACGGGGTATCATCTAGTCTCTTATTATAAAAGGCCAAGTCTTTCTTTCTTTCTTTCTTTCTGTCCGTCCCACGGAAATACCCGAAGCAAACCGAACCGAACCGAACGCACAACGTATCATCGGATCAACGTATCATCGGATCAACGTATCATCGGATCAACGTATCATCGTATCATTTTGTCTATATAGGACAGCTATTTCCAAAAAAGCATTATGTGAACTTCCATAATGGATAATGAAAATTTTGAAAATCCTGCTGCAAAGCGACGGCGATTGAATCGTGAGAGAAAAGCACGTACAAGAGCTAATAACACAGAAGAACAGCTTCGATCACAGCGACAAGCTGACGCTCGGTCTCATGCGATACGTCGACAACGTGAAACTTTGGAACAAACTCAAGCGCGGCAAGCTGCTGACGCTCGGTCTCATGCGATACGTCAACAACGTGAAACTTTAGAAGAAACTCAAGCGCGGCAAGTTGCTGACGCTCGGTCCCATGCGATACGTTGATCCGATGATACGTTGATCCGATGATACGATGATACGTTCATCCGATTGGTTATGAAGTTATCCGTTATGCGTTCGGTTCGGTTCGGTTTGCTTCGAGTATTTCCGTGGGACAGACAGAAGGAAGGAAGGACTTGGCCTTTTATAATAAGAGATTTTTCACCTATATAGGAAATTTAAATACGTTGATACGTTGATACGATGATACGTTCATCCGATTGGTTATGAAATTATCCGTTATGCGTTCGGTTCGGTTTGCTTCGGGTATTTCCGTGGGACAGACAGAAGGAAGGAAGGACTTGACCTTTTATAATAAGAGATGAGAACAACATTAAATAAATTAACAAAAAACTTACATATATTTTTTTAAATTAAATTAAACTTAATCAATATTTAAAATTTTTTTACTTATTTTAAACTAGATGATACCCCGTCCGAGGACGGGCAGCTAGAAGGACGGGCAGCTACCCAAGGTAACTTAAGTTGAATGAAGATTAAGGAAAGCTCTCAGTGCAATCCAAAAGCCATATGACCTTGGGTAGCTGCCCGTCCTTCTAGCTGCCCGTCCTCGGACGGGGTATCATCTAGTATTATTATAAGGTAATATCAGATAATCTGCACTAATTAAATTTTTGCGGTCACAATCACAATTTCGAAGGTTCTGATTAGATTTGAATTATGCGGACAGACAGACGGACAGACGCGGAGCCAGATCATAAGGGTTCTTGCTATACTTTGTATAGAAGCCTAACAAGTAGTTTATATAGGGAGACCTCTTTGAAAATATCTTTAACTTAGTAAATTTCTTTCGAACATTTGCGTATTTGTAAATTGCATTAGCGAATCGAAACAACGGATTAACAGATTAACGCAATACTATATAGACGAAGTATTTGCAATATAACAACGTATCAGTTGATCAACGTTATGATTGGCTCTGAAACATGGGGACGGACACGAAGCCAGACCATAAGGCTTCTTTCTATACCTTGTATAGAAGCCTAAATAAGGCTTCTTGTTATATCGTACTTTGTATAGAAGCCTAAAAGTAGCGCACTGGCTACCCAGTTCTTAGACCTCTATACACACAGAGTATTTCCAACACGATTTGAAACGCTCTGTATGATTTTGAATTATGCGGACAGACAGACGGACGGACAGACAGACGGACGGACAGACGGACACGGAGCTAGATCATAAGGCTTCTTGTTATACTTTGTATAGAAGCCTAAAAAGATGTTGAAAAAAATTTTAACTCGATAAAATACACAAATTACTTAGATATCAAAGTTACGAAATTTAATTTGTAATTTAACGTACCTCTTATTTTTTTAAGGAACTTATTTTATATTTTCATTTTAACAATAGAATAACATGTTTGCATTGAAAAAATTTTTAAATTGTAATTTTCCAGAAAAAATTACAAATTTGCGGAATCCCGTGCTGTCTATATGCAATAAAATTTTAACTATGGGCGTAATGACGTCAGAATTAATTTTCTATAAGTAATTAAAAAATTCGTTTGATATTAATTACATGACATTTTTATATAAGTAAATTAGTTAAAATATTAAATTATAGTCACCTGGTAATGACCAATACAAATCACTTTGACAGATCAAAATTAAACCAAGGCAAACCAGAATTTTTTTAATTTGCCATTTTTTAATTTGTATATTATCAAGATTACTCGAAACTGGTCCATTTTTCGAGAAAACGTATATCTACAAATTCTGTCGTGCAAACAGTCAGCTCGACGACAGTGTATTATTTTTCGCGATCCGTTCGACGCCGCCCGGCGTAGCGTAAAAAACGGCAAAAAAATTTAATTAAAATCGTCGGCTCGCTTAGCGGTCGAAAACGATCTGCGACCTACGCATTTTTTTGCAGAAATGCAAATCTAAATTCGAGAGGATCCAAATGGGACCAAAAAATCGAAACTTTAATCTGAAAATAAGCGAGCCACAGGCGCAAAAACTATTTAATTTCTGACCCCCCCCCCTTCAAACGGTAACGGGACAAAAATTGGAAAATTTGGCCATACCGATTGTCCATTTTCGCCGCCCCCGCACCTCGCAAATTTCAGGTCGATCGGACGAAAATTCTGGAAGTAGATACAAAAATACGAAAAACTGCGCGTAGCCCTCTTGCCGAGCGCTGGAAAAAAATTTCGAAAAAGAAAAAATTGTTTCACCCCCTCGCCCACCGTCCGGAACTTCCTGAAAAATTTCAACTCTCCAAAGTGAATTCCGAAATTTTGCGACCACTTTGAATCGCCATTCACCCCCTCCGTTACGTACCATTGAAAAACAGCAAAATATTCCCGTTCAATCCTCGTAAAACCACACGGGTATGCAAAATTACAACTCTCCACGACCCTCGTAGCTATACGCACTAAATTACGAATGAGTGAGTGAGTGATTTGCTCAAATTTAAATGTGTTTAATACAAAATTTGGATCAAAACTTGGATCAAAGTTATCCAAGGCAAACTATATTTTTTTAATAGCGCTTATTTTATTTTTGCATTTTAACAATAATTTAAGAGGGAAATATCAAGTGTGGGATATCATAAGATGCCGAAAAATAATCTCTTTCGATTGATATGATTTTCAATCTCATATGTTCCACCAGGAAGCAGCAATGCTCTTTAACAATTTTCCTTCTCCTAAAAAATGGGTTTAAAATGGACGGTTTGCAACCAAAATTTAATCAGCTCTTTAGACAGCTACTTCAAACTAGTGTATAAAATTTAAACTCGATCGGTGCACGCGTTTGTCTGAAAACGTTGACGATAGAATGACCACACATCACAATTCACACACATCCGGACATCATTCCAAAATTGGTCTTAAACAATTCGTATGGGCTCATACACCATGGGAAAAATGCTTACTCAAAATTTTGTTTTCCTTTACTACGTAAATGGGAAAGTAAAATAACATACTGCTGTGTAATTGTTTGAGCAATTTGTAGCACCCTGGTTTTTGTCAGGCGCCAACTTTCAAATGAAAGTAAAATTTATTTAGTTGAATACTAGTTTTTCAGGGGTTACAGATTACTCAAAAAATTCACCACTCTTGTCCCTTTTGTCGTCTAGCTCAGTCTTGGAAACTCGACTCAAGGTTTGGTAGATTCATTGAACTTTGAGATGCTTCTTGGGTTGAAATGTATTTAGTAAAGCGAAAACTGTAGATATCAAGATAATTAAGTTGAACTAATTAGCTTGTCTTTGATGAAACTTTAAATTTGGTAATGCTTACTGTTGTGAATCAAGTATACGAATAAAAATTGTTTGTTTCAAAAATGGTTTTATATTTATGAAAATTAATTAAATAAATTCGCAAAGCGCACAATGTTTTTAGATAAATTTTTATCTAAAAGATATCGACAATATTAAATATTAAATAAATCAATACATCCACACTTCCTTCCTTCTTGGGTTGACGAAATTTTTACAATAATAATAATACATAAAAAGTTAATAGAAATATAATTTTCAAATACCTTAATCTTTCAATCCACCCTGTATGTAAACAGAGTCTGCGCACAAACACAATATTATCGCACGGTCACTTTTATGAAGTTGCACAAACTTGTTGTTTTGCTGTTACGTCAGTGGAATTTGAAGCTCCCGTTTGGTGATATTTAACGGCGTTGAATCATTAGTGGACACTTGTTGATATTGTTGGTCGTTTTCGTGGAGTGCCAGTGAATATTAATAGATGTTAATCTCCAGTTATAAGAAGGTGAATCACTTTTACTTCATTGATGGTGTAGTTGTTTTTACTGTAGGGTAGCCATTTGCAAATTTTGTTATCTATTTTTAGATAAACTTAACGTTCAAAGAAGACTTTTATTCTACGGAGCTGCACGTCCGACCATTTTGAGCATTCGAGGAAGACTGTCCAATTTTCCTGCGCTGTACTCGAAATTCGTTGAAATTTTCTTATCTGTAAGTGAAGTTTCACACCATTTTGTGTTTTATGTGTTCTAATTGAGTTTAAACTTTTCAGGAGCTGTTTCCTCTATGTTGAGTCGATCAACCGTGCGTCTCTCTCACTGCTCACAAATACGGTAGCTGGTTTATAAGCAACTTCTAGCGAAGTTCCATACCTTCTTGCTTATCACAAATCTTCTTATCACATTGAAGCGAAAATGACCTTTATATACACTTTTGGAGTTTTTTTGGTTTGAAATTATGAACATTAGATAGAGTAAATTATTTAACAAGCTTTGATATAATGGGTTTCAATCAATTATTGTAGTACATGGAATAATTTTCATTTTTGTACCTTATCATTAAGGTTATGTATTTTTGTGATTACATTCACATTGAAATTACCATATTTGAGGCAAACAATCCCTTATTCTTAAATTTTGAGGTGATAAAACCCTCTTTGAATTTATCTTTCAGCTTTTTAAAACATTCCCCTATACTTAAAGATCTTAATTGGTTCATTATACCTGAAATTGCTAAATTCGTTCATCTTTGTTATCTTTTGAGTTTTAACGAGGTCAAATTCTATGTAAATTTTGAATATTGGTAAGAAATTTAGATATTTGCATAGCCCTGGTAGCTTGAGACACAGCAATACGGATGTAAATGTGGTTGCATGTCCATAGGTTCGTTACAACAAAGTTTGCATTAATCCTCCCCCCCCCGCGTCTCAGCGACAGTTTTGTATAATGTGTGCAGCCCCGTCCTTGGGTTTATTTTATAAATTTAATCTGGAGAATTATTATTGAATTGTTAGGTTGGTAATTTCTAGTTTACTATATATATAACTGATATAAAAAAAAAATTTGTAAAAAACAAATATTGAATAAAACGCAAAACTAGAAATGGAAGATCAAGTATTGTTATGTAAAGGAGGTTGCGGATTTTATGGAAATCCATCAACAGACGGTTTTTGTTCGGTTTGCTTTAAGAAGCTCAATAAATCGGCACCAAATGTTTCGGTTGTACCTACCCCCACCACCCCTTCTTTATCACCATCTGAGGTAAATTTAATATCCGACCATTTGGAATCACTCGAGCTCACAGAAGTCGTTTCAGAAGCAGCAGCTGCATCAACTTGTTCGGAAACCACAACTGACGACGTCGATGTACCTAAGAAACAAAAGAAAAATCGGTGTGAATTGGTTGATTGTAAGAGGAAACTCGGGGTTTTGCCGATACCATGTCGATGTGGCGGCAAATATTGTGGAGTTCATCGATATAGTGATCGACACAACTGTACATTCGATTACAGAGAGTTGGGAAGACAGGAACTTGCAGCTATGCTTCCACGAGTAACAAGTGAAAAAGTTAAAAAAATCTGATTGGAAACTATCGTAACATTTTTAAATAATTTTAATTTTATTATATAAAAACAATTTTGAAATAAAAATTATAATGTTAAATTCAGCTCATAATATTTTTAAACCAATGCGAACGGCACCAGCAGAAATTTTACCAGTTTTTCTCTTCTCTTACCGAACGTTAGGCAACCCGTAGGCTAAAGCCAAGATGACTTATTAGGGAAATATAATTACGTGTACTTTAAACTGTTGTTAAAATGTTTGGTTAAAATAATCAAATCTATGTTGAATTTGATAAACAAATATCAACAAAGAATGAAAAGTTTTACAACCAGTAAATAATGAAATAAATTAAAACATAAAAATGTTTTTAAGGCGTTTCTGGTTGGTTAGAAACAGCTTATTAGCTTATTAGGTCCCTGCGCATGTTTCTGTATTGAAATAGTGCAAAAATTTGCAAAGAAAAATTCGCGAAGGGAGACTACAGAGACGCGCATGAGTGGATCGTCGAGATTCCTTAAAAGATTAAAGACAATTTTTTTTCTATATGTCGGATAATCGGATAAGCTACTTAAGGAACTAAGGACAACTTTTTCTATATAAATTAAAAAATAGATTACATATTTAGAAATTGAAAGAAACAATTAAGCCACCCAAGATGCGTCCTTCGTATTCTAGTTATCTCTTATTATAAAAGGCCAAGTCTTTCTTTCTGTCCGTCCCACGGAAATACCCGAAGCAAACCGAACCGAACGCACAACGTATCATCGGATCAACGTATCATCGTATCAACGTATCATCGTATCAACGAATCATCGGATCAACGTATCATCGTATCATTTTGTCTATATAGGACAGCTATTTCCAAAAAAGCATTATGTGAACTTCCATAATGGATAATGAAAATTTTGAAAATCCTGCTGCAAAGCGACGGCGGTTGAATCGTGAGAGAAAAGCACGTACAAGAGCTAATAACACAGAAGAACAGCTTCGATCACAGCGACAAGCTGACGCTCGGTCTCATGCGATACGTCGACAACGTGAAACTTTGGAACAAACTCAAGCGCGGCAAGCTGCTGACGCTCGGTCCCATGCGATACGTCAACAACGTGAAACATTAGAAGAAACTCAAGCGCGGCAAGCTGCTAACGCTCTATCCCATGCGACACGTCAACAACGTGAAACATTAGAAGAAACTCAAGCGCGGCAAGCTGCTAACGCTCGATCCCATGCGATACATCGACAGAAAGAAAATCGATACCAAAGTCAAGCAATTCAACTCCAAATAAGAGCATTGAGATTTGATGAATCTCACGTTACTCGACACGATTGTGGAGAAATGAATTCCATCTGTCAGTTCTGCGGCTCCAAGAATTTCGCCAAGGAGCGTCCAGTTGATAAACAATTTAACAACTGCTGTCATAAAGGAAAAGTGAAGATTCCGCAACCGCTCGATCAACATGGGAATCTATTGTTATACTAGATGATACCCCGTCCGATGACGGGCAGCTAGAAGGACGGGCAGGCAGCCAAGGTCATATGGCTTTTGGATTGCACTGAGAGCTTTCCTTAATCTTCATTCAACTTAAGTTAGCTTGGGTAGCTGCCCGTCCTTCTAGCTGCCCGTCCTCGGACGGGGTATCATCTAGTTATACATCATAATATGCTAAGCGAATTTGACTTCAGAGAATAGTTGAAATTGGAGATAAACGGGGTCAAGGACTTCGAACACAAGCTTAAAGGCAGGCCACTCAAAATCAACTTTAAAACATATAATAATAAGATTTACCCAGATCTGTGTGTGACGCTCCTCAGTGTAAAACGATCTTTACTCTGGATCAACGGATAAAAAGAGCAACAGATCAACGTATCCGTTGATCTAGGATGAAACTTATTAAGAAAGATTGGGTAACTTGATACACGAACTTAGAACTTTAATTATTTAGCTCTCAATATGGATGAATCGACAGAGCCGGCAGCAAAAAAAAACGTCGATTAGCCAGAGAAAGGCAATAAATATGGCGAGCACGCCAAAACCAGGAGAAGCTTAATCGACTTCGCAGAGAAACGCTGCTCGATAGGCATTAAATCGATCGAACGAAACAATTGAGCAATATATAGTAGTCTTAATTTATCTGTCCGCCACGTTCAGGAACGCCATCTGTCGAGTAATTATATATATGCGTGAGAAGAAGGAGAACGGTAGTGACACTAAGGCCGGTCCTGACCAAGGAGGTGGACATGAGTGGCACCAAGTACGGCCCTGGAAAGATCCAGGATCTACACGTATGGCTGCGATACCCGTGAGTGAGGCCGAAGGCCGAACAACCACGGCCTACACGTTTGGTTGCGATACTGTTGAGTGAGGCCGAAGGCCGAACAAACACGGTCAACACGTATAGCTGCGATACCCTTGAGTGAGGCCGAAGGCCGAACAACCACGGTCTACACGTATGGCTGCGTTACCCTTGAGTGAGACCGAAGACCGAACAACCATGGCCTACACGTATGGTTGCGATACTCTTGAGTGAGGCCGAAGGCCGAACAACCACGGTCAACACATATAGCTGCGATACCCTTGAGTGAGGTCGAGGGCCGAACAACCACGATCAACACGTATAGCTGCGATACCCTTGAGATGGCCGAAGGCCGAACAACCACGGTCAACACGTATAGCTGCGATACCCTTGAGTGAGGCCGAACAACAACGGTCTACACTACACGTATGGTTGCGATACCTGTGGCGGCCCTAGAATTAGTTCACGATATATAGAAGTTCCGCGCTACTTAAACATATCGCCTCATTGGCGCAGTTGTTTAAGCGCACGTATTCACAGCTGATACGTTCGAATACGTCTGGGTTCGAATCCCAGTTGAGGAACATTTTTTCAGCACATCATCGTGCTAAATTGGTGACCCCGATAGAACATTGAGTACTCCTGTTCTTAAAAAAATCTAACTTCTAGGAAATTCACGCTCAACTCCTTCCTTCTCTCACAATGGCTAACTAAGCCACGACAACAGCCACCGACGGCTACTGCTAACAACCGACTAGGTTGCAGTCACAGCCACGGCTTACTACTCACAACCGACATGGTTGCTAGGGGGAGGGTGATGTGGCGGCCCTAGAATTAGTTCACGATATATAGAAGTTCCGCGCTACTTAAACATATCGCCTCATTGGCGCAGTTGTTTAAGCGCACGTATTCACAGCTGATACGTTCGAATACGTCTGGGTTCGAATCCCAGTTGAGGAACATTTTTTCAGCACATCATCGTGCTAAATACCCTTGAGTAAGACCGAACAACCACGATCTACACATATGGCTGCGATACCTTTGAATGAGGCTGAAGGCCGAACAACCACGGTCAACACGTATAGCTCCGATACCCTTGAGTGAGGCCGAACAACCACGGTCTACACGTATCGTTGCGATACCCTTGAGTGAGGCCGAACAACCACGGTCTACACGCATGGTTGCGATTTCCCTGGGTGATGATATGGCTGCGATACCTTTGAGTGAGGCTGAAGGCCGAACAACCACGGTCAACACGTATAGCTGCGATACCCTTGAGTGAGGCCGAAGGTTCGTTGGTAATCCCATCACTTCAAAACGGGTTCAACTGTATGTGGGATGCTCCAGAGTAGGGACACCCAACAAACTATTTGTATACGCTCCTTCTGGAAAAACAAGAAATGTGGTTTATTCTGAAGTTTTGTAGTGAATGTTGATGGATCGATTTATGTTATCCGGGGGAGGTTATAGTAAGTACAAATCTCACAGTACCACCTCATTCTGAGGTGGTGTCTTTCGAAGATTTCCTCCTCCCTTTTGGTTTTTTTTGTAAGAGTTCATTTTTGGTTGGTGATTTATTTGGTAAAACCCTATATGGTTTTACCCTATATGGTGGTACATATTTAATTATATATTATATTTGGATAGACAATTCTTTGAGTGGCATTAAAATTAATTTCGGGCAAAACAACGTTTGCCGGGTCAGCTAGTTACTTACTATATGAGTGTGAAAATACCAGGTCGTAAATTATTTAATTACTTAATACTGTCAAATTCTCGTGATCATAACTACCAGGTCACTACGACCTCAATCAGACATTTTGAAACCGAACAAAGAACTACCATAATAGTCAAAAACCTAAACCGCTTGGTGTTGGGCATCCACGACCGACTTCGTCGAGCGACCCTACCAGGTTCAAGAAATCATATTTCAGTTCAGACGTTGGAATCGTGGTACCAGTTGATTCCGGCTTACCACCATGGTCAACCTTTGATATCATTAGTGAAGTCGAACCTCATTAAAATTAACCCCGTCAAGTCTTGTCGAAGACACGACGAGACCTTCAATCGTAACCATAAGTTTTTCTGTTGGTTAAATATTCGTAGTTCATGGTAATAATTTATTGTTCTCATTGAATTATCCATATTTTAAATTCTTTTGTTCATTGTTTATGATTATAATTGTTTTAATTGAAATATTAATGTTTAATAATCTGATGTCAGCTCTTTATGATAATTATTGTCTCTATTGAAGTGTTAGTTATTGTATTAAAAGAGAATTTTGCTCAACAATTGTATTATTGTGCCTTTTAGTGTATACTCGAAATAGTTTTATTCAAGTTTTAATTTTGTTGAGAGGACCAAGTATGAGGGTCTACTCCCGATATCTTGTTTTCACAGCTGGCGCCCTGGTTTTGTTACAAAGGTAAGGATAAGTCCAAAGAAGTATAAACAATCCCACGAAGGTTCAAAAAAACAATCTGAACCCCCCTTCTCTTCGACGCATGACTGAACCCTATGAGCTAGCCGTCTCGCACAGTCAATCTACGATCAAGTCAAGCGGCACTTGAGGTACAACAAGGCGATTGTGGCCACAAACATGTCCCGTAATCTGTATAACAGAACACTGGCAATCTAACGAACAGCTGGAAAATATAGCAATACAAAATTTAAATTTTAAACTTATGTCAAGTTATTGTAGAAAGCAAGGTGCACATGGAGGCGCAGCTATCTATATTAATAAAAACATAACAGGTAAAGAATCATAAAAACTAAATAAACTATCTATCAACAATGAATTTGAATGTGCAGCAGGTGAAGTATTGCTTGGAAAAACTTCAACAATAATAGTTACCATTTATAGACCACCTAACGGAAACTTACAGATTTTTTTTGAAAAATTAGAAGAACTATTATCAAAAATTTTAGAGGAAAACAAAAACACAATAACCGCAGGAGACATCAACATCGAATTTAAAGAGGAGAACAAGAACAAAGCAGAAATGCTAAGCCTAATGATGTCTTACAACCTTTATCCCAAAATAAATGAGTACACCAGAGAAGTAGGAAGTAGTAAAAGCTGCATAGACAACATATTTACAAATATAGACAACTCATAAGGTAGCGTTTTTAATATTAACATATCCGACCACAAAGCCCAGAAAATCACCTTTGAAATCGAAGAAGAAGAAAAACAAACAGGATATCGACGAAGATTTTTTACATCAACTGCCAAAGCCAACTTTGTAGAACAACTAAGAAAAGAAAACTGGAAAACAATATATACAATCGATAAAACAAAGGTCGAAGAACAGTGGGATGCCTTTAATGAAATATTTCTAGTAAATTTTCATGATTGTTTTCCATTAAAACTAATAACAATCAAGAAACGAATTTATTTAAAAGTAGTCATCTCATAAAAAATATTAGTGAGTTATTATTTACGCAAGTAGAAGCATTTTTAGTTGTTCCAGGCGCAAGCTTAATTGTTTTTCCGCTCTCCTGACCATTTACATTATTTGACATACGACCTATTGCAGTATCAACGACGATATTTGGATGATGGTTTTATTTATTAAAGTCGAAGCCATATTATCGGAACCAGAAGCTCTATTTTCTAATTTTTTGATTCTTGATTTAATTTCGGAAGGGGATGTTAAGTCTTCGGGAGGAGTTAGAGGATGGGAGTTTTGAATTTTGATTGCTGGACTAGGGAGGTAACAGGATCAGATAGGTTTGAGGTGAGGTTGTGATGTGTTAAGTAGGTAGTTGCAATGGCGTTTACCTTGTCAGGATTTGAATTGAGTGTGCCTTGAGGAATTTGAAGGGTAGGAAATGAAGAAGTATGGGACTTTGGATATGGACCATATTTTACAGAGGTTTTGAGATGTGATATTGAAAAGTGTGTTATTCCAATTTTGGTCAATATTCATAATAATATCGTTTTACTTGTTTTTGTTAATATTTATTGCTAATTTATTTGTGGCGACTGAAACATTTGAATTTAAATATACGGGAAACTCCACGCCGGGCAGTATGGCAACCATGCAAGCACACCTGCTCGAAGCGGCATCAATGGGTCAAAGGATGGGTCAAAGGGAAGGTGCTAAGCGATCAGTGAACTTGGTCATATGACGAATTTTTAATTCGCCACAATTAATTATTTTTGTAAAATTAATTTTAATTAGTACCATCGACGCTACCTTTTATTAGTCGATCGAACCGTGGAGATATTTAGTTCGGAGCCTTAGCGCTTCAAGGAACGCGCGCACTAAGTAAGTTACCGTCAGGCATTGAAAGGGAGAATACGTGGTTTGCATTCTCAGATTTGTTTGTTATTTGAAAATCTGGTGCTAGTTTTACCGTTTTCCTACGTCTTGCGTGCCTTCGCTTTTTGCGGAACTGTTAATAGTAACCGTAGTTAATTTGTTTTGCCGGTGCAATTTTATTAGTCGCGTTTTGATAACATATTTTATCGTATCTATTACCAACCTAGTTCTGGATTTAGTTGCTTGTCACCAAGCATTCCTACCTGTCACAACAATCAACAACAGCAAAGCGAGAGTTTGTTTTTGTTCGCCGTCAATTTACCAATTGAAGTTTTTTTTATCTGCAATCATCGATTCTTTGGCCAGCTTCTGTGCCACGCGTTCCTGGTTAGTGTAACACCCGTGCGCGGAAATATAGTGTGGGTGTTCAAGTTCAGTGATGGATCAACCATAGCAGCCTTGTGTTATCTCCAGTTACCAAATCACAATCTAGAGATTGGAAGCCTTTGTCACCTTTTATGATTGTTAGCTTTCCTGAGCTCGAGGTAAGACACATTATTTCTAATTTTTTGGGAGTGTGATATTAGATAAGTTCTTTTTTTAACTGGCCACTCGTTTTTGGTCTGGTGCTGCTCTGGGAATACACCTGTAACGTTCCGTTTAATTCGTTCAAGGAATATTTTTAACCTTGTTTGCTTCTTTCTTGTGTGTGCCAAACATATTTGTCCGTTCTTTTAAAAATTGAGTATTCTATTGAAGGACCTGCGGTCCTCGCGCACCGCTATAGACGAAGCTAGTTTAACCGAATATCAGGGCAGCTCACGCAAAATAAAACTTAGAAATTAATTTTTCGGCGTGGGCGAGATTTAACCAGGTTTGTCTTCTCATTAGACGCAGGGTGGTTAAGATTCGTTTCAGTCAACGGTTTTAACCAAGCCATGGTAATACAACCTTGTATTGTTCCTGTTGTTACTTGTTAATAAACGTTAAGTTTACGTGGGTATTTTGATCGGATAATATTGCGTAACCCACACATTTATCGTTTATTATAAGAAGAAGTTTTATATTATTATTAGACTATTTACGGCAGAAATTAGTTTTAACGTAAGTCGGACTACATTACGTCTTAAACTTCGATATTGGCGATTTACATTTAGCAACACGCCACCATGCGGTAGAATTTTAAGTTAGAATGCTACGTATAACATGCGATCAGTTGTCAGTTGTTAACGTTTAAAACGTGTGTTTATAATTTAAAGAAATTGTTACTGTGTGATATTATGAATAATAGACTAGTAAATAATGTAAATTGTTGTGTTTACTTTCAAATTTATTTCACGAATACGTAGCTTGTCGGCCATTGTTTACATTCTAGTGGCGCCACCAACGGTAGGGTAAATCGCCAATATGTAATGCAGGAGTTTTCCTACGGTTTTTTTCATTATTAATAACCTGAAAGAAACCATAATATCTGTAATATGCTTATCGAATAAAGCACCGTATTGAAGCTCCATACAAAGTTCAAGGGAGGGGGTGAAATATGGCCATTTTATTAACAATCATACAAATTTAACCCCTCCTAAACGAGTTAAACTTACCCTGGTTGGGGATTATGGGGTGTTCACACGAATAAAAAAATTCGTGATGGGGGGGGGCGGTGAAATGTCACTCAATTTTACACTCTTTCAAACGTTCCAACTTTTTTTACCTTTTTTTATGACAATTTTTATGAAAGCTCATTGGAGCTCAAACGATTTTCTATCGATTGATACCAATTTTATACAAAAATTCGCGATAGGGGGGAGGGCAAGTGAAATATCGCTCAAATTCACACTCTTTCAAATGCTCTAATTTTTAGGCTTCTATACAAAGTATAACAAGAAGCCTCATGATCTGGCTCCGTGTCTGTCCGTCCGTCCGTCCGCATAATTCAAATCTAATCAGAATTTATATATTAAGATAGGTTACAAAAATATTCTGTGCTTTAAGATTCTAATTTTCAACCTATATAGTAGACTTAAACCGATGATCTGGCCGATCAAGGTATCAACGGATTAAGTTATCAGATCACGGATCAACGGATTAAGTTATCAAATTAACGGATAAAATTTATTGTCATATTTTATCTACTATATTTTTTATCTTTCGGGTACAAACGATTTTTACGGAAGCTTATTGGAGCTCAAATGATTCTCGATCGATTAACACCAATTTCATAATAAAATCGCGATGAAGGGGCAGTGATACTTTTTTTTACCTTTAGGGTACAAACAATTTTTATGAAAGTACATTGGAACTTAAACGATTCTCTATCGATTGATACTAATTTTATACGAAAATTCGCGATAGGGGGGGGGGGGGCAAGTGAAATATCACTGAAATTCACACTCTTTCAAATGCTCCAACTTTTTTTACCTTTGGGGTAGGGGAGAACCGCAATGAAACGGACGGGCTATGAAACGGACACTGCCATTATCTCGTGAACAAAAATGTAAAATCTGATATTTCTATAGATGCAACTTCGCATATCTACCTACGAAGATATGCAGATATATACAGATATGCGAAGTTGCTTCTATAAAAATATCAGATTTATATACATTTTTGTTCACGAGATAATAGCAGAGTATCCGTTTCATAGCCCGTCCGTTTCATTGCGGTTCTCCCCTACAGACAATTTTTATGAAAGTTCATTGGACCTTAAGGGTGCGAATGAATGTATAAATATACGCTATACAGACCCTTCGAATTTCGATATTCTAAGAAAAACTATATCATATATGACATTTAGCAAATCAGGTTCCTGTAGAAAAAACTATGATCTGTGTTTCTAGAGATGAATTATTAAAATTGTGCCTAAAATTTAGCCATAAAAATAAAAACTGTAACCTAAAAAAAAAAATTCCAAACCAAAATGTCTTTCTCTAGAAACACGAATATACTCGTGAAGTTTACAGATTATCAAATTAAATTGATAAAAGTTTATTTATATCAGTTATAATCAATCTACAGTTTCGTTTATCATTATTACCATTTTAGGCAGTTTTTGCGAAAAATAATTCACGGTGTGTCATAGTGATGGCGTTGTACTCAGTCGAACTGGTCGGATCGGAATTTACATTTGTACATATTTTAACTATAAATCTATTACTGAAATACTTAAATACTGAAATAAAATTAATTCGTATTTGACTTTCGATTTCATTTATTAAATGTTCTATAATAAATTTATGCAAATTAATTAAGTGGCCGCAGACTTTTGCACAGTAGTGTACATTTTGGTGCGACATCTGTTTGAAATGAATATCACAAATGGATTTTTAAAATTATTCCAAAAGGTATGAAGCTGAAATAAATTTAATAATAATTGCGACAGTAGCGACGTTGGCGGCCATTTTACCAGGTGTTTGTCAATTCCCCACCTTAAACGATTCTCTATTATTGATACTAATTTTATACAAAAATTCGCGATAGAGGGGTGGGGACAAGTGAAATATCACTCAAATTCACACTCTTTCAAACGCTCTAACTTTTTATCTTGCGTGTACAAAGGATTTTTACAGAAGCTCATTGGAGCTCAAACGATTTTCGATCGATTAACACCAATTTCATAAAAAAAAATCGCGATGAAGGCAGTGAAATGTCACTCAAATTCACTCTCTTTCAAACACTCAACTTTTTATCTTGCGGGTACAAACAATTTTTATGAAAGCTCATTGGAGCTCAAACGATGCTCGATCGATTAATGCCAATTTCATAAAAAAAATCGCGATGAAATGTCACTGAAATGCACACCCTTTCAAATGCTCCAACTTTTTTTACCTTTGGGGTACAAACAATTTTTATGAAAGCTCATTGAAGCTCAAACGATTCTCTATCGATTGATACTAATTTTATACAAAAATTCGCGATAGGGGGGTGGGGCAAGTGAAATATCACTCAAATTCACACTTTTTCAAACGCTCTAACTTTTTATCTTGCGGGTACAAAGGATTTTTAAGGAAGCTCATTGGAGTTCAAACGATTCTCGATCGATTAACACCAATTTCGTAAAAATAATCGCGATGAAGGGGGCAGTGAAATGTCACTGAAATTCACACTCTTTCAAACCCTCCAACTTGTTTAACCTTTGGGATATAAACAATTTTTATGAAAATTCATTGGAGCTTAAACGATTCTCTATCGATTGATACTAATTTTATACAAAAATTTGTGATAGGGGGGGGGTCAAGTAAAATATCACTCAAATTCACACTCTTTCATATGCTCCAACTTGTTTACTTTTGGGGCATAAACGCATTAACGATTTTAGCGGTAGCGCTTTGCAGATCTAACAATTATCGATCGATTGATACCAATTTTATTTAATTAAGATATTTATTCGCGACTAAAAATAATTCGCGGAAAACTCACACCAGTGCTATGGATTAGCAAACTATTTTTATCGATTGTGATGCTCGTTTTCTTTTGTAATGTTAAAAATGAAAATCTATTTTAATTGGTATCAGCAACACTAAAATTATGCGCGCTACTTGCTCGGAGCGATGTTTGTAAAATTTGCAATTTCTCAATCTTTGAAACTCGATAACTCGTGATTTTTATGGAAGCTCATTGGAATTTTAACGATTCTCGATCGATTAGTATTTATTTTATTAAAAAATCACATGTTAAGAAAAGAATTTCTACAGCCCCAATATTGTTCTAAAAAATTGAATTTTTATTAAATCTTTTGGGGTCCGAACGTTTAACAACAATTTTATACAAAATTTTGCAGTGGGGAGGGGCTGCCGTTTCTACAGCTACCCCAAAAAGTTGTCACGAATAACTTCGCGATACATGTGGTACAAACTATTTTATGGAAGGTCATTGTAGCTCTAATTTTATTAAAAAATTAGCAATGGGGAGGGGGGCAAAATGTACCGCAGTTCTTTTACTTTTCAACCAGTGTCTTAACATGTTAATTTTTATATTTTGAATTTAAAATTGCGTTAATTTAAAACATTTAAACCCAATATTACAGTCCACATAATAAAAAAAAAACCTTTTGAATTATTTTAGTCGCTCCCCCCTCGCAACTTTTTTTCCAATCTTTCCCGACGAAATTGGTCCTAATTGATTGGACTACCAGGAAAATAACTAAAATAATAATATAACCAACATCTATCTACATCCTTTATTTAAGCATAATTTTTACATTAAAATTTTATTTTATAATTTTTACGTTAACTGCAGTCTCAATAAATTTACTGTTTGTAACTTAAAACTGTAATGTAATGGTGCGTTCATGTATTCTTTAAGCTTAAAGAGTTCTTAAAAATCTACCGTTAGAACAGGTTTTAATAAAGATGAAGCAACATCGCAAACATTAAATGTTACTTATTTTCCATGAACCCACCATAATTCTTAAACCGTTTAAATCCATACCGTTTCGATTCCGTGAATTTTTAAATGATTCTTCAAACTTCCTTTCTGTGCGCTCCTATAGTCACACATCTGGCAAGCAAAGGGTTTTTCGCCAGTATGAGTTCTCGCATGTACTTTCAAATTTCCTTTCAGAGAACATCTATAGTCGCAAATATCACATCCGTACGGTTTTTCGCCCGTATGTGTCAATAAGTGATTTTTTAAGCTTCCCTTTTGTAAACATTTATATTTACAAAATTTACACGAAAACGGCTTTTCTCCGGTATGAGTTCCAAAATGGACTTTCAAGTTTCCTTTAAGTGTGCACTTGAAGTCGCAAATTTCACACGCGTACGGTTTTCTGCCCGTATGCGTTTTTAAGTGAATTTTCAAACTTCCCTTTTGTGAGCACTTATAGTCACAAAGCACACAATTATAAGGTCTCTCACCGGTATGAGTTTTTAAATGTGTTGTCAAGTTCGTTTTTTGGACACACTTAAAGTCGCACATTTCACACTCGAACGGCTTTTCACCCGTGTGAGTTTTCAAGTGAACTTTGAGACTTCCCTTTTGTGAACACCTATAGCCGCACATCTCACATTCGAAAGGTTTTTCACCTGTATGAGTTTTAGCATGAACCTTTAGACTACCCTTTTGTGCACATTTGAAGTCGCAAATTTCACACTCAAACGGCTTTTCGCCTGTATGAGTGGTTAAGTGAACTTTCAAACTGCCCTTTTGTGAACATGTGTAATCACAAAGATCACAAGCAAAGGGTTTTTCCCCGGTGTGCGTTTTAAAATGTACCTTCAAACTTCCCCTTTGTGCACACTTAAAGTCACAAATTTCACACTGAAATGGTTTTTCACCTGTATGAGTCGTCAAGTGAACCTTTAAACCACCTTTTTGTGCGCATCTGAAATCACAAAACATACACTCAAATGGTTTCTCACCGGTGTGAGTTTTCAAGTGAACTTTCAGACTTCCTTTTTGCGCGCATTTATAATCACAAAACTCACACTCAAACGGTCTCTCCCCAGTGTGTGTTGTTAAATGGACCTTCAAACTTCCCTTTTGGGCACATTTGAAATCACAAAGTTCACATTCAAAGGGTTTCTCACCGGTATGCGTTGTTAAATGATTCTTTAGACTTCCTTTTTGGGCACACCTGAAGTCACAGTACTCACACTTAAATGGTTTCTCACCGGTATGAGTTTTCAAGTGAACTTTTAGGTTTCCTTTTTGTGAACATTTATAATTGCACAGATCACACGCAAACGGCTTCTCACCGGTGTGCCTCTTCACGTGGATTTTTAAGTTTCCTTTGAGTAAACATTTAAAGTCACACGTAGTACATGCAAAGGGCTTCTCGAGAGTATGAGTTTTTAAATGTCTCTTTAAGTCACCTTTCCGTAAAAATTTGTAGTCACAAGTCGCACACACAAATAATTTTGCGTCAGTAAATTTCAACATGCACGTTTCGTTGTATCCACTACTTTTTAATATTTTATGTTTGAACTCTCCAAATACTTTCGATTCCAAAAAAGGTGAATCTTCGATCTCAATGGCATGATGCAGATCTTCCAACTTGATGTCGATATCGTCAAAGACTTCCGATTTAATTTCAATTTTTGGATTGTACAGAGGATGGAAGGCTTCCTCTTTCGAAAGCTCCAATTTATCCATACCGACTTCTTGTGGTACCAAAACTTTGTTCTAAATTCCAGTGTAAATTTCCGCGCGGTTTGATGCACAAAACTTTTTACTCACAGTGGTTGCTATAAAAACGAACAATAATAACTTGGCTCAACATGGCGACTCTTAAACAAAATTGCCAACTTAAAGAGACATAAGCAAGTTGGAAGCAGACATCTTATCGTAATATATTGCACGTGTTTTCTTGTTTTCTGTTTATGAAGGAGGACATTCAATACCATCTAGATAATTTCTAATGCAGAACACATATTTTTAGGTGGTGTTGACCCCACGAGATCTGACAGCTGACATGATTATTTGGGATTGGCCCTGGCCAGTGGCGTACCTAGCACCAGGCGAAAATTAAGTAGGCCCTGTATCCAACTTGATAATATTATATATTATTTATTGCTTTGGTAAATTGCTTTTTATTAATATTTAATATATCAAGTTGATGCATAAGTTCGTAATGTTTTTGCTTTCCAAGCTAAGAGTGCTTTGTAAAAAAATTTGTTTGAGAAATATCAATGTCATAGCATTGTTTTATTGAATACTTCTTGAATTTTTCAATTTGTAGAAAGTTAGGGGTAATTGTTGGCTAAAACAAAGTGAGTGTCAAGTAAGGGAGCGTTCAAGTATTACGTAACGCAATTTTTGGAGATTTTTGACCCCCCTCCCCCCATGTAACGCGCCGTAACGTTTTTCTGTACCCCCCTCCCCCCTAGTAAAACGTTACGTAACCACCAAGTGACCATTTTTATACCTAAAAGTCACAATTATGTGGCAAAAACAACGCCACGTTACGCCTACGTAACGCGTAGTTCAAACCCCCCTCCCGCCCCTGTAACGCATCGTAACGTTTTACAAGACCCCCCCTCCCCCCAAATTCGTTACGTAATACTTGAACGCTCCCTAATGGAGTCAATCATAAACAATGCAGGAGAATATCCCAACAAACATTTTAGCTGAAAATCGGCTGTTAACTAACTAATAGCTTCGTTTAGCCTCTAAATAGCCATTTAATAGCCAATTTACAGCTAAAATGTTTGTTGTGTATATTATTGATTAGTTTATGTATTTTTTATCTATATAAAAAATTAAATTTAAAAAAAACGCTACGAACTTATGCATCAACCCAATAAAATGAAGTGGAATCCAATGAATGGGAAAGTAATGTGTTGTCACATCAAACTTTCTTTTGTAGCTATCGAAAGGGATTTATTTGAGTTTTCTCAAAATTTTGTGTTAGAATATTTTAATAATGTCCTAAATTAATAGATTTAAAAAAAATTCTGAAAAACTATTATCCATTCTATGAGTCTTAAGGGTATCCAGTCATTTTGCCGAAATTTTTTGGGCGGCATTCATTTGGCCGACAAGTTTTTTGCCGACACATCATTTGGCCGACAATGATTGTAGATTACAATTAATAATTATTCAATATCCACTTATTGGTATTTTTTATTAAATATAAAAGAAGTAACTAGATTGTTCTAAGAACCATTGGGGGTTAAGGTACGCAAACCCTGACCCGAACGTCAGGGTTTATATTATAGTTTAATTTAAAAAAAAATTAGAGAACCGTCGATAAGTTTTTGAATAAATCGAATTTGAAGTTCGAAAATTTACACATTCAGTGACGCGCATGAAGACGATTTGCGGAATCTCACCCATTCTGTTGACGGTGCGTGTAGATTGATATACCTTAACACTTATCGGGATTTATTGTAAAATGACTGCCTTACCAGCATCAAGGACGTAAATTGGTCTTGAGGCGCGGTATACCAGTCTAGACCAGTAACCTTCAGTCATTGGGAGTCTTGTACACCTCAATTGGGTGGACCTCGGGGGTATTTTGTTCAACGACTCGCCCTTGGTGGGGGGGGTCGGGATGGGATGAAGGGTGGATGTATGCGGGAGACCTTGCTCTCCGGCGGCTTTCACGGTGCCAGCACGCAGGCTCAGGCTCCAAGGGGGGCAAACCACCCCTAGAAAGCGGTCAGGCCAGGTACGACACGACGGAGGTAGGATTCCCGAAATCGGAGCGACTGACACTCCTCCGAAACGGAAATTCCGGCCGAAGGGTTCTCGACTTAGCCACTCATACGCGAAACTTTGCCATTTCTTCCTAAATTTAATTCGTTTGCAAACCCAGTCATTTCGGGTACTAAAACAGTACCCGACTGCGTCAGCGACAGACAGCGACTGCGTATGTAAGCCGTCCATGAATAATATTCTGCCATTTCCGTCGAGCATCGAAGGGGGGAACCCAACTTCGACCTTCGGCGGATCTCGGGTACAGGGGGGGTGTCAAAACCCAACCCTGTATTCACAACCAAATAAGGTGCGTGGCGTACCAGTCATTGAGAAGGCTGTAGCAGTTTTAAACTAGGCACACCACAATAAAATACAGATTACGGATTTATTGTAATTACTTTTTCTTTTGTACATAAATTAATTTGTTGTTATGTGAATGTGTATATATTTTTAAATAATATATATATATATATAATCAAAATCCTCATTTACCCTAAGGTGTTGAGGTGGTTTGTAACAATTTAACTAATTCTTCCGGTTTATGAAATCTTTCCATTTCTTCCTGTCCATAGACATCTCGCTAGCTTCCCTCCAAGTTTTTTCCCTTTCTGTTAGAATCTTTCCAATAGTTTCATTCCAGGTTTTATTCGGTCTACCTCGAGTTCGTCGACCAGTTGCTCTCGCCAACCATATCTGTTTCACTGGGATATTCAATTGCATTCTGTTCAGATGTCCAAACCATCGGAGCTGTTGTCTTTCTATTCTTTCTTGTACAGTGCCTATTTCAAGTTTTTTCCTTATTTCATCATTTCTGATTCTATCCCTTCTAGTAACTCCTTCGACTCTTCTAAGATACTTCATCTCTGAAGCTTGAATTTTACTCTTCGTTCTTTGTGTGGTAATCCATGTCTCGCACCCAAATGTCAATACTGGTAAGTAAATGGTCTTATATACAGTCATCTTCGTCTTTTTGGTTATTTCTTTTTTGTTTATAATGGCACCGCACAACGCGTGGTACACATTTGCGGCAGAGTGCAGCCGGTTATTTATCTCGGCTTCGTAGTTTCCCTTACTTTCTATCAGCACACCTAAATATTTATATTGTTCTACCTGTTCTATTTGTTTGTTCTCAATTGTAATATTTATCTTTTTGTCCTCCTTCCCAATTACCATTGTTTTAGTTTTAGCTACGTTTATTTTCATGTTTTTGTTCTTCAGGGTCGCATTCCATACTTCGATGTTATATTGTAGGTCTCTCTCGTTTCTTGCAAACAGCACCAAGTCGTCAGCAAATGCAAACTCTGATACCTCGATTTCTTGCATATATCTGTAACCCACATTTAGTTTTTTCGTTTTTCTCTTTGTTTCTTTAATTATGTCATCCATCAATGTTTTGAACAGGACCGGACTCAGCACACCTCCTTGTCTCAGTCCTTCCACTGTTGTAAATTCTTTAGATGACCAATTTCCAGTTCGTACATAGTTCTTGGTATTTCTATATACACTTTGGATTGCTTGGATAAGACTTTTCTCCACTTTTCTCTCTTTTAGTATTGCCCATATTTGTTTTCTTGGTGCTCTGTCAAATGCTTTCTCTAAATCAATAAAGCACACATATGTCAATCCATTGCAAGCACTTTGTTTTTCTGTGATTTGTCTAATTGCAAATATGTGGTCCTGGATGCTATGTCCTCTCCTGAAGCCGCTTTGCGTTTTGTCTAATGTTGGTTCCAATATCACTCTTAGTTTTGTTTCTAGAATCGCTTCATATAGTTTAACCGCTACGCACAGCAGCGATATGCCTCTGTAGTTACTGCACTCTCGGTTGTCTCCCTTTTTATGTATCGGCATAATCACCGCCACCTCCCAGTCTTTTGGAATTCTTTTCTTCTTAAATACCAAGTTAAAAATTTTGCACAACATTGTTATTCCTTTCTCACCCATATATTTCAGCATTTCTGGCTTCAAACCATCGTGCCCCGCCGCTTTACCCAGTTTTAGTTTACGTATTGCCATTTTTGTCTCGACCAACGTTATTTCTTCGTTTACATCATCTTCTAATGTGATTTGTTCTTCATAATTATTTGTATCTTCATTTCTTGTCTCCAAGAGCTCTTCAAAATATTCTCTCCATCTTCTCATTATTTCTTTTTCGTCATTTAATATCCTTCCTCTTCCGTCTTTAATTTGCTTCAACGTGGTTTCTTTTGGGTTTCTCAGACTTTTGATAACTTTATAAAATAGTTTTTGGTTTTGTTTTTTGTTCCTTTCTAATCTATTACCGAACTCTTCCCATGCTTCTCTCTTTGCTTCAATTATTAATTGTTTTGCTACTACTCTTTGTCTTTTGTATTCTTCGTATCTCTCTTCGGTTCGCTTTTCTAGATATTTCCTCCACTTAGCTTTCTTTTCTTTTACTTCATTCTTAATTTCCTGATTCCACCAGGCTGTTTGCTTTTTATTAAATTGTTTTTTATTTGTACCACATGCTTTTTCTGCTGCTCGTTGTAACGTAGTCTTTAGTCTCTCCCATTGCATATCAATAACCTCATCCTCACCTTTATCTGTCTTTCCCAATTCTTCTTCTACTATCGCTTGGTAGGTGTCTCTAATTGCCTTTTCACTTAGTTTATATGTCTTGATAGTTTCATTCGTTGCAGTTTTCTTCTCTTTTATTGTTTCGTGAATATAATCGTTTCGTGAAAATAAATTTTTAAATAATAAAGAGTTTTATTGTTGTTATTGTTAGATAACCAGAGAAAGAGTTCGACCGTCGGCCAAGTAAGACGTATATATATTGTATCGGAGCTTATCGGAGAATTGCCCTTTTTAGAGAGATTTTCTGATAGCCTTCGGGCATAGAGAAATATTCTTCGATCAAGTCTAACGACGATCGCAAGTTTTCTGGTAGGCCTGAGTCTTGCACTCGCCACAGAACAAGCGATCGATCGAAGGTTTTTCCAACGATTATTTCAAACCATTTTTGTCGTGTTGTGCGCTAGTGATTGTAGGTTGTGAAATTTTGTATAGTGAAGTTTTATTGTGAAATATTTGTTTCACGGTGAAATTTTTTCCATTGGAGAGCAACCACTTCGCAAGGACAAGGACGACAGCAAATATAACCCAAGGGGTAAAAAGCACAAACCAGCAACGAGGGTCGACGGATGCCAGTCGATCTGGGTGAGCCAATTTTATACATTATTTGCATTAATTTTATTTCTCTAGAATTGTAGCGTCGATTGCTGACACCTTCGCCTCTTAAGTCCGCTGGACAGCTAGCCACACAGTCGGAGAGCGAACTGGGCGTGAGCTCGTTTAGAATTTGCACGACAGTGCTAGAATACAATCCACCTAGCTGAAAGAAAGAATTCAGATTTTGCGGTTTGGGCGCCGTGGAGGCAATAAAACAAACGAGAGAGGTAAAGGGTGTTTTACTAACCTCCGAAGGATACAGTACAGGAAACTCCTGACTCAAATTCACAATTTTATAAAAAAATGGTTCACAAATTCCGGACCAGTGATCCCAAACAGAAGTCTGCCTGAGGGGCCTAATACCTGAAGGGTTAAAAAAAGCTATAATTCGGCAACAGACGTTGCCTTTCAAATCGTACTATGGACGGCTCCTCGCAGCTATATCCGGATGCACGACAATGTGGTGAATACGCCAATAGCGTGATAAAAAAACCGGACGCAAATGGAGAGTGGTTCGGCAGACAAAAATTACAGCTCTGTACTTACCAGCTGCTCCAGATAAAAAGTGGTTTGAACAAAAAAAAAGGATATGTTACATACGCAGGTCGGAGTACCCTGCTAAATCACAAGAGCGCTCCTGACGATTCGGCCTGGCTGTCTTCCCTGCTATATCCAAGCTTGAGGTAAAAAGGCTAAAAAATACAAAGCTGCATATGTTATCGTACACAAACCAACTCCCCTGCGTGTCTGTTCTATTAAATGAAATTGCTGCCACAATTATCGTGATCCCAATACAGCCACGTCAACATGTCGAGCAAAAAATGCAGGCGATGGTGTTTTTCCCCAGGACCCACGTGCTGAAAATTGACCCTGCGTATTCCGACTGACTTCCGGATTCGTAGGAGCTCTCGAAATAATATTTCCAAAATTTTACCCACGACTAGGAATTGACTTGCCGGAACCAGATGTAGTCGGCCACACAAAAGGAATATTCTCTATGACTCTCCTTAAATATATTTGAAATTGAAGTTCTCAGTTTTGATCTCCAAAACGGTGAGCAACTTGACGTGCAGGTAGTAATAAAAAAAGCTAATGAATTATTACTAATAATTGCCGTTAAAAATTAATATAATTTTACGAGTTTTTTTCAAAAATCGACCATTTGTGTCTCGTATCTCGCGGCTTATCTCTTTTAGTTTTTGATAACTATTCAAGTTATCGCGCGGAACAGCTATATAGGGTATGTCGCAAATAACGTTCACTGAGAATATCTATTATTTTCATAATTTTATTTTATTTTTATAATTTTATTGACTTATTTTGCTATTGTATCGCTCAGTTGTTTAAAATTCAAACTTATTGAAAGAAAGCTCGATTACGGTAAAAGTCGTTAAAACACCGCAAGGTACTTAACGACTAAGTACCAAAAACCGTTAATACTTCGTAACAGTTAATCTCTAATCTTTAACCGTCAAATTTCAAACCGTCAACTCAATTCAGGACCGGGCTCAAGCCCAAATCGAAAAGCTTTCTTGCGATACAAGTTGAAAGTTAAATCAAGTAAGTCTAAACCAAATTGATTTGCGATCAATCAAATCGACTAGGAATAGACTGTTTTTTCTCTCAAGCCAAGATCAAGATGCAACAGAATTCTGAATCCTCCCAACCAAATTGAATGGTTGCTTGACATACTGGCAAGGGACATACATGAATTCAGCTGCGGTCTAAGATCAGATGTGGCAACTTTCAAACAGTGTCATATCTCCGGTGCACCAGTAGATCCCACAGCTCTAGGCTTCTCCCACTGGGGGGAAGACGCAACACATGATAAAAACCTCAAATTAAGAATGCTACGGTACGCCAGGGATATGAGAGTAAAAGTTTGGTTTGTCGAAAGCATGCTAAAGCGAATCATACCCCAGAAAACCAAAGTCTCCACTCAGGAACCAGAGGTTGGAAAGCCAACGGATTCCGCCGAAGGCATGATTCCGAACAAAGCAAACGAACCGCTAGCCCAACCAGAGGTTAGACATAGTCCCCCCCCCCAAAACAGAGGAAGAGGCACGCCCTCCCACTCTATCGGGAACTGACCAGCCACCTCTGGTTGCCGAGACAACTCCCGAGTACGACGATCGAGCGCCAGACTCTCGCCTTACTGAGGACAAACCCCGGCAGGGGACCCCCCTCGGTACAATTTTGAAGCCAAGAGCCAAAATTTTACCGGGACCAGGCCCCCCCTCAAGGATACACCTGGACTGTCAAATCCAGCTCCAAGAGGAAGAGGCTCCGATCCAGCTACCACGGTCGAAGGATAAGCTCCCGTGTTAGCAGGATGGGAACCACGTCTAAGACAACAGCTGGGCGCCCAAGACGAATCAAAGGGAAGCCACTCCGCCCCCTCCCAAGATGCGCAGGACGCGCAGCTTTGTCATTAAGACATTCCCCCTGAACCCAGCTCTGAAAAAAGAGAACTCCCTCCCTAAGGAGCCGGGCAGGGGGGAAAAGGGCCTAGCAGACTCTGTCAAAGTCAAAATGAAAATAAATAACACAGTCAAACCGGTTAAAAGTAAAATTAAATCTGAAGCATATAACAAACTGCACCCAGTCGCATTACTTAACACCAGGTCATGCAACAAAGGGAAATTCAAGTTCAAATTTAAATTCAAAATTCAGAATTACAAAATCAACAATTAAAAAAACTATAAAGGTGTCACAAGAATCCCCTCAAACCCCCTCCCTGAAATAATAAAAAGTCCTCATAATCCCCCCCACAAAACCCGCTCCCCTCTCTCTTGCGATACCTCCTCACAACATCATCAGAATTCAAAAATAAATCCAAAGTCAGCTTATCCTTGTAATTAACTTCGGTTATAACTTGATGATTTAAATTTGATTTTGACTGTGCTATTTTACAACCTATCTCTTCCAGGTTTCTCTTTCAGGCACCGGTTGGTGGAGGGTTTTCCTGCTCGTTTTACGGGTGGACGGTACGGAATGAAGGGTGGATGTATGCGGGAGACTTCGGTCTCCGGCGGCTTTCACGGAAATAGCACGCAGGCTCAGGCTCCACACAGGGGGGGTAACTCCCTCCTGCGGTACTCAGGTGGAGGGGTAACTCCCCACCCTGGGAAGCAGTCAGGCAAAGTTATGAATGACAGGTACGACTTTCGACATTGGAGTGATTGACACTCCTCCGAAACGGAAACTCCGGCCGAAGGGTTCTCGACTTTGCCACCCATACGCGAAAATTTGCCATTCTTTCCTATTTTAATTCGCTTGCATACCCTGTTATTTTGGGTCCTTAGCGACGTCAGATTAGCATTACTAGCTTTACGGACAGCGACTGCGTATTTAGCCCTGTCAAGAATAATATCGGGTAGGTGTAAACTCCCCTAATGCGCCAGGTAAATTTCAAAAAAGCATGTAAACTCCCCTCCGAGCAAAAGGCCAACACTTAAACTCACATGTAAACTCCCCTCCTAAGTAATTAAGAATGAGGGGAGTTTACATGCAGAATCAAACCAATAAATTGAAATTCCCGTTAACAACTCAGGACCGTACGCAGGATTTCTTTCCGGACGGCGTTTTTGTTGAACGATTGAAATTCACGATCTTGCATATCATTTTCCTACCTAATATGTAATTAGCGAAAAACTTGAAACCTACATTTTTGAGTTTTTAAGTTAATATTTGTGCCCGGAAAGGGGGGGGGGGCGAACAGTATACAATAAAATTGTATTTGAAAAATTACATAATATAACCTACTTATTTAATAAGGGAAAGTAAATTCATGTAGCCGGTCGAACACGGGGTCTGCACGGGTATCGGGTTACAGTCCCTTCAAATGGAGTGAAATTTTTTCGGTCCGATTTGAATTTTTCTTTGAAATTCGGATAGAGGGGGGTGTGATTAGTGGATATTAGTAATAAATATAATAAAAAAAATGGAAAATAACTCGTGTATAGCCAAAAAAGTGAAAAAATTAAATTTTTTTTGCCTTCGAATTTTAGGGGTGTGCATTCGAAAAGGAGGGTAATCCATCGTCAAATCCTACCCTTACGGGGCGCCGCTGCGCTCCGCTCCGCTCTGCACCCCTCCAGGGCGGATTTGACTCTGGTTACTAGGCTAAACATACGAGAAGGCGCCATCCATCAAGAACACCGGGATCTATGCAACCGGAATGCGAGAGACCCCCCCCAAAAAATCGCGTAAAAACTAAAAAAATATTCGGCCATACTCGTGTATAGCCAAAAAAGTGAAAAAATTAAATTTTTTTTGCCTTCGAATTTTAGGGGTGTGCATTCGAAAAGGAGGGTAATCCATCGTCAAATCCTACCCTTACGGGGCGCCGCTGCGCTCCGCTCCGCTCTGCACCCCTCCAGGGCGGATTTGACTCTGGTTACTAGGCTAAACATACGAGAAGGCGCCATCCATCAAGAACACCGGGATCTATGCAACCGGAATGCGAGAGACCCCCCCCAAAAAATCGCGTAAAAACTAAAAAAATATTTGGCTATACTCGTGTATAGCCAAAAAAGTGAAAAAATTAAATTTTTTTTGCCTTCGAATTTTAGGGGTGTGCATTCGAAAAGGAGGGTAATCCATCGTCAAATCCTACCCTTACGGGGCGCCGCTGCGCTCCGCTCCGCTCTGCACCCCTCCAGGGCGGATTTGACTCTGGTTACTAGGCTAAACATACGAGAAGGCGCCATCCATCAAGAACACCGGGATCTATGCAACCGGAATGCGAGAGACCCCCCCCAAAAAATCGCGTAAAAACTAAAAAAATATTCGGCCATACTCGTGTATAGCCAAAAAAGTGAAAAAATTAAATTTTTTTTGCCTTCGAATTTTAGGGGTGTGCATTCGAAAAGGAGGGTAATCCATCGTCAAATCCTACCCTTACGGGGCGCCGCTGCGCTCCGCTCCGCTCTGCACCCCTCCAGGGCGGATTTGACTCTGGTTACTAGGCTAAACATACGAGAAGGCGCCATCCATCAAGAACACCGGGATCTATGCAACCGGAATGCGAGAGACCCTCGAAATAGCATTAAAAAGTATAGTTGCGGTATGGGGCAGTAAACTATTTCGTTTCACCCCCAAAAAATCGCGTAAAAACTAAAAATAATCGATGTTGCATGTACGACGCTCGAGGTGCATCTGCTGCTGCGAAATTTTCTAAGTGTAAGAGTATATCGATTTGCACGTACCGTCAACAAAATGCGCGCCCGCCGAGCGATGGAGTGGCATTCGACCGGTTGTGCACCATGCACATGGTACTTTTCCGTACTTTTCAAATTCGATTATTTAAATAATTTTGAATTAACGAAATTGTCTAAACCGGCCCTGTCCATGCACATGGTACTTTTCCGTACTTTTCAAATTCGATTATTTAAATAATTTTGAATTAACGAAATTGTCTAAACCGGCCCTGTCCATTTAACAAGCCGTACTTAAATTCTAATTGTTATAATCTCCTACTTACGTATAACTAGGGATTATACGGTTCGAGGGGAATTTACATGCCGACTTAAAAACCAAAATTGAAGAAAATAAAAACAGGTCAATTTGGAGGGGAGTTTACATTACCCCATAATATCAGCCATTTTCGTCGAGCATCGAAGGGGGGGTAAAACCCAACTTAGATCTTCGGCGGATCTCGGGTACAGGGGGGTGTCAAAACCCAACCCTGTATTCAACAAAAAATAAGGTGCGTGGCGCACCAGCCAGATGAAGGTTGTGACGGCTTGGCCAGGTACACCACAAATTAATTCATGATTTCGATAACCAGAGGGTTTTCCGCAACATCGGAGCGACTGACACTCCCCCGATACGGAAAACAGGAAGGTTAGACTCCGCTACCGATCACTTTTGCATCTACTTCTTCATTCACACTCAGTGTTCTATCACATTCTTATCACCACAACCCGACCCTGATATCTAAGGGGATCAATTGGTGACGTCAATTCAAGCATAACCAGCTATATCCAAAAAGGCATTTGCGTAAATGCCTTTATTTCTATTTCAAAGTCACGAGCGTCGCCAAGAAGGGGGCGGGTAAAATCCACCCCGGACCCCGATGATCTTGTGTAGTCAGGTAGGGTCCTCAAAACCCAACCCTGCAAAATAAAACTTCAGGTGCCGCGGCGCACCAGGTTTCTCAAGGAGGTACGGGCTTGGCCCGAGTACTCCAATTTTTAATTTACGATTCGATTCGCTCCGGTAGTTGGACCACGCCTCTGGTAAGAGTAACATGTATGAAATATTACAATTTTCACACTTTTTTCGGTTTTTTGGGGGTAATACGTAAAATTTAACTACTGCCCAGACAACACTGAAATCTAGTGGATATCCAGGGATATCCAGTGAATATCCAGTGGATATCCAAAATCTAGTGGATATCTTATTAGTTATTGAGTGTTGTCTGGGTGTATAACGTTACAAAAATTTTAAAAGCTATAGTGAAGTGGGGAAAGTGTGTATCCGGGGCAAATGTGTACAAGATTCTAAAATTTGTGAAGAAAAAGTGAAATAAACGCCATCTGCATTATAAGTGATGAGTTAAGTATAATCTCGGTTTCTACAACGTAAACGCATCGAAAATGTTATTATGTCACATGTTTGAAAACTGTCATTGTAGATAAAAATTTCTTTCTAGAAGCATAAATTTACACCCTTGCCACGTTTTCATTTCTATTAATAGATAAAGAAAATACCCAGTGATTACACACTTGCCCTATACACTAGAATATTAATTTGACTCTAAAGAAAGGAAAGCAACATCAAAAATGTTATTTTCTTTCTCAGTTGATTTGTAATTACTGTCTAAATTCAAACTAAGCTGAATTTTACTACCCACTTACCCCACTTCACCTTATATCCAGGTTTTCTAGGATTCCGGTTAGGGTGGATTAATATTCCTCAAATATGTTTAGCCCAATTCAGCGTTGTCAAAACTGCCCGGAGCGGCCGTAGCGGAGCGGAGCGCAGGATATCGTAGGGTAGGTTTTTACAACGCAAAAGACATGAGACTCGAATTCATACCTAAAAAATCGAAAATTACACAAATTTCATGGTGGGCGTGGCCGACACTTTTCCGTTAATAAACGGGTTGTTTATGGTTCTGAATTATGAAATCATATTTTTTATATACAAATTTACCAACCAGAAAAACATATAATAACTCTAAAATTAGTCGGCCAAATGGTTTTCGGCCAAATGACAGTGAATCAGTTTTATTATTATTATTATTATTATTGTTTGTTTATTTAGCCGCTTTGGCTATACTGCAACTTACATAATATAGTACATATTTACACAAAAACAAATAAAAATATAATACACATAACTTTAACTATATAAAATTTTGAAACCAGGAATCTCGGGATTGTGGAAGCAATAAAACAAAATAAAGTTGTCTAGTCGACGTTTCGGAGGATATATTCACTCCATCTTCAGGACTATATTAGGAAAGCAAAGTTACAAAAATACGTGTCAAGGGGCATAAAGTACTCACCAGAACAACAAAAGGTGTGAAATATGTTTTTGCTATGCGGGAAACAAAATAAAGTACGGAAGCCATGACAATATTCAACTGCGTACAATGTAAAAAACAAACCACCCACATGAAACACATGGGGGGACGTCAAAATAATATTAAAACAATTAATATAACAGTAATTAACAGTAAAACTTGTAAATAAACTAATATAACCAAGAGGTTATAACGAAAAAAATAATCAAGACATAAAAATGACCGACAATATAACAATCCAAAAAGTTTCCATAATTTAAATTGATAAGTTCAAAACTAACCCGCGAACATGATAAATGAAAGCAAATTAAACCAGTGAGCACAAGCACCCAACACAACCGCAAAAGAAATTGACGATGGAAACCATCATCAACAAAAAACCGCCAGACCATAAACGAAAAATTCGCCAGTCTATTGTTATTGGTCTTCACTGCGTTGAGACATGACACCACCTCCGAACCATACTCTGCCTCCATATCATTAAAGAAACCCATAATAGTTAAGAAACCAAAATTCTCCTCCAAAGCAGTATTATGAAACCAATAATCTCGGGATTGTGGAAGCAATAAAACAAAATAAAGTTGTCTAGTCGATGTTTCGGAGGATATATTCAATATCCTGGCGAGATTGACTGGCGAATTTTTCGTTTATGGTCTGGCGGTTTTTTGTTGATGATGGTTTCCATCGTCAATTTCTTTTGCGGTTGTGTTGGGTGCTTGTGCTCACTGGTTTAATTTGCTTTCATTTATCATGTTCGCGGGTTAGTTTTGAACTTATCAATTTAAATTATGGAAACTTTTTGGATTGTTATATTGTCGGTCATTTTTATGTCTTGATTATTTTTATCGTTCTAACCTCTTGGTTATATTAGTTTATTTACAAGTTTTACTGTTAATTACTGTTATATTAATTGTTTTAATATTATTTTGACGTCCCCCCATGTGTTTCATGTGGGTGGTTTGTTTTTTACATTGTACGCAGTTGAATATTGTCATGGCTTCCGTACTTTATTTTGTTTCCCGCATAGCAAAAACATATTTCACACCTTTTGTTGTTCTGGTGAGTACTTTATGCCCCTTGACACGTATTTTTGTAACTTTGCTTTCCTAATATAGTCCTGAAGATGGAGTGAGTATATCCTCCGAAACGTCGACTAGACAACTTTATTTTGTTTTATTGCTTCCACATTCCCGAGATTCCTGGTTTCATAATACTGCTTTGGAGGAGAATTTTGGTTTCTTAACTATTATGGGTTTCTTTAATGATATGGAGGCAGAGTATGGTTCGGAGGTGGTGTCATGTCTCAACGCAGTGAAGACCAATAACAATAGACTGGCGAATTTTTTGTTTATGGTCTGGCGGTTTTTTGTTGATGATGGTTTCCATCGTCAATTTCTTTTGCGGTTGTGTTGGGTGCTTGTGCTCACTGGTTTAATTTGCTTTCATTTATCATGTTCGCGGGTTAGTTTTGAACTTATCAATTTAAATTATGGAAACTTTTTGGATTGTTATATTGTCGGTCATTTTTATGTCTTGATTATTTTTATCGTTATAACCTCTTGGTTATATTAGTTTATTTACAAGTTTTACTGTTAATTACTGTTATATTAATTGTTTTAATATTATTTTGACGTCCCCCAATGTGTTTCATGTGGGTGGTTTGTTTTTTACATTGTACGCAGTTGAATATTGTCATGGCTTCCGTACTTTATTTTGTTTCCCGCATAGCAAAAACATATTTCACACCTTTTGTTGTTCTGGTGAGTACTTTATGCCCCTTGACACGTATTTTTGTAACTTTGCTTTCCTAATATAGTCCTGAAGATGGAGTGAGTATATCCTCCGAATCATCGACTAGACAACTTTATTTTGTTTTATTGCTTCCACATTCCCGAGATTCCTGGTTTCATAATACTGCTTTGGAGGAGAATTTTGGTTTCTTAACTATTATGGGTTTCTTTAATGATATGGAGGCAGAGTATGGTTCGGAGGTGGTGTCATGTCTCAACGCAGTGAAGACCAATAACAATAGACTGGCGAATTTTTCGTTTATGGTCTGGCGGTTTTTTGTTGATGATGGTTTCCATCGTCAATTTCTTTTGCGGTTGTGTTGGGTGCTTGTGCTCACTAGTTTAGTTTGCTTTCATTTATTATGTTCGCGGGTTAGTTTTGAACTTATCAATTTAATGTATGGAAACTTTTTGGATTGTTATATTGTCGGCTATTTTTATGTTTTGATTATTTTTATCGTTATAACCTCTTGGTTATATTAGTTTATTTACAATTTTTACTGTTATTTACTGTTATATTAATTGCTTTAATATTATTTTGACGTCCCCCCATGTGTTTCATGTGGGTTGTTTGTTTTTTACATTGTACGCAGTTGAATATTGTCATGGCTTCCGTACTTTATTTTGTTTCCCGCATAGCAAAAACATGTTTCACACCTTTTGTTGTTCTGGTGAGTACTTTATGCCCCTTGACACGTATTTTTGTAACTTTGCTTTCCTAATATAGTCCTGAAGATGGAGTGAGTATATCCTCCGAAATGTCGACTAGACAACTTTATTTTGTTTTATTGCTTCCACATTCCCGAGATTCCTGGTTTCATAATACTGCTTTGGAGGAGAATTTTGGTTTCTTAACTATTATGGGTTTCTTTAATGATATGGAGGCAGAGTATGGTTCGGAGGTGGTGTCATGTCTCAACGCAGTGAAGACCAATAACAATAGACTGGCGAATTTTTTGTTTATGGTCTGGCGGTTTTTTGTTGATGATGGTTTCCATCGTCAATTTCTTTTGCGGTTGTGTTGGGTGCTTGTGCTCACTGGTTTAATTTGCTTTCATTTATTATGTTCGCGGGTTAGTTTTGAACTTATCAATTTAAATTATGGAAACTTTTTGGATTGTTATATTGTCGGTCATTTTTATGTCTTGATTATTTTTATCGTTATAACCTCTTGGTTATATTAGTTTATTTACAAGTTTTACTGTTAATTACTGTTATATTAATTGTTTTAATATTATTTTGACGTCCCCCCATGTGTTTCATGTGGGTGGTTTGTTTTTTACATTGTACGCAGTTGAATATTGTCATGGCTTCCGTACTTTATTTTGTTTCCCGCATAGCAAAAACATATTTCACACCTTTTGTTGTTCTGGTGAGTACTTTATGCCCCTTGACACGTATTTTTGTAACTTTGCTTTCCTAATATAGTCCTGAAGATGGAGTGAATATATCCTCCGAAACGTCGACTAGACAACTTTATTTTGTTTTATTGCTTCCACAATCCCGAGATTCCTGGTTTCATAATACTGCTTTGGAGGAGAATTTTGGTTTCTTATATAAAATTTTGGTCTTCCATCTTGTTCGCATAGTAAATCTTCAATAGACCATTTCACGCAACGAGAGCGCTTGCGCGAAGCCAACAGCTGATGTTTGTTTTTCGAACCATGTCAAAACTTTTACGTTAAAACGCATGCTAATATCGTCTTAGATATTTTGTTATAGTTTTGTGTTATTAGGTTTTAAACAATATTTTTTACCACCATTTTGCCCAAGATGAGTGCCCCTAGTGATATACCCCATAGACAAGTCAAATTAAGTGACTGGAGCAACATTAAAAAATCCAAATATTGCAGCAAATAATGTTTTTTTTTAACACTAAACACAATGTTTAATGGCACCAACACGTTTTTTATTCAATTTATGCTCCATTTTAACAATAAATGATTAAATAATTAGCACTACGTTATATGGACATATGCACACTTGGTTCGAAAATCGTCAGCTGATTTGACGCATGCGCCAATGAGTTTTGCTAAAATGAAATGGTCTATTGGGTTTTGAAGTTTTTAAATATTGTAATGCTCCGCAAATTCCCTGGCAACTCGTTATACAACACTGCTCCTCGGAAAAATATTGTATTTTGAGCAAAAGCCGTATTTGCTTGTCCCAAAACAATCCTGTTCCCATTCCTAGTGTTATGTTGATGGACCTCATTGAAAGTTTTTAAAAACTCATCAAAGTACTTGGGCATTCTTCCTAACACCGCTCTGTGAATAAACAGTATCGCCTGGTACTCTGTCAGGTGTTTTATGTCCAACCACTGTAACTCCTTCAGCATATCCCTTATTCTAGTGTAACGATCCACTTTCAGAATTGTTCGCATAGCCCTATTCTGCAGGATTTGCAATCTATTTAATTCCGCTGCATTTAACATAAAAAAACTGTTCCAATATACAAAAAATGTGGTAAAACAATTGCATTGTATATAGTGAGTCTCGTTTGTCTAGATACAAAGGCGCTGCATCTACTAAGTACACCCAGCTTCTTTGCCACCTTTTTGCAAATAAAATCAATGTGAGCCTTAAAATCTAGCTTATTGTCAATAATTAGTCCCAAATATTTAATTTTGGATATACATTTGTATATCCCTCCCCCCTCGGTTGTAAAATGCTGGGCCCCCCTCATTGTGAATTTTGTAATAAAATAAATACTTATGTGATGAAACAATAATTTTTTTCTAGTCTAAATTATCCTGTAAACACTCTTAACAGAATTTACATAATTTAAAATTATTTGAAACTTCAAAGTTTATCATTGATATTCTTTAGCCAAGTTTTAAACCGGTGCAGAATTTTTAAATATCGAAAGCAACAAACCTTATCTTATGATCAGAAATTTATTCAATACCAATAGACTGCAAGTTATAGAAATTAAAATATTTGATTATTCAAAAAAAATCATAGATGACCTTAGTAATTTTTGCTTACCGATCGACGAAAGACGTGCGGAGGCGGCACTGCAATCTACATCAAAACTTTGACTGAACACCTGCAAGTCCCTACTCGGGATTTCCAACAGTTGGAAACCACCACGGTGAGTATTAACACCAAAGATCATGGTTGGTTACAGATTTCAGCCGTCTACCCCCCCCCCCAAGAGAGAAATCCTGAAAGATGATCTGGCCACACAATGTCCAATTCCAGTACGAGCTCACCACCGTGGACGAACTCACTTCCGACCATTTTCCGGTACTACTCACTCTAGGTGTCCTCGCCTGTCCACATCAAAGTGGACTGGATTTAATTCAAGCCGATTCTCTTTCAGAATTTTGGCCCAATCCTGATTCAGAACACCTTCAGCGCTCTTGTCAGGTTTGTAGCGACATTTCAAAATTGTATTTCCAGGTCCCGTTGCCGACCTCAGAGATCAACTCGCGAGTCACCACCCTGGTCAATGAACAACAGTGGACCGACAAGATCGAGTCACTTCCTTTTCAGGACCAATCCACCAGGTGGATTGCTAGCGACCCCCAGGGGGAAAAAGGAGACCACCGTCACCGGTATTATCCGCTCCGACGGCATTCTCGCCAAGAGCGACTTCCTGGAGACACAGTCCAGCCCAAACATCGCAGGAACCGACCCAGAGCACATTCACACAAAGTCGACCAAGAGGTTAGAAACAGGCTCTCCACCCCAGACGCCAATTTTGTCGCCCCAGCCACCGTTGAGGAAGTCGACCAGAAGAAGAAATCCTCAGGTCCCGTCGGTATCTTCAACGTCGCCCTGAAGGAACTCCCCGAAAAAGCAATCGTCGCCATTACAGTTATTATAAACTCATGCCTCCGTCTTAAATAGTATCCCCAAATTTGGAAAACCACCGCAGGTTCTTAGGGAAAGAACCTACGAAGATTCAGGAAGCGAAGATGATTATGTGCTTCCCAAACACAATAAAAGGAAAGATCTAAGGAAGGAAATTGAGTTCATGGACGACAACCAGGAAGCCATGAAATGGTTGAGTGAAGATGATGCCTTATGGATGAACGGTACTAGAACAAGATCCTCCGAGTCGGAAAACAAAACGGAGGAAATCAAAAAAACAGCAAGACGGACACACCCTAATCTCGAAAGAAAACGAAAAACAAAAGAAAAAAATCAAGCCGAGAGAAAAGGACGAAACCACCATGAGTGGCTCCAATACCGAGCCCTGCGGTACTCCGCTGATGGTTTAGATTATGTCCTCGCCTCCTGAGCCCAGCCTTAGCCGCCTGTCTTGGAGGTAGTTGGTGATCAAATTGAACGTGTCGACTGTTTTCGCAGTTCCCTCAGCACCTCCAGAATATACCTCCATCCCGCGCTGTTGAACGCGTTCTTAACGTCCAGGGTGATGAGTAGCCACTTCACCTTGCACACCTAGTGCTGCTTCTGAGCCCAGTCTTAAGCGCCTGTCTTGGAGGTAGCTGGTGATCAAATTGAACGTGTCGGCTGTATTCGCAGTTCCCTCAGCTTCTCCAGAATATGCCTCTATGCCGCGCTGTTGAACGCGTTCTTAACGTCCAGGGTGATGAGTAGGCACTTCACCCTGCACACCAAGTGCTGCTTCTGACATCCTTTACGACCGCCGTAGTTGCATTGAGGACGTCAATGATCGACCTTCCCTTCCGGAACCCGTATTGGTTCTCGGACAGTCCTCCACTCCTTTGGATATCCTGTTCTGTTCTAAGCGATTGAGGATTATTCTCTCCAGAAACTTCTCTGCGTGTTCCAACAGGCAGATAGGTCTGTATAAGCTAGGTTTTTCCTCTGGCTTCTCGTTCTTCCTAATGAGAACCAACCTGACTATATCTTCCAGCTCATCGGGAACACCCCAGTTGCGAGGCAATTGTAGGTTGCCAGGAAAGCGTTCTCGAAATGCGAATGCCTTGAAACAATATCTGTCCTCACTATCTCTAATGAGAAGGTAGCTCGGAACAGATAATGTCCACGCAGAAAATAAATTCTACTTTTATTTGCGTGGGGCCCTGATGGTAGGTATAAGCCAACTCGTTATAGCGGCGGCAAGGCCGTGGGTCGTGTCAAATGAACGCCCCGAAGAAATTCAAGGAAACAGCTTTGCTAACACACAAAAATTAAATCAACAATAAGATGTTCGTTGCCGGAAGGCGATGACATAAGCGATGTCCGATGGAAATTGCGTTAGCCGACCAGAACTAGTACAGTGGCAACAACATTGCCACCAAGAAACACTCCCCCACAATCAATCAACGGAACGTTCGAGTGGTCATTAAAAATCCCACTAACGGTGGAACCACAATCGAACTTCCAACAATAAAATCAAGTGGAAGCGACCCCGATTAAATGCAACACCCTGTACGTTGGTCGCACATCGCTGTCTTCTTAAAAAAAAACATAAAACCAAAAATAAACACAAAAAAATGTTCAACATAGAATTTCAATTACAAGATTTGAACCTATATCGAACGCGTAGGAATTCCTATGCCAATACATTTGACCAACGTTGTTCGTTGTTAGCTAGAGAAAATAATGCACAGTTCAAACTTAATTAAATAAAACATAATAATACAATTAAAGATTAATTAGTTTTCAAACATAAAACTCAAACATTTGCATTATAACCCACGTCTGCGAACGTCAGATTAGATAACCTCTAATCTCGTCGAACAGAAAAGTAAAACCTGCGACTTAACGATAATTACGGCCAAAAACGTTCCAATCAAAACTGCAAGGCAAAAGAAAAACCTATATAACAAAACATAAAAAAATACGAAAAACAGCCAAGGGTGAATTCAAACGATGGCGACTCCATGTGTTCGAAGTAAAACGGACCAAGTGGATCAACGTAAACCACTGTGAAACAATCAAATAACATAAATGTTACTCACCACTCCGACGGGAAACCAAAACCTTCAGAAGCAGTATGGGCAGAAGGAATCGACCAAATAAACGTACGACATGGGAGAAATCCGCCATTTCCCAACAACGAAGATATTTCAGACCATCTGACCTGCGCGAACAAAAATTGTTCCGGAAAAGAATATCTTCTCTCGAAGATATTTCAGGACCCAACGTCCTGCGCAAACAATCTTTGTCCCGGAAAAGAATACCTTGTTCCACATCCCGCTAAAATGCGAAGCCCAAATCTCATGATTATTCCACAGTACACACACAAATCGACATGTCGCTTGAAAATTCACCAAGCTTATCTTGCTTCAAAAACGGACACAAGAGCGTATTGGTCGTTCAATGGTTCACCCAAGACTCCCCTTTGCGCAGTCTTGGACAATCCCCACCACGGCGCGGATAGAATGCGCCTTTAAAAGAACAAATGATATGTAGGGTTGAACGTAGGTGATGGATTTCAAAAATCCGTCACAGCCTCTTCTAAGTTTCATGATCGTGAAGGGGCTCTCTTCCGGCAGGGGTTTCATACGCGGTTCCTTGAACTTTTCATGTACAGGGAACAGCATCTCTGATGTCTTCCGCACGATCTTGTAAGCTAGTTCCCAGGGATCCTTTTCCAAGGTAGCGAGGAGCTCCTGTAACAGATTTCTGTTACCTTCTTTTGGAACGATATTTTTCCTTTTGATGGAGAACAATACATCCCACAGCGTCGCTTGCTATTTGCGATGGCGTGGGTGAGCTTCCTCTTAGCCTCCTTATACTCCTGTTCCTCCGTATACCCCGGGCCCTTCTGCGCTACCGAATACTTTCCCTCCTTGCCTCGGTGATCTCCAGGGTCCGCCAATGGATCGGCCGCCTAAAGGCTCCCTTCCTCATAGGGATTACCGCATAGTATGACTAATGAGATGTCGTTGGCACCTGCGGTCTTCAAGCGCCTGGCTCCCTCCTCGAGCGCCGTTCTTAAAATAGACGCCCAACTCTCTACTTCAAGTGGCCGGATTTTCTTGGCGTCTTCCAAGCAGATCTGTGGTCGCTGAGCGTCTCATCGTCGAACACCTTCCAACTCGATACTACGAGAGGGTAAGGTCTAAGATGGAATAGGACCCCCCCCCCCCCCCCTTTCAAACGTAGAGTAGTTATCAATCTTAGAAACAAACAACCCCGCACTGCTTAGTTTTTCTCAAATAACTCGAAAACCAAGCAAGATATGGTAATAAACTGAATTTAGATACTTTTGTAGAGAATAAAATTATCTACAATAATGATTTTAATAAAATTTATCGTCAAGGCAGTCGTTTATCTAGCACGCACTGTCAAACTCGAAACTCGACCCCCGAAAATCTTCGATTTCGTTGTTTCTTTTGAAAAAGTTCTCAGATGATGTGTGATATTTTTAAATTTGATTCTATTCCAAATGGCCGAAAAAAATAACGAGGCAACATCAAAAAACGACCAAATCGAAGATTTTCTTCGGAACCCGAGTTTCACAGTTTAACGGAGCGTGTAAGCTAAACGACTGATTTATAATAAATGTTGTTTGAATAATTATTGTAGACAATTTAACGGTCTACAAAAAAGTCATATATAGTTTGTTACCCTACCTTGCTTAGTTTTGGAGATATTTGAGAAAAACAAACTACGTCGTATTTTCTCTGTTCGTATAAGATTGTTAATAACTTTTCGGCCCGCGTTAATTTTTCGAAGCAAAATGAATTCTACTTATAGAAACTCAAACTTTGACGATTCATGGTGTTTTTTTTAATCATTCGAGCATTTTATTATAAAAATTAACTTGATCGATTTTTGAATGTCAAATTTAAAACAAATGCGCGCGATGACAGTCGCTCCTATTGGATTGATAGCCAACTGCGAACAGTTCTCTATACGAGTTTTACCATGGTTTTACCAAACAAAGTTGGTGTGTTGGTTCTCACAATTCTATTTGCAGGATTATCGGCAAATCATGTAAAGAAATTCAATTAAACATAAACACCAGCGAAAATAAAAATTTGGGTTAAACGGTAACAGTGGCATAACCTCAAAAAAAGTTCCTGACAGATCAAACCGATATGGATCAAAAAGTACATTTGGAGGATTTCAAAAATGTTAGAGAATGTGGGGATGTTTTCCAAAAAATTAAGAAAGAAGAACCTGATGATACAGAATATAATTTGGAGTTTGATTCGGTTAATATCAAAGAAGAGTGCGTATATCTGGAGTCGCACACAGAGGAAGAATGTGAAGAACAAAAAAAGTGTATTGAGAGTAAGATAAAATTTAGTAATAAATCGCAACTGGCAGAACATTTAAAAATACATTCACCCAATGATCCGTTCATATGTGAAATATGTGACTATAAATGTTCACTAAAACTCGATTTGAAACGACATAGAAGAATCCATACTGCCGAGAAACCTTACGGTTGTCATATGTGCGACTATAAGTCTAAAACTAGACAGCATTTGGTATTGCATGTAAGAACTCATACCGGAGAGAAACCGTTTGCGTGTAAAATTTGTGATTTTAAGTGTGCACAAAAAGGCCGTTTGACTGATCATTTAAAAACTCACACCGGTGAGAAACCATTTTCGTGTGTTCTTTGCGAATATAAATGTACAATTAAAACGCTACTGAAAGCGCACATTTTGAGAAATCATACTGAAGATAAACCGTTTACGTGCGAAATTTGTGACTATAAATGTGCAATAAAACATGATTTGAAACGGCATATAAGAACTCATTCGGACAAAAAACCTTTTGTCGAGAAACCTCACATGTGTGCAGTTTGTGACTATAAATGTTCAATGAGACAGACTTTGGTACTGCATATAAGAACTCATACGGGCGAGAAACCGTTTTCGTGTAAAATTTGCGATCATAAATCTTCAACTAAACAACATTTGGTGCTGCACATGAGAACTCACACTGGAGAGAAACCATTTGCGTGTAAAATTTGTGATCATAAATCTTCTGTCAAACATCAGTTAGTATTGCATATGAGAACTCATACTGGAGAGAAACCGTTTGCATGTGATACGTGTGATTTTAAATGTTCACAAAAGGCGCGGTTGAAAGATCACTTAAAAACTCACACCGGTGAGAAACCTTTTACGTGCGCACAATGCGGCTATAAATGTGCAATCAAACGACTGCTCAAAGCGCATATTTTGAGAAGTCATACTAAATATAAACCGTTTACATGTGAAATGTGTGATTATAGATGTGCAATCAAACATGATTTGAAACGGCATATAAGAACTCATTCTGGCAAAAAAAAATTTGTAGTTAATTTTTAGATATTTATTGTACTTATTAATATTTTTTCCATAAGTATATGTATAGTTGTATTCATCTAACCTGGGATTTACGTCATAGGAATGTTAACTTGTTAGAAATTTGTAATAATAAGGCTTCTTGCTATACTGTGTATAGGTCTTTTTTGACTTTGTCGTGGGTTTTTGTTCCTATTGAGTTGAGGGGTTTAAGTAGATTCCACTTCATTTTATATTAAATATTATTATTTTGTGAATTTACAATTTTTACCTACACCTTGTTCATTATTTTCAGAGTTTCTGTGAAAACGGTTGGTTACCCAAAAAAATTTATTTGACGAAAGTTGTAGCCCGTTAAATTCTCTATCCGGATTGGGCCATTAGGTTTTCTCTTAGACGTTTCGTTTAAGAGATACGGGGTTCGCAAAAAAATTAAAAAAAGAAAAACCACAATTTTTTAAACATTTTTCCCTTAATTTTATTTATAACTCGAAATCAGTTGATTCTAGACGATAAGGGGTTATAACCTAATTTGTAGACAAGCGAATGATCTTTAAAAAAGTTCTAATCCATTAACCTTAAAAAATCAATAATATCGGAGTTATGGCCGTTTGAAATCATAAATTCAAAAAATTGTTTTAAAGGGGGGTACCCCCCAAGGGTTTGGACTTGGGCCGCGTCAAGCTAATGTTTTTACGTAACATTTATATGTATGTATTTCGCCCTCTTGGCTCCTCCTCGCGCGTTGTAGGGCTTTTGACAAAAGAAATCACCTCTACCCTTAATCATTTCGATAATATTATTTAACATTAGAAAGTTCAGATAACATATTATTTATAATTAAAATTACTAATTAACTACATTCTTTAGCTAATTTGACCCTGTATAATTCTTTAACAAATCATATAATTATATTACCTACAATCTTTAGGTAAAAACTTTAAATTAAAATTTGAATTAAAAGAAAATATCCCTGTTTAAAGATTTGATAGGAAACAAGAGGCAAATAAGATAATTAAATGATACTAGCTGACCCGGCAAACGTTGTTTTTCCCGAAATTAATTTTTATGCCACTCAAAGAATTGTGAGCGAAAAAGTTGAAAACCCCCTTAAGAAGCTTTAAGTAATTAACTTGAATGCCATTATCGATGGCCAGGTACTTCGCCGAAATGCCTTTCAATTACAAAATGATAAATTAATATATTTAAGTGAATTTAAAAACGTTACAATTTTTGGTTAGGTATGTATCAAATTTGACGTTTAACCGTGCGCCTTTCACTTGTTTTCAAAACAGACTATAACCGTTCCAACATGCTTTTACGGATTGCACGTAATTTTAGTAGTCTTGTACACGCAAGCGCAGTTCCTAGTTCAATTATTGCTCGTGAACAATAACAGAACTGCTTGTTGGAACGAAGCTAATACAAGTTGAAATTCCATAGGCGGATCCTATGAATTTTTTTTGGGTTTATTTATAATATTTATCCATAATATCTATTCGCGATCTCTTTTCAAGTTATGAGATAAAATCACGTTCAAGTAAATAAACTGTAGGTTTTGCAAAATGCTTGCCTCAGATTTGCATATGGGATTGAATTTGGTGAACATGTAACTTCCATATATTGTATTGTACTTAGGGGTCGATTGGCTGCAAGAGCCTTTCAGAACTGCGACCAGTATTGATCTTTTGTTCATTACTCCCATATACAGGGTGTCCCCGTGACCGTGGAGAACCTTTGAGGTGGTGATAAAGGACACTTTTCTAAGACAAATTTTCAAATAAAATTTTTGCCCAAGTCCAAACCCTCCCTTTAAAGCAATTTTTTGAATTTCTGATTTCAAACGGCCATAGCTCCGATATTATTGATTTTTTGAGGTTAATGGATTAGAACTTTTTTAAAGATCATTCGCTTGTCTACAAATTAGGTTATAACCCCTTATCGTCTAGAATCAACGGATTTCAAGTTATAAATTAAACTAAGGGAAAAAATGTTTAAAAAATTCAGGTTTTTTTTCTTAATTTTCTTGCGAACCCCGTATCTCGTAAACGAAACGTCTAAGAGAAAAACTAACGGCCCTATGCGGATAGGAAATTTAACTGGCTACAACTTTCGTCAAATAAATTTTTTTGGGCAACCAACCGTTTTCACAGAAACTCTGAAAATAATGAACAAGGTGTAGGAAAAAAATATAAATTCACATAATTACTAAAAATCTCAATTTGATTTATAGCATTTGTTTTAATGTTAAAACATTGTTAAAACGTATTGTAGCGTTTGACGTTTGAGCGACATTGTTATAAAGCGCATTAGTTTATCGGCAATTACTTTGTTAATTTATATTGTTTATTTATTATTGTTAATATTGATAATTATATTGTTTTATTAACTTTAAGCGTAATTATATGTTATATTCAAACTTGGAATATGCTGATATGCATTTTTTATACGGCTATTGCAATGGAAATGCATTGGCAGCTAAAAGAGAATACCAAAGAAGATATCCCCAAAGAAGGCTTCCAGATGCAAAAGTCTTTTCTAGGATACACGGGTTTGTATAAAAATTATTATTAAACTCATCAAGATGCATTGAAAATAAATTATGTAAAAGTTGATTTGTGTGAAGATTTGTAGTCACATATTGCACAAATATTCACTATGTTAAGTGTCGTATTTCAATAAAAATAGTGAACCTTTGGAAAAAGTAAAGTTGACAAATGTCTGATGATTCTTGAATTGGTCGAACTGGAAGGATGCGATTTGAATTTGCCGCCCAAGTTTTGCTGACGGGAGAAAGGTGAGTCATTCGGTCGGTAAAGAAGATACGATAGAATGGTACAAGACGTGTAATTGTTGGTGTAATCATTTTTATTATTTTATTATACGTGCACCGAGTGATCCTCACAATTGTGATTATTTTGAGTCATTGTGACAAAATTTCTCTAAAAATTTATAAATGAAAGGCTAGTTATAACCAGACGGAGCTATACTGGCGTCAGTAGATCGTTGACCATCCCCGACGGTCGCCATTTTAAACTTACGCTTCCTTTTTTCGAGTCTGGTACAAAAGTTTTGTTACACAATATAAGGTATAAACAATTTAATTTCATTGATAAATTAACCAAAGCTATTGTGCACCATCCCACGAACAGTCTTAATTTCTTCTAATGCAATTCATTACAGCTATGGATAAAATGCCAGCTTCGGTTAAGTTGGAAAATATGGAAACCCACAGCTCAATTGTAGAAACATCATATATCCCTAAATACTGTAACGAAATTAAAACCGAAGAATTGGAGGATACGAAATTTAATTTAGAAGATTTGCATCATTCTATCGACATAAAAGAAGACAGCGATATTGAACCATTAACCCAGGAGCAACCTTCACGTAAATATAAAGGCCCAAATTTATTGGAGGGTGCCGTTTGTGAATATAAAGTTATTAATAAACGAACATTAAAACTGCATTTAAGAACCCATATGGACGACAAACAGTTTCTTTGCAAAATATGTGGCTTTGAGTGCGTCCTTGAGGTTACTTTCAACAAACATTTAAAAACCCACACTGGCGAGAAACCGTTTTCTTGTGAGATATGTGATTATAAATGTGCACTTAAACAAAGTTTAAAACGTCATTTAATGACTCACACTGGCGAGAAATCGTTTGCTTGTGAGATATGTAATTATAAATTTGCGCACAAATTCCATTTAAAAGATCATTTGAAAACCCACACTGGCGAGAAACCATTTGCTTGTGAGATATGTGATTATAAATGTGCACAAAAACAATATTTAAAAGCTCATTTAATGACTCACACTGGCGAGAAACCATTTGCTTGTGAGATATGTGATTATAAATGCGCATATAAACGAAGTTTAAAAGCTCATTTAATGACTCACACTGACGAGAAACCATTTGCTTGTCAGATATGTGATTATAAATGTAGACATAAACAAACTCTAAAAGCTCATTTAATGTCTCACACTGGCGAGAAACCATTTGCTTGTGATATATGTGATTATAAATGTGCGCACAAATACCTTTTAAAAAAGCATTTGAAAACCCACACTGGTGAGTAACCGTTTTTTTGTGAGATCTGTGGTTATAAATGTGCAAAAAAACTAAATTTAAAATCTCATTTACTGACTCGCACTGCGAGAAACCATTTGCTTGTGAGATATGTGGTTATAAATGTGCCCGGAAATCAAGATTAAAATTGCATTTAATGACTCACACTGGCGAGAAATCGTTTGCTTGTTAGATATGTGATTATAAATCTGCGCACAAGTTCAACTTAAAAGATTATTTGAAAACCCACACTGGCGAGAAACCGTTTTCTTGTGAGATCTATGGTTATAAATGTGCAAAAAAACTAAATTGGCAGAGCCCCACTAGTAAATCTATAAAAACGTAAAATTTCTTGACAAAGTTAAAAGTCCTAGAAGTTGCGTTGTATTTTGTTGATTGTATTATTATGTATAAGCTTATCATGATTAAAAATTTTGCTTTAACGATGAAAAAATCTGTATTTTACTTTACGTAAAGCAAAATTAAATAATATACACTACAAAATTAAAAATTGAATTTTAAGCACTTATTTATATGAAAGTTGTAATATTGACTAATAAACAAATGTTTACTACAAACCGTAAAAATTTAATTTTTTTTGTGTCAGTTTTCCGTTAAAAATTTAAAACCGTTAAAAAGGCCTGCGCTGCGGTCTAATAGAAATAGAATATCGTTGATACTTGGATGAAACTACATTCCTGTAGGTTGACGACTAATAAAATGCACATCAGTAGTTAGACTTAAGGTGCCGCCAGATCAGGTATTATTGCAAAACTAATAATTTTGCGACGTAAATGCAACGGTAAAAGTTAATAATGGTAAATTTATGCACTGATGTAACGGAATATAACGTAACGTAGTGAGGTAATGTAAGAGATGGGCTTATGCACTTCCATATATGTGTCTTTGTCGTTGTCTAGACACGACAAAGACACATATATGGTACACATATGGACACATATATGGCATACCTCACTACGTTACGTTATATTCCGTTACATCAGTGCATAAATTTACCATAAAACTAAAAAATAGCCCCGAATGCAAAACGAGAAAATTGTTCAAGCTGCTGTGCATTTTGAGCGTCGTCAAATTACAGTAGGATTGGTTAAAGATTACCTTAAATTTGTCACGACAATTTGTTTTTTCTACGAAATCTCGTTTTATTTTCATCGTACGTCCGAAACGGTGGTACACAAAAATTCTCCGCAAGAAAAGTTCCGGGTGGGTTTTTCCTCAGCTTAATACTTTCCGTGCAGTAGCCGCACGAAGTTAGCCGTCGCCTTCCATAACGACAAGGTAAATGTAGACGGCCAAACTAAGGTCGCTACAAAATTTTTTAATTTTGGAAATTAACAACAAAAATCTTATAGTATTTGTCATTTCGAGGAAGCATTTTTTTAACTTGATGTTGAATTTTATAGTTACCCGTTTAGTCAAATTTAGACTTTTTTTTTAAAAGCAAAACATTTACAGGTTTCGCTTGAAAATACGATGTTGTCATAAATAAGATCATAAAAGTGTTCAAATTCATTTGTCGGGCAATTCAAACTGTTCAAATTCAAAAAATTATGGGATGTAAAAAAGTAGGTAGTACGGTTAAACTTGGCTTTCACAATAAATTATTAATTCTTTCACTTTCAGTGGCGGCGCCGGCGCTGCGATTTTTCAGACGGTGGGTAGGCTGACAAAGAAAATAGTTGGTGGGAGGAGGCTTGAATAAATTTTATTACTATTATTTCAACTTGAAAAAAACATATTAATTTATTAAAATCTAGAGGCTCCGGATGAGGGCGCCGTATTGGGAAAACAGCGCCAAAACTGACAATTTTATGAATATTCGTGAATATCTCGGTTTAGGTTCACTTGAGAGTAAAATGTCAAGTTATCTCTTGAATTATAAGTTAATACTAAAAAAATGGGGGGGGCTAGCATTTCGCCAGCCCCCCCCCCAACGAATTTTTGAAATATCTCAAAAACGAAAGAGGTACAAACGAAAATAAAAGAGGTACAAATAGGTACAAACGATTTACACTATTTTGGATCCGAAATTCGAAATGGGGGGGGGGGCTGGCGAAATGCACCTCTTTTTAAAGCATCTCGTAGTTAGCCTTTAACTCATTTGTAATTTGGGATCTTAGTTTGGGGTGTAGCTTTCAAATAATGGTCATTAGGTAATTAATAACTAATCTATGTTAAATTAAATATTCGGTTAACAAGATTAAATATACTATATATAAATTAAAATTTCCTTACTCTACAATCAGGGTAACCAATAGGACCCAGGAAGTTCTGACGATTTCTACAATGGACATCTTGGACCCTTAAGTGTTGATGTTCCAATGGACACGCGCCCGACACTTTTAAGTGACCAATTTGCTAGTCCAAATCACAACTTCTCTTTCCCCCCATTTTAGGATATTTTATAACTTTTCCTTGTTCCACTTCTTTTTGTGGTCCCTTCCTAAATCCTATCGATAATGCTGAGTCTGTGACTTCACAATACTCGTGTATGTTTTATATTCTGCAATATTTATTTAGTAATACTCATAATTATAAAATTTACTCTACAGGGTGATATTTATATGCTGGCCGTTTTAATTTAATTTAATTATTTATTTGTGACATGCCCCCTGTTGATTTAAAGGTTGGCCCTAACCGTTGTTTTTAAAAATAAAGGCACTGGTTTCTACATTTATGATTACACGATAATTGCTCCACCACTCTTAAAATCAAAATATTTCTTAAATAACTAAAAAACGAAAATTTTATACTTAAACTAATTAATCGTTAATGTTATAGGGATTATCTTAAAATTAACATTTTTTTACATAATGTCGTGTTATCTTTATCATTAGGGGTAGGTCTAGAGTAATTGGGTGTTTTTCTGTGAAATGCACATATCGGGATAGTCATTTCAGATACCATGATGATAGATAATAACTTGCACCTACAGTTTCTTGATGCTCCTTTAATGAACTGCTTGTTTCATTTTACCTGAAATAACAAATGTAATTATTTTGTACCCACAAGTATCAAAAATGTTGTGAAAGACAAAAGAGGATTTAGTTGTTTTAATTTTAAATAAAAGTATAGGATTAAATCAAAAATAAAATTTATTTGTTAAAGTGTAGGGGATTATTTTAAATAGTTGTGATGTTTGAAGCGAGTGCGCGGGCTGATAAGGAATTTTGGTGGGGCCAGGAAGGAAAGAAATGGAGTCTCGTTCCGAATGTTGGGACGTTAACACGTATTTGAGAGGCGAAAGACGTGATTTTTGATTGAATATTGGAAATTTTGGGGACGATCTACACGTCCACGATAAGATTGGAAATAATTAATAATTAAGTTGAGAATTATTTTAGAAGTTTTCGCGTATAAATCAAGATCAATTAGTTCAGTTTACGAGATATTAGTGGTGAATAGAAAAGGAGAATTGAAATTGTGGAGATTTATGAAAATTTTTGGGACCACTGCAAATTGATATGGTCAATGGTATTGATGGTTATGTTTTCGAGTCATATCAAATAAGGAAGTTTATTGAAAATTCAACCTACCTGAACGTTTACACAGTCAATAGGCGATATCCGATCGATCAACTACACACCCTGGAATTCTTCATGTTATGGGATCTGGATTACACTTCACAACATCTTCCTGATTGCCCGCCGTACGTCCTACGTCGAATGTGCACAAACTAATCGGTAAGAGTTGCGTTTACACTTTTCGTAACATTAGTTTCGCGCGTGATTTAAAATTTTGGGGTTTTTATTAAACATTTTAGTATTAGTTAATTTCTTGTAAAAATTTGATTTAATCTTAATAATGAAATTTTCTCTTTTGTTCTTTTTGATATTTCTGTTTATTAATAAATTGCATTCTTGTTGTACAGTAGTTACATTTGGTTTGATTTAATTACAGCAGTAAGTAAAAGAAAATAAGGTGCAAGTTATAACAAGTTATTATTTGATTTTTATGGAAGTTATTTAGTAAATACAATTTGATTGCGCATCACACTGAATTAGCGACCCACCTTTGACCCTGAGAGTTTCATGCATTGCTGGCCGGTGCAAAATTAATTAAGTGCCTTATTATCGTCCTCGCTATAAAAACCAAAATTGAAATTTACAGTAGCGTTTCATCGTAGTATTATATAAAAAAAATTCTTTTCCCTATTTTTTACAATTTTTCCCGCTTATATAAGTTTTATTTCATTCTTTTAGGGACCTTTTATAATTCTCATAAAAATTTTTCCAACAATAACCAATTACTAATGTTTTTATATATGGTAGCTCTCATATTGATTTATAAATGTACATTGAATCTCCAAAAATCATTGTTTGCGCTATTTTTATTTGATTTTTTATTAATTCGCACTTGCACATTGAAAATCCAATTTTTTTTTAATTTGTTCAAAAACTTATTTTTTGTTCTAATTCTTATTCGAATTTGCTGTACTATGTTAATTTTTATGGCATGTTGACATATATTACAGCGTATCAAGCCTAATAGTGCTTAACTTACTGTTATTAAAAGTTAATTAAGTCTTGACCTATCTAACTGTTACATACTTATTTAAGCAAATTTTTAGGGATATAGTGATAAGCAACACGGCAACTAGCGGAATTTGACCGAACTAAAGTACTGTACATGTAAAATTTATTTTGCATATGTTTAGTGCGGATTTTAAAAGTTTTCGACGATTAATAAAATTTTCTAGTACTTAATACACTTCGATATGAACGCTAATCAATATTGTTCAGTGCCTCAATGTTCATCTTGGGCAAAGAAAAATCCAGAGTTAAGTTTTCATTTATTCCCCACAACTGAAAAACACAAAACCCTTGTGGTAAATTAATTGGCAGTTCAGGAATTGGTCGATGTGAGAAAAATGTGGATTAAAAATTGGAAAAACTGTAACAAAGTTTATGAAAGTGTGTTCACTACATTTTACAGAATATGATTATTTTACACGAGGCAAGTAATTTCTTATTTAAAATATTTTTGAGGTTAGTTTTTTATGCGACACTTTTAGGAGATGCTTCCGATGTTAAAAGAAGAAAATTAAAGACGATAGCTGTTCCTTCTCAGAAGCTGCCAGTGGGAATATGTGAATCGTCGAGTGAAGCCAGAACAAAAAGACAAGAAAAACGAATCCGAAAGCCAACACGAAATTTCACAAACTTTAGCAGTGGTCATTAGTGCCACATATCCATGACATTTTAATTATTATATCTGGTCTCACTAATCTTTCCAAACCAATTCTGGGAAATGATAAATTTATTTATAGTAAAACTCCAAAATTTATAAAAAAAGATAACTTTTGCGTTTATTTTAATTTAGACGTTGTTCATTAACTGATTTAATTAACCAGTTCTTCGGGAACTAATTTAATTAATCAGTTCTTTGAACATTTGGTTTTTACATCTTAAGTAGCTTGCACGGCTTGCCTTCAAAATTTACAATTAATAATTAAAATTCAGCAAAAAATCAAAAATAAGTTTAAGCAAAATTGATCACAATTAAAATTTTACATTTATTACCCTATTATATTTATTACCCTATTATAATAATATAAACTGTAAGATCAAAATAAAATAAATCATAAATTAAATTTTGTTTCCTTTAAACAAGGCATTTCCGGTACTGCTACATGCTTGTACATTTCTTGATTCGTAGCTTTGTGGACCATACACAATTTACATCGGTAGATGAAATCACCCCCATTTTTAATAAATCGTTCCTAAAACGAAAAACTACATTAACTTTGAACAAAATTTATGGAATGTTACACACCTATAAGTAGAACAGCTGATATGTGTTTACACCTTCCGCTGTTGTTTGCTATGCACGAGCAAACCATCGACTCTATTGTGACTTTCCTATCTTCTACATCTAAAACTCCATTAATTTTATGGGGATCAGCATTTATTGCAGAAGATTGGATGCACAATGCTACAATATTTATTTTGTTCTGCTTCGCTTGTATGAATGTTTTACCACATAAAACAACATGCCCTTCGTTTAAAACTGCTTCGCCTTCATAAACACATCTAGATGTTTCAGACCCCTCTAAATATTTGAGATAGTCAAGAAGACTTAATCTTAATTCGTAAGAATCCGACATATCTGCAAATTTTAAAAATTAACCTCAAAAATTAATCTAAAAATAAAACTCACCTAACCGTATATTATATTATTTAACTGCAGGAAGATGAACTACTAAACAACACTAACCGTAATTTAACAAAATAACAAGTTCACTTGGAAAAGGGAATGAAAAACACGTAAAATAGAACGGAACATAAGCGCGGCTATTAACAAAGAATATAGCTGTTAAAACACGAATGTACAGTACTTTAGTTCACATTTTTACCCAGCGGCGTTGCGATCTTAATCTCATATCCCTATTACATTTATGTAGGTCACTTGTTGTTTTAACTTTGTTAATATAAAGTTTTTTTTTACGTTGCGGTCTTCAATGTGTAGTTTATTAATAATTATTCTGATGAACCGTTTAAAATTGTTACTTTAAATTTTTTGGGGATACGTACACAACAACAACAAAATTTTCTTTATTTACTCTCCAACTTCTGAATTTGACCGCTTCCTGATACGTTTCGCTTTAATTTTTCATTAGTGTGCCTAAAACATTTATTTATCTTTTCCTATTTATTTTAAAAAACCCTTATTTTGATCCTTTTCGATCTAACTATAATTCGCTTACACTGTATCCTTTCGATACGTGTTTATACAAGAATAATACAGATTATTCCGATTATAGTGCCTTTTTAATTTCCTTCAATAATCTCCATTTGTTTTGTACTGTGTTGCTAATTTTGCAACCTATATTTTAGGCTTGTTTTCTTGCCTTTTATTTCTTTACATAATTTATTAATGTTTAGAAATTTCATATGAGAAAGTGGTATTTTGATCTTATTTTGCTAGCTTATTACTGACTTTCTTATATAAATTTTCGCTACATTGGGACGTCCTTATTTATGATGACTCTGTTATAGTACAGACTTATAAACTTGTTTACAATATTTAGTCATCTTCTTTAAATAATTATTATTAGCACTTAATATATTACTGTCACATATTGAAAATTCAAAACTCAAAATTCATAATTAATTAATAGAAATTGACGGATGGACCCCGTCAATCGCAATATCTAAATTTAATAAAATTTTTGTTGTTAATGATTGTCACGGCTAACTAGGTTTTTCTGCATGGAGACTTGCTTACCTCAAGAGTGGTGTTTTTAGAAAAATTTTTATGTTGATTCTTTTTATGCTGCAAAATAAATAACCGGGAATACAAGAATCCCCAAAAATAATCCGTTTTGTAATGACTGTATTTTTATTATTATTATTATTATAAATAATTTTGGTGTAAATAAACATGTACAAATATTATCAATTTCTTATTATCTAAATCCTCACAATTAAATCTAAAAAGCGCGGCGTCGTATTTTCGAATTTCCCGCACTAGTCGCACGAATGTAAGTTTTTGTAAAATTTACGCTTACCTCGGTATAAATCTTGATGTGTCCACCTTCTTGGTGTCGCGCATGTGCCGTGATCGTTGATTCTTTGTGTCAATCGTCTCTTACTTGCATTGATTTTTCGAGATCAATTCTCGCTTCGATAATTTTCAATCCTCGTGGTAAAATTTTCACTTTCTCAAAAATATTCGCAATCGGTAAGTAAAACTTATGGCTTTTACCTTATTTACGTTCACACTAATCTTTAATCACTATATTTTTCCAGAACTTCCCTTTTTGTGATACTTTTTCACAATTAATTAATTATTATTGGACCCGCCGAAAATTATCCGTGCGAGCCCTTTGCAAAAATATTGGAAGCCTCTTTTTGTTTGTTTTGTTGTCAAGGTGATCCAAATTTATTCCACTACTTGATTTTTTAACCATCAATTTTGTAGGTAAGTTGACACCATGTTTTTAGTGGCGCGAAATTCAAAATTGTCTTTTAATTTATTCTTTTTACTGTTTTAGGTAAATAGTTGATTTGAAGCACTTAGTTTATGGTTATCACTCGAAGTGTTCACCGATGGTTTCCCGGATGAACTATCACATTGTTTTTAATGAGTTTTGACGACGCACATGTAATGTTTAATTTTTATACGCAACGCTTTAACAATTATCTCTAATACATCTTAACTAATAAATTTCAATACAGTTTATAAATCTCTTACAGACTAAACAATTTTTATTATAATATTTCAACAATTTATATCATTACGGATTTTTATTGAACATTTAATTTTTATTTTGTGAACTCTTGCATTCTTTATTATAATTATTAGACGATTCTTTTTGTATTGACTTTGTGATAACGGTAAACCTCCTCTTTAAGTTAACAGTTTCCATGCATTATTAATTTTCTATTAAACCAAAATGAAATTTACGTATTGCCAGTGGCGTCTCCTCCAGATATCACCGTAATATTTATATTGCTATGATACGAGGGGTAAGATGATACTGATAAGAGCGATTAATTAAATACAATTTTATTATATGAAATTACGATCGAAGTAGTCGATTACGGTAAATAAAAGGTTAAATAAGTAACAATAAATTATATTGAAAAAAGAAAGTTAAAGCGAATCAATTCTCAAATAAAATGTTACCAATTAATTAATTTAAAATGACATGAAATGCGAACATCGTCACAGTACAAAATGGTTGTACTACACGACGGTTGACGTGTTCATTCCATCCTCTTCTTCTTTGTCTGATCCATCTTACCACATCCAGTACTTCACCTGCATCTCGAATTACTTCAACGAAAATTCCTTATTCTGTATTACTTCTCTCAGGCATCCCGATACGGCACCTGCTTTTACAATCTGGTTACGTACCTCCTTTATGAGGTCTCACAAATAGACAATATTATTGAAATATTATTAGTGTAAATATAACAATATTAAATAATTACAAACCTGCAGTTCAAATTGACGAACATTTCTTTTTGTATTTGCACTAAAGTTTAAAAATTCAATTTAAAAGTTTTAATTTTCTTTAGGCTTATATTTTAGTGGACTTTTAACATTAAATTTAAAATTTAAAAATATCTGTAAAATTTCAACAAGCCTTATTTATTTTTCAAAGCCTCTCATTGCTTACCAAAAGTTAGAGCAGAGCATCTTGGTTAAAAGATATTGAAGTAGTTTGAACAAGCAGATGGGTACAGCAATATTTAACGCAAAACACAGCAATATATCGCTGTATTTCATACCCCAAAATTTGTAATTTATACTGGAGGAAAAATATTTTAATTTGAATGAAGCGCTACTGATGGAAGTACGATAAGCACATTGCAGAACAATGCCATGTAAGTGAATGGACATAGGTCAGATAAATGGTGCCTATAATTTTGTAATTCTGAGAAGTAATTATAAAAAATTAATATATTATGAATAAATTGAATAGCTAAATAAAAAGTATTTAATTGAAAGTGGATGGGTTATGAAGGAGGGAAAATTATTTGGACGTGGAAATAAACTTCATTTTTGCCAAGTATCACAGCAATATGTCTATGGTTACTACTCCATATGAGATTTTAAATGCTTATTCAATTGCGATTTTTGTGCACATTTATAGGCGCAATTATCACAATTGAACGGTTTTTCGCCGGTATGAGTTCTTAAGTGTATCCGTAAGCTTGATTTCTGTGCAGAAGTATGCTCACAAATATCACAATTAAATGGTCTCTCGCATGTATGAGTTCTTAAATGTATTCGTAAGTTTGATTTCTGTACACAAGTATACTCATAAATATGACAACTAAATGGTTTTTTGCCGTTATGAGTTCTTAAATGTCTTTGTAAGTTTGATTTCTCTGCACAAGTATACTCACAAATATGACAACTAAATGGTTTTCGCCGGTATGAGTTCTTAAATGTTGTCGTAAGTTTGATTTCTCTGCACAAGTATACTCACAAATATTTCAACTAAATGGTTTTTCGTCGGTATGAGTTCTTAAATGTCTTTGTAAGTGTGATTTCTGTGCACAAGTATACTCACAAATATGACAACTAAATGGTTTTTCGGCGGTATGAGTTCTTAAATGTTGTCGTAAGTTTGATTTCTCTGCACAAGTATACTCACAAATATGACAACTAAATGGTTTTTTGCCGGTATGAGTTCTTAAATGTCTTTGTAAGGATGATTTTCGTGCACAAGTATACTCACAAATATGACAACTAAATGGTTTTTCGCCGGTATGAGTTCTTAAATGTCTTTGTAAGTTTGATTTCTCTGCACAATTATACTCACAAATATGACAACTAAATAGTTTTTCGCCGGTATGAGTTCTTAAATGTCTTTGTAAGTGTGATATCTGTGCACAAGTATACTCACAAATATCACAACTAAATGGTTTTTCGCCGGTATGAGTTCTTAAATGTTGTAAGTTTGATTTCTCTGCACAAGTATACTCACAAATATGACAACTAAATGGTTTTTCGCCGGTATGAGTTCTTAAATGTCTTTGTAAGTTTGATTTCTCTGCACAATTATACTCACAAATATGACAACTAAATAGTTTTTCGCCGGTATGAGTTCTTAAATGTCTTTGTAAGTGTGATATCTGTGCACAAGTATACTCACAAATATCACAACTAAATGGTCTGTCGCCTGTATGAGTTCTTAAATGGTTTTCAAACTGTGATTTGTGGGCACTTTTGAAGTTACAAATATTGCATATAAATGATTTCCTGTCCTTTTTTTATGAGCTCTTAAACGACGTATTAAAGTTTGTTTAAGAGCAAGTTTATAACCACAAATTGCACACTCGAAAAAATTTGAACTGTTCAGAGTTGATTGTGTAGCGTCGGTATCTTCTTTAATATCAATGGAATGATGCAAATCTTCTAAATTAAATTTCACATCTTCCACCTCTTCTCTTTTAATTTCGTAATTGCTAATTGAATTATAGGGAGTGTCCAAAAATTTACCTACGTTCTCTACAATTTGTGATTCTTCCGAAGGTAGCACTTGAGCTGCAAGTAAATCGGTAACTGGTTCCATTTGGAGGATGGAGCACCATAAATGTACAGGTACAAAACCACTTTTCTTAATTGAAGGCGTTGATTACATATGTTATCGATTTAGAAAACCACTGCTACAGTTGACAAATCACTGCTACACAAAATTATAAAATGGCTATCGTGAAAATGGCGACTTTGATGGAGTCAGAGGCGATTGATTATGACCGCGTTCGGTTTGGAGCTATTGGCGCTATATGGCGCCAACAAACACTTTTTGCCCGTTCGGTTTGGGACTTTTACTCGCCATGAAACGCTATAGCTCCGCCCATTTTAGAAGCTATCAACGCTTTCTTGAAATAGGTCGGGCAGCAATAGCGCGGCGCTGCGGTGGTAAAATTTAAAATTAATTTTTGAATTTAAATTTTTGTTTATTTTTTTATAAAATTATTTGTTTTTACGCACCAGTCGTTTTTCGATCACAACTTTTGTATTAAACACTAATAAAGTTCAAAATACAAATCAAAGTTCGCACAATCTCGAATCAAACACGCTCAACACGCTATAACAAATAAGTTAGGTTAAAATACAACCTCAAGTTTAAATTTTAAACACCATAGCGCTAACCCCCGTTTGGTTTGGAACGCCTTCAAAGCTCGGATTTTCCAAACCGAACGCAAATTTTGCACGCTTTTAGCGTCAAGGCGTGAAGGCGAAAATAGTTCCAAACCGAACGCGGTCTATGTGTAAGGTAAAATCATGGAAAAATCCGTCTTTCAGCGCCATCTATCCGCTTGGGTGCACATATTGTTGGTACCCGCTTGGAGGCTTCTTATTTGTAATTATATTTTTTTGAAGTTGCGAATTCATAATCATTATCTATATATATAAAAATGAATTGCCAAATATGTATGCATCATCATCACGTGAGAACGGCTCGACGAATTTGGCTGATTTTTTGGTGAGTTGTTGCATATATCTTCGACAAGGTTTGTGTGAAAAAAAAATTGGAAAAGTTGCCCGGGAAGTTGAAAAATTCGGGAAAAAACTGAAAGTGCGTTTAATGTCGTCAACAGGTGGCGCCGCCATATTAAAAATGAATTGCCAATCTATATATATAAAAATGAATTGCGAAATATGTATGCATCATCATCACGTGAGAACGGCTCGACGAATTTGGCTGATTTTTTGGTGAGTTGTTGCCTATATCTTCGACAAGGTTTGTGTGAAAAAAAATTTGAAAAGTTGCCCGGGAATTTGAAAAATTCGGGAAAAAACTGAAAGTGCGTTTAATGTCGTCAATAGGTGGCGCCGCCATATTAAAAATGAATTGCCAATCTATATATATAAAAATGAATTGCGAAATATGTATGCATCATCATCACGTGAGAACGGCTCGACGAATTTGGCTGATTTTTTGGTGAGTTGTTGCCTATATCTTCGACAAGGTTTGTGTGAAAAAAAATTTGAAAAGTTGCCCGGGAATTTGAAAAATTCGGGAAAAAACTGAAAGTGCGTTTAATGTCGTCAATAGGTGGCGCCGCCATATTAAAAATGAATTGCCAAATATGTATGCATCATCATCACGTGAGAACGGCACGACGAATTTGGTTGATTTTTTGTTGAGTTGTTGCCGACAAAGTACCTGTACCCTCTATCTATATTGCCATGATTCAAATTTGTCATTTAAATTTTTATTTTTGTCTACCGTAGTATCGGTAGCTACACAAAACAAATTGATTGTTCGGATGGAACACAATTTCGAATTTCTGGTGCATCTCTGTTAATCTCTGATTAGCCTCATTTATTTATCACTCCAGATCTTTGGTATCTATTAATCAAGTCTCGTGAACAGTAAAAGACCCAAAAACTGTATTAAGGGGTCATTGACCTACAACAAAGATTATGATTAAAAACCTCGTTAATTTTATATTTCAGTAAGAAGGTGATTCGAACTTACTTGTATAATGATGTTTCCTCATGTTATTTTGTATTTTTCAATGATTTGTTCGCCAATAGTTGTTTATTGTACATAAGGATCAGTTTCGCTAAAAATGAATTTATGTGTGTAACCTTTACATTGAAAATTTAAAATTTTGTGCGTTTTGATTAAATTACAAGTGCCATCACAACACATAAATAAAAGGAAGATTTACCTGCTATGTTTCGAATCCAGAAAACCAGTATTTCTGCAAATAAATTTGAATTTTTTGTATTGGAACGACGTCATTTCCTGTAGATTGCCAAAAGGCTATAAAAGGAAGTGAAATTTACCATACGCAGCTCAGTTAATTTTGGTACTCGCTGAAGTAAACATCGACAGATTGGAATTGTTTTGGTTATTTTGAAATTCATGGTTGGTAACATTGACAAAGATTTGGATGTTGGTGCAATTTTTTGGATACTTTGACGTTTTATGAAGATTTGTTGGTTAAAAATTTTCCAATTAATATTTTTGATACTGGATTCAAGTTTTTCGTTCGAGAATCGTTGGTGGAGATTGATTTTTATTGTCTACATCAAGAACAGCTAGGTTATGTCAAAGCACTTTTTGGTATTTGATGTTCAAAATTTGATGGTAACTGGAAAAATAAATTCGATTGATGCTGTTGATTTACAAATTTGCCAATTGGAAATAATATTGTACATACCTGGATTTGTAGCAGATGTAACTGGAACCGTCCGTACAGGAATCACGGTGAAATATACTTCTGAAGTTTCGATACATGTGTCATCTTTTACAACGAGGATAAACCACATAAAATTCAGTGACAAACACCTAGGTGAGCGTATTTGTACAATTATCACTAAAATTGCGTTACATTTTTATAAAAACATTTTTGATTTATTTGGCGAACAATATTTTTATTTGTTTAAAACTGTGTATTTGTTGCATTTTTCAATAGGTTCGAATTTACCTAATTTTAAGAATCATAATCTTTGTTTATTTGGTAATGTTAATAAAACCAATTATACTGTTTACGACGATTTGATTTATTTCTTAAATTTTAACAAAAGGGGTGGCATTGGTAGAGAGGTATCTGAAATTCATAGTCAACGAAGCAGGTGTCAAAAGAACGCTCTCGAGCTAGCTGTGGTCATCATATTATCTTTACAAGGGCTGTTTTCTGCAAGTTATCAGAAATTTGTGAGAATAACACAGCATCCTTATTTGTCGCAAAACAACGTGGGGCCTTATCTTAATTGGTGCAAACAACGTGAAGCTCAAAAGGGATTATTTTGGGGTAAATTTGAATTTATCATAAATTTGCAAAACTTGCATGAAGGTAAAAGTGGTTATCATTGTAAAAATTTGTGGATAAATATTATCTGTTATCATTTTACTTCGTGCAGGCTTGAATTTGATTTAAAAGTTGAAATATTTAAAATTTTAAAGGTCAAGGGATTTTATTCAATTTATAAAATTAAAATATTTGCATATCAAATTTACATAAGGCAATTAAAAATAGTAGAACCGACTCTTGAGATTAAGAAAAATTTATTGAAAATAGTTAAAAATCAATTTAATAAAATGAGTAATAAGGAGGTAGGAGAACGAATCTTTGGAGATGACGTGCAGGATGAGTTAGCAACTCCACCTTTCTCGAGCACGCATAGGGGAAGTATATTGGAAGGTGATTTAACTAATTTTGGGGAATTTCTTAAAAAAATGCAAAACATGATGAGTACAAGCATGTACGAAATGAAACAAGAAATTAAACAAGTTAATGAAAATATCATAAAAAAGAACGATGATACGGCAAAACAATTCAATAACGAGATGGAGAATTTGCATAAAGCTCTTAAAGGTTTGACAAGTACAGCGGTTACGGAAGACATAGTTAATGCAAGTATAAACGATGCGAATAAAAAAATAAGAGAAGAAATAACAGAAATAATATTGAAACAAAGTGTAAATAGTCATGAATCAATTATAGATGAATCTATTCTTATAGACAAGATTAAGGAAATAGGGGATATAGAATTCGCTAAAAAAGAGGATATTAAAACGGTTAAAACTGACATAACAAAAAATTTAAATTCAATAGAGTCAATGAGACAACAAAAAGAAATCGTTATTAAAAATAATTTAGATAGACAAGAAAAAGAAATTAATTTAACAAAAATCGAATGTGGTAAAAAACATGAAGAAATTATGAATGATTTAAAAACAATTAGAAACGAATATTCAATTAATGAAAGTTGTAAATCTGGGCATGATATGTCATCATTAATACAGGAAATGAATTGGAACTTGCAAAATGATAACAAAATGAAATTTAGCGAAGATGATAACATAAACCCGAAACAGTTTATCAAAAATTTAAAACAAATGACGAGCAAAATTAATGATAGTTCAAAATTAAAAGGAATCATACAAGGATGTATGAAAGGTAAAGCACAACAATGGTACGGGATGATGTACGATAAATTTGAGAATTTTAGTCAATTTTCCGAATTATTTTTGAAAAGATATTGGAGCGAATTAGAACAACAAAGAGTCCGTGATCATTTAGTAAGTGGTCGATACCGAGGTATGATCGATCAGAACCGTAAAAACTACGCCGAAAAGGTAATTAACACGGTACAACAATTAGATCCACCTTATCTAGAATCTGATATCATCCGGTACTTAAGTAGACATTTTGAGGATGAGATAATAAACAGAGTGGTAATTGAAAATATAACGACAATAAGTACTTTTATTGATCTTTTAAAACGTTTCGATAATTTAATAAACACTGGGCAAACAAGAAATTTTCCAAATCACTACAATGATGGTAGGATGCATTATTATCCTAATCAAAATATTTCTGCTTACGGCTTTGACCAGAATAGAAATTTAGATCATAGACAAAATATTTTTCGCTCGAACAATTTAAATAATTATGGACCAAACAGAAATTTTAATAATAACGTAAATCATTTTCGCTCGAACAATTTAAATAATAATTATGAACACAACAGATATTTTAATAATTATAATAATAATAATTATCGCTCAAATAATTATGAAGGAAGAAATTTTAACGCAAGAAATCAGGAGAACAATTATCGATTCGATCATGATGATCGAAGAAATAGATTTAATGATAATCAAAATTTTAGGCAAGATAGAAACTTCAGACAAGAAAATCGAAATGTTCATTTTAATCGAAATAATCATGTTATACAAAATCAAATGCCAAACTATCGTTATGATGAAAACAGAAGGAGAGATGGTAATACATCTCCTAATCGAAATCAATTTCAAAACAACAATGTAGAAATAAATCAAATAAGTAGTGTATCCGATCCAGAAGTTGCAGCACAAAATGGGGCTACAGCTTCAAATTTTTAATAGACGACAAGCCAAGCATATTAATAAACTCATATTATCAACATCCACGTGAGTTTATTAACGAAAAAAATATAGACCATACGCAATTAGACAATCTCGAAACGTTACCCTTTGTAAATATAAAATTGAATCAAATTAAATTAACAGCTCTCGTTGATACGGGTGCAGAATTATCATTAGTAAATGAATCTATAATTGAAAATAACAAAAAGGAATTTGAAGGAGAAATAATGAAAATAAAAGCACTAAATTTAATAACAGCAAATGATAAAAGGTTTTCAAGCGTAAATAAAAGTGTAATCGCAAAAATAAAAATAGGTAAAAAAGAAATAGTTGATAATATTTTAATGATCAGTGGATTGAAGTTGGAATTTTTATTGGGGATGGATTTAATTGAAAGATTCGGATTGAAAATAGATGTGCCAAAAAGGCTGATTAATATGCAACAAGAAGAAATAAAATGGGTTGAAGGAGTGAAGAAAAGAGAACAACATGGGGAATTTTTATATGAAGGGGAAGGGATTATTATAAATGGGGTTAAAATGGAAAAAATTGGAGAAAATACGAATTGGAATCAATATGATTATGGGATTGAAAATAATTTAAAGGAGATAAATAGAAAAGGGGTTATGATTAATTATAATAATGGGGTAGAAAAAGAATGGGGGGGTAAAATAATCAATTGTGAAGATAAATATTTGAATGTTGTTAAAGACTTGTTGTATAGAAATCAATCGTTAATAAATCAGGAATCAAGATTTGCAAAGAACTATGAACACGAACTGCAAGTTGAAAATGAAAGCTCCTTTAGATGTAAGACTTACCCTATTCCACAAGCGTACAAGGCCCAAGTCTGGCAAGAGCTAAATAAAATGGTAATTGATGGTATAATCGAGAAAGCAAGTACGGCTTATTTAAATCCACTGGTCGTTGTGAAGAAAAAAGATGGAAGTATTCGACTATGTCTGGATGCCAGAAATCTGAATGCGATTACAAAAAAACAATATGAGTCCCCCCAAAACATTGATAGCTTGTTAGCAAGGGTGGGAAATAAAACTATTTTTACAAAACTAGACCTTAAAAATTCCTTTTGGTTAATTAAACTTAAAAAAGATTCAAGAAAATATACAGGGTTCAGCGTAGATGGTCACACTTTTGTGTTTAAAGCAACACCGTTTGGTTTGTCGTCAAGTAGTTGTGCGTTGATAAAAGCACTGCAAAGTATTTTAAAAAAATATGAGGATTTTTGTTTATATTACATTGATGATATTCTAATTTATAGTAATGATGAAATGCAACATAAAGAACATGTCGAAATTATATTAAATACACTAGAAGAAGAAGGCTTAAAATTAAATTTAGAAAAATGTGAATTTTTCAAGGATAAGGTTAATTATTTGGGATATCAAATTACTGTAAATGATGTTAAAATTGATGATAAAAGATTGCAAGAGATAAAAAATTATCCAAGACCCACAAATCTGAGAACGCTTAGAGGGTTTATTGGCGTAATGAATTATTATAAAAAATTTATTCCTGATTATTCAAATGTAATTTTACCACTTTTGACGTTACTTAGAAAACATATTAAATGGAAATGGGATGAAGAAAAAGAACAAGCTTTCAAAAATTTGAAAGAAATTATATTTAAAAATATGAGTCTTATACATCCAGATTTTTCGAAAGGTTTTATATTGCGAACGGATGCATCGAATTTTGCTATTTCGGCTGTCTTAATACAGTATCGGGAAAATTTAGAAATACCAGTTTGTTTTGTATCAAGAACTCTACGTAGAAATGAACTAAACTACACCGTTACTGAAAAAGAAATGTTAGCAATCGTATTTGCCCTTACTAAATTACGATTCTATCTTATAGGTAACCAATTTGAAATTGAAACAGATCATTCGGCGTTAACATTCCTAATGAAAACCAAGTTTACAAATAACCGTGTCTATCGCTGGTCACTATTAATTCAAGAGTATGATTTTAAAATAAAACATGTCAAAGGCAAGGATAATATAATTGCTGATGCGTTCAGTCGTAAGGACTACCAAAAAACTGATAAAACAAATGACATATTAATAGCACTTAATGAATTTTATGCTGACGATAATCCGTTTACTAGTGAATGTATTCGTATTACACAACAAAAGGAAATATTTAATGATCTGAGAAGAAATTTACAAATAACTCCAAATTATAAGAATTTTAGTATGAAAGGAAATTATATAATTAAAAATTTAAATGAAACGGAACTGTATTTGATAGATGAAGAATTAACGGAGAATATTTGTCTTGAACTTCATTTAAGATACGGGCACATGGGTGTGAGAAAAACGTGGATAATGTTCAGAGAAACATATTTCGCTAAGAAAGACATAAAAATTATTAAAAGGGTTATTAATCAGTGTAATCTATGTCTTATGGGAAAATATAAGAATTACCATAACAAAAATGTAATAAAAAGCATTGAAGTGAATTATCCGGGTCAGTTAATAGCGATAGATTACATAGGAAATTTAATTGCGAGTGGCCCAAATCAAAAAAATATTTTGGTTATTGTGGATGTTTTTAGTAAGTTCGTCAAATTATATCCTACCGAGTTTTGCAATACAGATACTACCATCGAATTATTAGAAGATTATATTAGAAATGTTATTAAACCCAAAACAATATTGGCAGATAATGCTACGTACTTTAATAACTTAAAATTTAAACAGCATTGGGAAGATCAGAATATACGAGTAACCTTCTGTTCTATACGGCATCCGCAAGGAAATCCCAGTGAACGTTACATACAAGAGGTGACGAAATTTTTAAGACTTTTAGTATACAAAAATCAAACTGCATGGTTTGATGTGCTCGAAAAGGTGGAGAATTATATTAATGAGACTCCAAACACAATTACGGAACAATCTCCTATATTTATTATGAAAGGTATTCTACCACAAAGACCTTGGATAATTGATCCTGTCAATGTAAATTTTGAAAAAAGTATGGAGAAGGTACGAAAAAAATTAAAGAAAGCTAGGGAAAATTATGTGAATAAAATGAATAAAAAAATAACAAAAAAATGCACGTTTGAAATAAATGACATGGTAATAATTAAAAGTCTTAGAGTAGGAAAGCGCTCGGCGAATCAATGTGCAAAATTACAGCTTCCTTTTGAAGGTCCCTATTTAGTAAATAAGAAAGTAGGTGATTGTACATATGAGTTAAAGAATCCAATTTCGGGTCGCATTAGAGGAACTTTTCATTTGGATGTCATGTACTCATATGATAAATTAGATTGTGTAAATGAGGAAGAAAATTAATAAAATAGGTTTTGATTTTAAAAAAGAAATTTGAGGTACATTGTAGTTGATTTAGCAACGATAGGGAGAACAAATTTTATTTAAGTAAATTATTATGGGAAAATAGGATTTATTAATTGGATTAATGAATAGGGAAAGATTTAATTAAATATCAATGGTATGCCAATACAGGGTATTCTAATAGTAAATTAAATAAATTTTATAATTTTTATTATTTTGAAATTACATTATTGCTGAAGTTTGGTTTAATGAGACCTAAAGTAAATTCTGTTATGCAAAGGTTTTCGAATTTATGATAAAGTTTTATAATTTGAGTTTTCAATTGATAATAAGTTAAGTTTTGTTTTGGTCATTATTTTAAATGCCTAATATAGTAGTTTTTTTATTTTATTAATTTGTTAATATTGAATTGTTGAGCGAAAGTTAAGAGCTGGTTTGAGTTTGGAATTAGTTAAGATCATGGCGGTTGTTATGATTTTATAAACCATTTCTTTATAAATAAATGGTTGATAAAACCGAAGGAGTGATGCCATGATTCAAATTTGTCATTTAAATTTTTATTTTTGTCTACCGTAGTATCGGTAGCTACACAAAACAAATTGATTGTTCGGATGGAACACAATTTCGAATTTCTGGTGCATCTCTGTTAATCTCTGATTAGCCTCATTTATTTATCACTCCAGATCTTTGGTATCTATTAATCAAGTCTCGTGAACAGTAAAAGACCCAAAAACTGTATTAAGGGGTCATTGACCTACAACAAAGATTATGATTAAAAACCTCGTTAATTTTATATTTCAGTAAGAAGGTGATTCGAACTTACTTGTATAATGATGTTTCCTCATGTTATTTTGTATTTTTCAATGATATGTTCGCCAATAGTTGTTTATTGTACATAAGGATCAGTTTCGCTAAAAATGAATTTATGTGTGTAACCTTTACATTGAAAATTTAAAATTTTGTGCGTTTTGATTAAATTACAAGTGCCATCACAACACATAAATAAAAGGAAGATTTACCTGCTATGTTTCGAATCCAGAAAACCAGTATTTCTGCAAATAAATTTGAATTTTTTGTATTGGAACGACGTCATTTCCTGTAGATTGCCAAAAGGCTATAAAAGGAAGTGAAATTTACCATACGCAGCTCAGTTAATTTTGGTACTCGCTGAAGTAAACATCGACAGATTGGAATTGTTTTGGTTATTTTGAAATTCATGGTTGGTAACATTGACAAAGATTTGGATGTTGGTGCAATTTTTTGGATACTTTGACGTTTTATGAAGATTTGTTGGTTAAAAATTTTCCAATTAATATTTTTGATACTGGATTCAAGTTTTTCGTTCGAGAATCGTTGGTGGAGATTGATTTTTATTGTCTACATCAAGAACAGCTAGGTTATGTCAAAGCACTTTTTGGTATTTGATGTTCAAAATTTGATGGTAACTGGAAAAATAAATTCGATTGATGCTGTTGATTTACAAATTTGCCAATTGGAAATAATATTGTACATACCTGGATTTGTAGCAGATGTAACTGGAACCGTCCGTACAGGAATCACGGTGAAATATACTTCTGAAGTTTCGATACATGTGTCATCTTTTACAACGAGGATAAACCACATAAAATTCAGTGACAAACACCTAGGTGAGCGTATTTGTACAATTATCACTAAAATTGCGTTACATTTTTATAAAAACATTTTTGATTTATTTGGCGAACAATATTTTTATTTGTTTAAAACTGTGTATTTGTTGCATTTTTCAATAGGTTCGAATTTACCTAATTTTAAGAATCATAATCTTTGTTTATTTGGTAATGTTAATAAAACCAATTATACTGTTTACGACGATTTGATTTATTTCTTAAATTTTAACAAAAGGGGTGGCATTGGTAGAGAGGTATCTGAAATTCATAGTCAACGAAGCAGGTGTCAAAAGAACGCTCTCGAGCTAGCTGTGGTCATCATATTATCTTTACAAGGGCTGTTTTCTGCAAGTTATCAGAAATTTGTGAGAATAACACAGCAATATATATAAAAATGAATTGCCAAATATATACTATGCATCATCATTTTTGTATTTTGTGTCAACTCTGTATTAGGAAGATCATCTGTAAAGATAACGATATTGTTGCGATTGGTAATGCCGATGATCCTAAGTTTAGTATATAAGCGGAAGAGTATACGAAGAGTTGAAGAGAAGTAGTAAAAGTAGTAGTAGTAGTCAACAGGTGGCGCCGCCTTAACCTGTAATTAATTAAGTTTCCATCAGTAGAGTATATAGAAAACCCGATCCGGAAATATTGGCAATTTAAGGTTTATTTCTTTGGAAAAAATGCCAGCCCAAAAACCTAATTTTTGGGCCCATTTATGAATAGGAAATTTTTCAAAGCCGGGTGGGATCTGCCGTGCTATCCCCTTTATAATGCTTGCACACTCCGCATTCGCTAGATGGTGCTCTTAATGTATCATATAACCCTATATGAACTGAAATTTATTTTGGAGTTGACGTTGGTTGACATGAAATTCCGACTTAATTTTTTTCTAATTGTTTTTCAAACCATCGTTTGAATTAGATCCAGAGGTACCCTTGCAAGCAACTTCAGTAAATACATCCGAAACTGTCAGGATTCGATATTACTACTTTTAATGTAAATTTTTTGTTGTTTTCATAATTTGTTTAATAATTTCGAATAATTTATATTTGGATAAACAATTCTTTGAGTGGCATAAAAATTAATTTCGGGCAGGACAACGTCTGCCGGGTCAGCTAGTAAGTTTTATAAATCCTTCGGATAATATACCCACAAAGTAATAATGATTAACAAATGGATATACATTACTATAAGAATTCATAAAACATTCATGATTACGAAATAGCAATAATTTACATGAACTCAAAGAAAACCTTTTAAATTGAATAGTCCGGTCAATTTAGACATCCGAGGTTGCAATAATTCGCACCCAGCTGAAAATTGGTAGGATTGTTCAAAACACCATCATTAATGAAATCTAAAAAGTCCTCATCGATCCGACACCTGGAAAAAAATTTATTCGGGGTCAAAGGTCACTAAAACGGGTTTTTCGCGATTTTCAGCAAAACGGTAAGTTTTATCATAAAATTATCCCATTCAAAAATTGTAGATCAGATAATTATCTACAAAAAATGTCTAAATACTTTTTTTCGTAAGAGCCACCGTTTTTGAGATATAACGATTCGAAAAGTTGAAAGAGTTGTAATCGTCATAATATGGGGTCCGTTACTTTGCCCCCCCCCCGGTTAATATTTTTACACCAAAAGCAAGCACTGGGATCCTTAGAGCTAGCACCCAAATATGAAAGCTAGCACCATTACAGTTTTTTCACAAATCGACTTTGAAACCGGGGGGGCCAAAGTAACGTGTTACGTCTACCGATAATCAATCATAAGAATATTATAAAATATTACTCCACCCTGTATATTTTTTCATTTAGCTAACAGGATATTACTAAGAATTAATTAATGTCACAAAGTAAATGCGATAAAATAATGAAAGGAAAATGATTATCTTCGTTACACTGTACTTACAAAGTAAGTCGCTACTTTGGATTACGCTTGGTAATAAAATTTGATTATTATGCATTAGTTTTAACATAATCGTCTGCTTACTGGTAAAACCAAGTAACTGCAAAATTTTCGAAACTGAGTTAAATATATCGGCATGTTAAGTTTTTTGCGCTCTTTCTAATGGTAAAACTCCCCCCGTTCGAAAGTTATGCCGTATGAAAAAATCCGCGCTCCGCGCCTCGCAAAGGGGTTCCGCCCCCTTGATCCCCGCAAGGGGGCAAGGGGGCTTACACGTTAATTTAAAGTATTATGACATTGCTAAAACTATAATCCTTCTTAGAAATAAATTACAACACAATACATATTAATACTGCTTAGTTATTAAACGTCAAACTTTCAAACGCTATTATCTCAAAACTATGGTTATGTCAGTTACCTGGTTTTACCAGTAAGCAGACGATATGACCTAAGCGTGACATCGCTTTATAAAAATGCAAAGAATAATGGCATCTTACTTACATTCAGTACTTCTCCTTATAGTTTACAAAACTTTCATTCCGTTTAAAATTCTCTGATTGGTTAATTTACGATGTACCTACATTAGATTATCACGTGGAATGCACTCGGATAGCGGGGAGACGGAAATAAAATTACCTCGTTAAGTCAGTGTTGAAAAACTGAAAGAAATGCAGCACGCACTCAAATAATAAAGTTTTGTAATTGATCAATTAAGTCTTTAATATCCAAGCATCTAATAAAAATAAAATTGATATCGCAATTAAGTCTAACGAAAAGTGTAGAATTATAATAATAAAACATGTGTATTAAAAGTGAATACAAAAGAAATCGAATTGTACTTATCTTCAATCATCGAAGTTACAAAAATAAATTTCTACTATTTAATTAATTAAACAAGTTAAATACGAATACAATTGTGTGAAACAATAAATATTTTCGCCATAATTTAAATTAAAATACTAAAATTATTCCATTATTAACGCAAGTGCGCGCAATATTTTACAATCGTAAAAAGTGACAACTCAAGTCTTACTAGTAGACTATAAAGTAATGAACAATTAACGGAATAATCAATTCTCAAAAATACGTGGTCCTCAATTCTGTGTTTTTAACAATAAACATTAAAACAATAAACAGTTATCGGGATTAAGAAACAATCGAGAACAAATAATATCCAATTTCCATGCTGATCATAGAAAAAATCAAGAGTTGCAAGCGTCCGATCAAAATTTCATCCCTACGTCACCCGCAAATATCCACATTTGGTCAACACGAATGTGATAACATTGGCCAAAACATAATCTTTAACACATATGTGCACGATCCACGCACAAAAGGTATCGTGAAACCATATTATAATTTTTCTCTGTATGTATTTGTGTAAATTGTATTCTAATTTTAATGGTATGAGTCTGGTGAATGAATGATAATTTTAAGAATTTACAGTATTTTAACAAATAAAATACTAATGTACAAATCCGAATTAAATAAATGGATAAAAAGGATGACGAATAGCGAGGAACACCGGCTTCAAGTGTTTGAGAGGAAGATCATGAGAAAGATCCTCGGCATAAAAAAGATAAACGACGAACAGTATAGAATAAGAACCAATAATGAAATAGAAGTAAAGCTGGAGCACTGTAATATTGTACGACACGTCAAAGCTGAGAGGTTGGGATGGCTGGGTCACGTGCTCAGAGCGCAAGAGAGCAGAACCATAAGAAGTATAATGAAGTGGCGACCAGATGCTGAAAGACCGAGAGGGAGGCCGAGAACGAGGTGGCTAGACGAGGTGGAGAATGACCTGAGAACTATGAAGATCAGCGACTGGAGAGAGAAGGCGCTTAACAGACCGCTTTGGAGAAAGATAGTGGAGGAGGTGAAGAAACATGTGGAGCTGTAAATATGGGAAATTTACAACACGCAAAGAAAATAGCAGAAGATAAGGATTAATCCACCTTAAAAAATGGATTTGAAATTGAAAGCGTCCAGCGACGCGGCGATATTTCTCGAGAAATGGAGTGCCGTAGATTGATTGATAAAAAGGATTTATGTTTTTCTTTCTTTTACATTGGTACAAAATAAGTTTCGTAGTAACTCACCCCTGAGCAAGAAGTCAGTAAGTATTCTAGTCAGCGACCTTCTGAATCGCCAATGGATCAACTAAAGCACAACAAACGCTAGCCCCCCCCCCCCGGTTAATATTTTTACCCAAAAACCTAGCACTGGGATCCTTAGAGCTAGCACCAGCTAGCACCCAAATATGAAAGCTAGCACCATTACAGTATTTTCACAAATCGATTTTGAAACCGGGGGGGGGGGCAAAGTAACGCTAGCCCCCCCGGTTAATATTTTTACCCATAAACCTAGCACTGGGATACTTAGAGCTAGCACCCAAATATGAAAGATGGCACCATTATAGTTTTTCCACAAATTCATTTTATTTATTTGCACCGTAAATGACGATTACAACTCTTTCAACTTTTCGAATCGTTATATCTCAAAAACGGTGGCTCTTAGGAAAAAAAGTATTTAGACATTTTTTATAGATAATTATCTGATCTACAATTTTGAATTGGATAATTTTATGATAAAACTTACCGTTTTGCTGAAAATCGCGGAAAAACCCGTTTTAGTGACCTTTGACCCCGAATAAATTTTTTTCCAGGTGTCGGATCGATGAGGACTTTTTAGATTTCATTAATGATGGTGTTTTGAACAATCCTACCAATTTTCAGCTGGGTGCGAATTATTGCAACCTCACTCCTAATTTTTGGTCTAATTTGACCGGACTAGAATAACATTTTATTAAATTTAAAAAACTATATTACATTTATTGACAATATTAAATCACTCCTTATCGTTCCACTTCTTCTTTTTAACATCATCTTTAAGAACATCAAGTACATTTTATAAAAAATATCAAATACAGCTCCACCAAGCTTAGAAAGGACGCGGCAAATATGCCAACTAATTTGATAAAAATTTGAATGAACCAATGAACATTGAGTTATTTCTCAAGTACATTCTGTTGTAAAAGTTACAAATTTGCGAGTGGGGTGGGGCGCCGAAAACGAACAATCTGCTGGGATCAAATTTTCGAACTTTTGTCCCGTTTCCGTTTGAGGAGGGGTCAAAAATTTAATGATTTTTTTTTCGGCTGGCTAGCTTATTTTCAGATTAAAGTTTCGATTTTTTGGTCGCATCGTGATGGCCTCGAATTTAGATTCGCATTTCTACAAAAAAATACGTAGGTCATAGATCGATTTCGACCGCTAAGCGAGCCGACGATTTTAATTACATTTTTTGTGCCGTTTTTTATTTTTTTCCAAGTCCCCAAGGTCAAAAGACCTTATCGCGGAATCGTGTGCAGATTTGTTGGGCGACCCCGAATAGGTCAATGGATGTTTTCGTGCGACAGCGCGGTGACGCTTACGCGTTACGATTACACGGATACCCCAGAACTGGGTGAACTTGAAATGTGCGATATCTTATTGCCCTTGCGCAGTTATTAAATGCACTTTCATTTTGACCTTGAAATGTTTTTCGAGGGCACAGTTACGGCCTTTAAAGCGAATTTTAGAAATTTTACAAAATATCCCAAATTAAAGTTCTCGATAGACACCATCGTTGGCTTTAAATTGTTCCCAAGACACGTGACCTTGAAAATTATTTTTAAGACTGAAATTTGTCGCCAAATCGAATTTTTAATTTGTACCGCGGATATGCAATGGGATGTCGGATCCGCAATATTCAAAAGTAAATCGTAGGCCAAAGGCCGACCCATAACAGGAATAACTAGTGGGAGGCCGAAGGCCGACCCGTATTATTAAAAGCAATCTGGAGGCCGACTCGGGTTCGCTTCGCCATTGAGATGCCAAACCCAGATGTAATATTCTTTTGAATATTTACGGGTTTCGTACACTCGCCCTTAAATTTAATTAAATTCAATTACGTACCTATTAACGCCCTCTAGTGCGATTGCTTCACAATGGCATTAGGTCGATAATTATTATATTATGTTATAATTATTAGGGGTGCGCATATAATCGATTAATCGATCACCGTAATTCGAATAATCGATTATAGAAATAATCGATTGTGAAAATTATCTATTGTGGAAATAATCGATTATTTTAAATAATCGATTTTGAAAATAATCGATTGTGGAAAATAATCCATTATTGAATACTTTATTTTTTATTGGTAACAGGTTTATTCTATATAAGCATAATATCTTGTTTTAATAAATACAACTTTTTAAACTTAAACGTAATCCCAACCCCAACAGCAATTAGAACGACCGAATTAATCGATTATTCGAATTACGGTGATCGATTATATGCGCATGCGCACCCTACTCATAATCGATTATTTCAATAATCGATTAATCGAAAAAATCGATTATTTTTTATAATCGACAATCGATTATGAAATTTAATAATCGCGCACCCCTAGTTATAATCTACTCTATATATATAAAAAGATAAGTGGTATTTAATATCGAATTTAATTACTTTTTTAAATAATTCCGAAACAATAGCTACATTTTTTTGGTTTTTGACAATTTTATACATGTGTGTTTTCTTAACTATTATTAGATTTATCATTTATCGACAGCAGTCCTGTTGACTTTTATGAGGAACGAAGGCATGCCATCGGATCTGATCAAACGAAGTAACGTAAACATCTTGAAAGAAAGAGTAAGTAGATTTAAGGGCAAGGGTGACTTTTATCCAACATCGAATTTCAATTTTTTTCGCGATTTTCGGATAGTTTAATGTATTTAAAAGTCAATGATAACATTCCTATAGCAGGATAAACCAATATTTGATAGAGAAAATCGACTTTGAAAATCGTAAAATTTCACGATTCACTGACGCGCGGGGCGGGATTTAGGTGGAATCTCACTCATTTTGTTGACGGTCCGTGCACTGTGAACTACTCTTATACGAGCCGGTGTGCACACTGGATTCCTTTAAAGTCACCCAAGTAGACAAATTTAAGGTGGTTGCATCACAACATCTTAAAAATTTTTTCACATTTCAGATTTTACAACGTAAATTAATTTTAAAAAATTTTATTTTTACAATTTGAATTATTATTAAAATGTCGACTGAAACAGACACACCCCAAACCAACACTCAATACCTCCTAAACTTAATTGACGACCTAAAAGCCACGAACAACGACCTACTGAACAATAAGACTGACAAAGACGCTCGCTATGACTCCCTCCTCGCCATAATGACCCAACAGGCAGCCACAATTGAAGGTCTTCGCATAGAAATCAGAGACCTAAACGCCCGTCTAGCCGCGAAAGACGCCAAACCCCCGACGGTCGCTCAACCACCCCCGGTCCCACAACCACGTCCGATTGCCCCTTCAGGGAAAAGCAAAGATAAAACCCCCCTCCCCAGCTCTCAAACTAAACCCGCCAATAAGGCAGCCCCTGTCACAAAAAAGACGACCAAACCAGTCACGGTCCCAAAAAAGATTGCTCCACCGCGCCCGCTAATGGAATCCGCTATTCCCAAGCCGCGTTGTTCGCCTCCTGCAGCTACACCTGCACGCACCCCCTCCTATGTCCACCCTCCTTCAGAGGCAATGGACGTTCAAGCCTCCACCTCCACCGGCGGTGACACCTTCGTCACCCCGAACGATCGTCACCTCAAGCGCGCCCGCTCAAACTTGAGCACCGACAGTGACACTTCCGGGCCCGCCACGAAGAACAGGTTCGCCTGTCTCGAGGTAGAGGACACCCCCCCCGTCTCCCAAGCCGATCACACTGATGAAGACGGCATGGACACCACAAACCCCCAACCCGACATTGACGCCTCCCAATCGAACTCCCAGGGTGCATCACACCCAAATTACACCTCCGCCAGCCGAATCCCCCCCATTGTCCTCCGGACAAAGGACAACTGGCCGGCCATAAATAAATTAATCCGCGACCGCAAAATCGCAACAACCAAAATTCGTACCCTGGTGGATGGCATCTCCATCCAGCCAGCCTCAGAAACCGACTATCGCACCCTCAGCCGCCTCCTCGAGGAAAAATCCCTCCCCTCCCACACTTACTCACTGCCCCAAGAGAAACCACTCAAAGTGGTCATCCGTGGTCTTCCGATCACAATCACCCCCGCCGAGGTCAAGGAAGACCTCGAACACCAAGGTTTCGAGATTCAGACCGTATTTCAAATGCGCCACGGTCGCGATCGCCAACCAATGCCCCTATATCTCGTCCACCTCACCCACAATTCCGATGGGAAAAGGATTTTTGACCTAACCTCTGTCCTCTCCATCAACACCAGGACAGAAACCCCCCACAAAAAAGCCGAAGTCGGCCAATGCCACCGCTGCCAACGGTTCGGGCACGCCCAAACCCGCTGCAACGCCCCCCCCAAATGCGTCAAATGCGCAGGGGACCACCTTACCAATCAATGCCTCAAAACCAGAGAGGAACCAGCCACGTGCGCAAATTGCACCGGCAACCATCCAGCCAACTACAAAGGCTGCGCTTCTTTCCCCAAGCCCAAGAGGCGGGAATTATCAGCCCGAGAAGCAGCTTCCCGCTTCGCCGGCCACCCCACCTACAATTACCCTTCCTCCCAAGGCACTGGTCGACCATCCTACGTAGGGGTCGCCAGAATCCACGCCCCCCACAGGGAAGCTTCTCATGCCACCCCCTCTCCCACTACCTCCCTTGACGAGACGACCCCACGCCAAATAAGAGCAATTCTCAACGCTCTTCGCGAAAGCAACATCAGCAACGAGCTAATCAATTTATGCGCGGATATCGGAAATGTTAAATCCTTCAACACCACCGTTAATGCCTAATCCTAGACACCAACCCACCACGCTGCAGATGGCATTTTGGAATGCCAACGGTCTATCTGCCAAACGCTACGAACTTCTCGCGTTCGCGTTTCTCCACGACCTTGACGTCATCATGGTCAACGAGACCCACCTTAGAGCCGCACATCTGGTCAAACTCCCCGCTTACACCCTCTACCGAAACGATCGGGACGGACGCGGCGGCGGAACCGCAATCTACGTCAAAACCTCCATAGAGCACATCCCCATACCCACTCCAGACCTCGAAGGCCTCGAGGCCACCTCGATAAGCATCCACACCGCTCTTCACGGTTGGTTGCAAATCTCCTCGATCTACAATCGCCCAGGTAGTCATTTCATCAAAACCGACTTCGAACTCCTCTTGGAAGGCCCCGACGCAAAAATCATAGCCGGTGATTTTAACGCCAAACACTCTGCCTGGTTATGTCGCCACACAAATACCCAGGGTCGAGAGCTTCTTCAACTCGAAAATGAGCTGAATTTCACAATCATCGCTCCAACCACCCCTACACATTTTTCTCACGCAGGTACGCCGTCCATCTTGGACATTGCCATTTTCAAAGACGTACCACTCCAATACGACATCTCCACCTGCGAGGAGCTTAACTCCGATCACTACCCAGTCCTAATCACATTAGGGCAAATTCCACACAAACCCCCCCCCACAAGGACTAAAACCGACTGGATTTCTTTCACAGACAAGCTCAAAGAAAACCTGGGACCAATCCCCTTCATCGATTCCACCACTGACTTAGACAATTTCATTAACTCCTTTCAAGAAAAAATCATTCATTCAATCTCAGAAACTTCTTACGAAGTCCCCATCCTCGACACCAGAGACAAACTCTCTCCCTCCCTCAAGGACCTAATCCGCTCCAAAAATCGCGCAAGGAAACTTGCACGCAGGACACGAAATCCCACTGACCACACTTCATACCTTCAACTCAAAGAACAAGTCGACATTAAAATTAAAGAATTTCACGATAATGAATGGTCCGACAAAATCAAATCCCTTGCTTTCCAAGACTTGTCCGCTTGGCGCATGGCAAGCGCGCTTCAAAAGAAAAAGCAATCCCTTAACTCAGTACTTCTCCGCCCCGATGGCACTCTCGCCAAAAGCGACCTCGAAAAGGCCGAAACTTTTGCCGACAGCCTTCAATCCCAATGCTCCCCCAATACCACGAGACTTGACCAAGACCACATCAATTCGGTCGAAAATTCCGTAAGCACCGCCCTTTCCACCACAGACAACACCACTATCAATCCCGCCTCCTTCACAGAGGTTGCAATAGCCATCAAACGCCTTAAAAACAGGAAAGCCCCAGGTCCCGACGGCATTACCAACCATGCCCTTAAGGTACTACCCAAAAAAGCAGTAACTGCTATCACCGGTATAATTAATGCAATCCTCCGCCTTAATTATTACCCACAAATTTGGAAAACCGCTGATGTAGTGGTAATCCCTAAACCCGGTCAAAATCTGAAATACCCTCAGAGCTACAGACCGATCAGTTTGCTTCCCTCCCTCGGCAAACTCGCCGAAAAAATCATTATCACTCGACTTCACGAGGCCATTTCCGATAACAACATCATCCAAAATGAGCAATTTGGATTCCGTGCTGGTCACAGCACTACCCACCAAGCCCTCCGCTTAGTCGAACATGTCACACAGGCCCTCAATAAAAAAGAATTCACCGGCCTAGTGCTACTCGACGTATCGAAAGCTTTCGATAAGGTCTGGCACGAAGCCCTCCTGTTTAAAATGCTTCAGTCAAACATCCAACTCCCACTAGTCCGACTAATAGCCTCTTATCTACATAATAGGAAATTCCGAATTAAGCTTACTAACTCCAGATCCACCACACGCCCCATTACCTCTGGGGTACCCCAAGGCTCAATCCTCTCAGCCTCCCTCTTTAACATCTACATGAGCGACATCCCAATTCCCACTGACCCAACCACTAAAATTTCACTTTACGCCGACGACGTCGCTATCTATTCGTCCTCAATCCACCCCGATTTTGCCACAAACCGCCTCCAGGAGGCTATCAACGATCTCGAAAGGTGGTACGAAACTTGGCGCATCGAGGTAAACTCGAGCAAAAGTTCCGCGATCATGTTTCGAAATCGGAAAAAACCTCACAATTCCAGCGTCTGGATGTTTGAGGAACAAATCCCTTGGAAACCCACGGTCAAGTACCTTGGCATTACCATGGATGAACGCCTCAAATGGAGACCTCACGTAAACGCCATTACCGGCAAAGCCAAAGCCCTTTTTTCAAAATTATACGCCCTCATGAATCGAGACAGCCCCATGGCTCCCAAAAATAAATTAAGGCTTTACAAATCCATCATCCGCCCCACCATGACCTACGCCTCCCCCGTTTGGGGCTACGCCCGCCACACATACATGAATAAAGTCCAAATTATTCAAAACAAAAACCTCCGCTCCATCTTCAACGCTCCCTTCTATGTCACCAACAGGCGACTGCACGCAGACGCCAAACTAGATTCCATTTCCACCCTTATTCGCAATCACGCCACCAGTCTATACAAGAAATCCAGATTTTCCGACAACCCGCTCATAGCTCAACTAGGTCAATACAATCCTGAAGACTTTTGTATCCCCCGACCTAAATCAATCCTGACTGTAGACAACCCATGACCACAACCCCCATCTGCACAGACTAACTCAGGTACACCGGTATAATTACACAAATTCTCTTCGAAAGTGGATTTAATTCACTAGATTTGTGTAACTCGACTTAATTTCCCACACCCCAGATTCTAATTTATTTAGCTCGCCAACGCCAATTTATACGACGGTAGATGCAATTCGCATCAACCGTCAATTTTTTCAGGTAGGAGCCACTTTCTACGAGGATATCTTCAATCTTCGAATTAGGGATTCTACTATATCAATAACGTAATTTAAATTTCTCTCTTTTCATATTCACTTACCACAGCCACAACCCAGGTATTTCCCAGTCAGTCTAGCTCAGCGCTATTCCGCGAGGCCCACCGGCCTCCATAATTTCCAATGTCACTAATGTATACTTTCAGATGAAGGAGAAGGCCGGCTACGCCGGGATGCTCCATTTTGGTCAGTCCAGAAAATCGAAAAAAAAAAAAAAGTGCACACCGGCCACTTGCAACACGTCTCCCGTGGTAGTAACTTTGATGAAATTTTACAATTTTTTTTAGTTTTTCGTGGATTTTTAATAGAAACCATATTCTAACAATATTTGTGGTTCTGAAAAGAACCGTTTTTTTAATGCGACGACGCATGTACGGTCACACCGGATATCGCTCGGTCATAAGCTCCAACATGTTAAAAAATCGGTCGTCTCGTGTGCAGCCGTGCAAGCAGACCCACATGAAGTGGTCCAGATGTCCGGGAAGTAGAGCGGATTGCAGCACACCCAGTTTCCTACAAAACTGCTTCATGTTGCACCAATACCCCTCGACGCCGTTGGTACAAACACCCGATATTGGGTCAACAAAATTCCGGCTATGGTTGACCGTTTTATGTGTATAGGGTGACACACCGTCCAGGGTATTCAATCCATTATAACCCGTCCAAAAATCGGTCCATATTTCGGTGCCAGGTCAGACGAAGAGCAGGATGAGCGCCCGCAGCGTTGCGGCATCCCTAGCGGGCACGTATTGCACGATGCCGCGTTTTTCGGTGGTGCAATACATTCCAACAACCCACTGCTGCGAGCGGATTGGAATTTTACCGACCCCATATTTGCGCTTCGTGATGACGCTCTCGTCAATCTGCACGACCCGACCTGGCCCTCCGATGGTGAGTGTTTCCGGGTTATTCTGAAGTTTCCAGCTGCATAACCGCCGGAATTCCTTGTACAACCGGTAAACAGTTTTTCTATGTATTCCGGTGATTTCGCTAGCTACCCCTGAACGAGTCTGGCATGCCCACGTCCATAAAACCTGGAACACAACCATAGCCGGCATTTTGATGTGCTCGAAGAAAGTATTGGTGCAAAGCGAGTGCTCCGTCCTACATCTCGGACATTTAAAACAATGTTGTAACCAGTAACGCCTGCTTTTAAGTAGTTTACAAGCTTTCCTGCAAGAGCTCTTGCGGCATCGTTTGTTGGAACTAATTAAATTTAACTGCTGGAGAATGTTCACCGTAATTGCGTCGTCACGATTAAATAGTAGAGCGAGGTCTGAGCTGCTGTTGATCGCACCACGTGTTACCATCTTGAGAGTACGAGGTTAACTGCAGTGATCCCCGGCTATCACTCGTATTTATACCTAAGATTCCGGTTGCCTTAATCCCGGTTTTCTTGATCGGCGGCCCTTCT